>JNEY01000039.1:22467-82258 GCA_020875895.1 Aphelenchus avenae | reverse complement strand
TCTTTGTAGTGTTAAGCATTTCGCCCTTGCCGGATCAACTGATTAGCATAAACACTTTAGCACTGAACATCACATGACGAGTCAATTTTAAAATTCGTCCTGTATCTGCTCAGATGAACCGCAAACATTTTACCAAAATGGCCCTTTGCACAAATGCCTAACTATGCGCAGTACGCATAGCGCATGAAACAATCTGAGCTGTGTACCAACGTTCTTCGGTTAAGCTCGCTGTTCAAATCTCCCTCTGCAAGAAGAGACCGCAGTGTAAAATGGCGTTACAGAAATCGGATTTGATCCATTTTGTCTATGTAGTATAATGGGCCAACGACCAGTCAGTTTGAATGTCTAGCGTATTCGAAACAGTTGTCTTAGCGTGAATCCTGAAACCTTAATCCCTTGGTGACGAACGCTTGGCTCATCCGCTCGAGCGTTGTTGTTTCGTCCCTTCCTAAAACTAAGGCACCATCACCAAGCCGTCTTGCGCAATCATTTGGTCCCGCCTTGCATTGGCGCTTGAGAAAAGCGGAGGGTATCGCGCAGACGAGAAGCGGGCAAGCATAGAAGGCGCTACTTGCGCAGTACCGACGCCGACACAGCGGGACCGAGGCATAGTGGTCCCTTCGCGTTGTTCTGCTGTCTCAATTATCCGCGCGGAGGACACCGCACGGTTGCAGTCCCTGCTAACTGGATTGAGTCAAACAGAATTCGGGCGCAAAAGATCGATAATAGGACCGCTACAAAATTGACGCAAAAAGCGGTCTCCGATAGTGGCTCGCGAGTCATGGAACAAATAGAAAGAATAAAGGCCTTCAACCAGCAATTTTTATAGCGATTCAGCGGGCAAATACTGAAGCAGAAATTTCACATGCGCCGCAACTTCAGCTTTTCCCTGCGGGGATAATTTTTTCGGCCGGGATCATTCCCGTCCGTGGACGAGGTCGTCTTACTGCACCTTGTTATCGGGAATATATTCCTAACTCCACTTCTCGCGTGCTGTTAACCGTTAGGAAAATGCTAGCAAGGGCATTATCACTCCATTTAAACTGAGTATAATGAGCCTAGTGTTAGTGCGCCTGAGAACCCTCACAAAGGTGCGAAATGCGTCGAGCACACAGCAGCGAAAGTTACTCTGCCTTATTTCACCGCATTTCGTCTAGAACAGAGCCAGGTGTACTGAGTTGAACGTGTAGAGCGTTGTCACAGTCTGGAAGCCAAATCGGGCAACGAAATAAGCATTAAGGAACGCGTCAGTTCCTAACGTGTACGCAAGGGGTGACTGGCGTCATAGTCCGAAGTAGCTCCCCTTCACTAATAGATGGTAGTTCGAGAGCAACTACAGTTCAGCATAAAAATTCATAGGTGGGTAAAGGAATAGATATGGCTTTCCAGCAGCGACGGCAACGTCCGAGCTGATGAGGGCGGAGTTCGGCACAAATCTAGGTGTCCTACACTTACCTTCTGATCGAACATACCAACGAATGTATCGGAATTTATCCGGAAGAACATGATTATTCTTGTGTCATCTTGAAAATGTTCCAGCTTTACATGGACACGGTTATTTCTGGACGATCAGTCCTCTTGTTTCCATTAGCGGTTTTTTGATCAAATGAGGTTGAACTCAGATATCGCCTTTTGTGCAGGATTAAAACGTTCAAAGTTGACCTCATCGTAAAGCCCATTCTGTCCTCTACAAACTTCGCAAAAAAGTTGTGACGCATACGTAACGCTATTATGCGGAAACCAACCGAAAATAAGGCTCACTACGAGAAAATTTGAAGCCACTGCCCGTTTTCCGCGAATTTCGAGTCTCTCGCTAATCCAATCCCGACGCTTGATGCAGCACCAGATAGCCACTAGTGTTGGCTATCGTTTGATGTGCATTTCATACCTGTAGGCATGCGCACTACTTCGCTTGGCCCATTTGCCGCAGGGTCACTCCCGGAGACACCGTTTCCGCGGGTCAACGCGCGCGTCTCTCCTGCCGGTCGCCGCGTGGTCGTGTCTGTGGGCGCATAAAAGCGCACGCCCAGCGCCGTCAGCTCATTGTCGGATTTCAGTTCGGTGCGAATCAGCCGTCTAGCGTAGGTCCCTTCGACTCTTTCTTTAGCGTTTTGTAGCTCCTCTGTTAAATTATTGGGACAATATGTGCCCTCAAGGACGCGGACCATAGACGCACACCCTGACTGTCCAACCGTGTGATATAAGTATGCGTTGGTTTTGAGCTCTCAATTAACATCCGACGTTTAGCGTGCTTCTTGCTCAAAGCTTCTTCATCTTCTCCAACGACTCCATCTTCAACAACCACCATGGCTGCTCCCCAAGTTGCCTCGGCTCCGGCTGCCTCGCCTAAGACCACCAAGAAGGCTACCAAGACCAAGCCTGCTGGCAAGTCGGCGGCTCCGGCCTCCCACCCCACCTACGGCGACATGATCAAGAAGGTTCGTCTCGGCTTGCATTCCCTGGGCTGTAGTGTGCTTTTGGGTGGAATGACGCGCAATTTTAGGCCATCACCGCCCTCAACGACAAGAAGGGCTCGAGCCGCGCCGCCATCCTCAAGTTCATCGCTTCGCACTACAAGGTCGGCGACAACCTCACCAAGGTAAGCCGAGCTACGTGCAACTGAAAAGTCCGAATACTGTGTGCATACTCTTCACTTGGGCTCTAAAAATGCGTGTTTAGGCGAACGCCCATCTGCGCACTGCGCTGAAGCGAGGTGTCACCTCCGGTGCGTTCAAGCAGACCTCTGGCACCGGCTCGAACGGCTCCTTCAAGCTCGCTGAGAGCAAGGCCGCGGCGCCCAAGAAGGCCAAGACCACCAAGCCCAAGGCCGCCAAGCCTTCCCCGAAGAAGGCCGCTCCGAAGAAGAAGACCACCTCTTCTCCGAAGAAGGCCGCGGCTAAGCCGAAGAAGGCCGCCAAGGCGAAGACCACCACGCCCAAGAAGGCCGCGACGCCGAAGAAGAAGGCCGCCTCCAAGCCGAAGGTGGCCAAGAAGGTCAGTACTTGTGGCATGTCTTTTTTATAGCCGAGGATGTCATATTGTGCTTTAACTTTTTACCTTATATTTTAGACGGCGTCTCCGAAGAAGACCAAGTCGCCCAAGGCTAAGAAGACCGCGACCAAGCAAACGAAGAAGGTCGCCGCGAAGTAGACCTCCATCGTCTCCCTTGTCTTCATTTAATCACCTTGTTCACCTTTATCCTCTTGTGTGCCATTTAACCACTTTGTTCCTTCTTGTCCCGAGATGAGCTAACTTGGAAAATTGCCCAAGGTTTTCCGACCGTAAAAAGCATGCTTCAGACCTGCTAAAAAAACAGAAAAAAAGTCCCAAAAAGTTAGCTCAGCTCAGATTTAACCTCATCGTCTCCATCTTGGCATTGATCTCGCCTTGGGCGGTGCTCAACGAGCGCTCTGTATATTCTTCAAGCCCCTGGCTTATGCCAATAAAGCTCAATGAGAACACACAGTGGCTACCAGTAACCTACCGTAAGCTCCAAACAAAATAGGTAATTGCTCCCTCCGTTTTCAGAAAAGCCATCCCTAGACTCCAAACCAAACTCGCGTTAAAAAAAGATGCGCGCCGATAGCCTCTATCGTTCGCTATCACTAGTCACGAAAACAAAACGGTACGCGCAAAGTTGCTGCTTTTATGGATGTTTGTGATAGGCTTCTGTATCTGCCTAAAGATCGCCTCGTAAATAGTTTCTGGCGGGGGAGAAATGTAGTTCACCTCCTTCTAAAAATAATCCCAAGCGAATTTTAAGTGTCTGTACCCCTGAGAGCTTTCTTGCAAAGTGTCAGGAACCCAGGCTAAGCAACTTTCAGTATGTATGTAGCTAATTTGATCTTCTCCTTTGAGCAGACCGAGCAGCCGAGCAGGGACCTTTGATCAAGTTAAGCCGGTTGACCTCTTCTTGCGCTTAATCCCGCATTTAGGCGTAGTGTCCGCAAATCCAAAACTCCTTAAACCCTCTGCAGTTTACATCTAAGTTGCTTAAAACAGTGCATGGCCTAAGTAGATCTCGGGAAATCACTGCGTCCGCATGGAACTCCATTTCATGCATTGATAACCTGCTGAACAAATAGTTTACGGCACTAGCCAATGCTCTGCTCTGAACTGGCTTAATCAGGGTCAGTAAAACATACAGCCAAGATTTCGCAACTAAGTCTTCTCGATACTGGTCATTTACTGAGCAATTGCGTCAAACGCTCACTATACACAGAGATAAACTCGAAAAGAAGCTTTTTCGGCGGTCCTTCTGCTGGCTTGAGTTTGCCGGAGCGAAGTTCCTTTGCCAGTTCAGTTCCGCGCATGGGCTCGTCGCTAAAGATCCCTTAGTCAACAAGAACCGTAGTTTCGATAGCACAACGAACCTGCCAACTACCGAAATCTGCGTAGACTTCAATGCGCAGAGGTCCGCAAGCATCGCCGTGTTGTTGACGTACTTCAGAAAAATCTGGCTGACGAATGTTTCCTGGAAGGCATCGTGGCGTAGAAGAATCAAACTACCACAAAATACCTTCGCCTTGATGTGTTCGATAAGCTGCCGCCATAGGGCATAACCGCCGTCCTCCCAGACGGCCTGCGAGAACACGATCAAGGAATCGAGTAGGAGTGCGGACGAATCGGCATTATCGAAGTGCCTCACGTAACCGCACCAGAACGTGTTGAAGAGTAGTAGAGTGATGTATGTCGGCAGGTTGTCCTGACGTACAACCTTGTAAGCGTCATCCTAAAGCGGAATTAAGCTCTGAGCGACGCAAGCAGACTAACGCACCTCCGCCGATTGGATTGGGAACGGTGTGCTGGACGCGACGTCATCTTCCGAAAGCTCTTTGAGGAATCCAACCGCTAGGTGGAACGCTGCCGGAAGATCCTTGGTAGCAATTAATGCCTGTAGTTGTTGAAGTCTCAAGGACGTTTGTTCCTTCGGTGACGCCGATAGCTTCGCGAACTAAAGCGTCCAGTCTGAATTGCGCTAGCACGAGGCTAAGACTCACCTCGTTTATGACACGGAGAGCGCTTTCGTAGTCTCCGCTCACCAAAAACGATCGAGCGACGAAGGCCAGCATATTTTCACAGCCGATTCCGCTGAGAATGTCACGAAGATCAGCATCCGCTACCGGAAGTCGGCTCACAACCGTATGTGCAATGGCAAGGCTTTCCGCGCATCCGGCGAGGCCCGACACCTGAAAGTCAAACTGGTGAATAAGGAAAGCTCAATTCCTAGGTGAACAGAAGAAGGCTTGATCTGCGATTGCATAGAATACCTTGACTGATTCGATGCACGATTCGAAGCTGCGAGGCCTCTCGACGTTATGTACCCAGTATTGTAGTTGGTTACGAGGCAAGATGTTGTACAAGTAGCCAGGCATGTAGACGAGGTGATGGGTGCCGTCTGAAAACGTTGGCGTACACCGCTGCTAAGTACCATCCAAATCTGCAATTGTAACGAAATGACTTACCGTTTAATGGAGGAGATTTCGCTATCGCATAGCTGAGAAGCAGACGCAGTAGCGGAGCATCTCGTTTGGCGTCGAGATCTTCCGCGACCCATTCAGCCAACTCAGTGAATGACGCACGCGGATTCGCCGTCAACCGCGAAACTGCCGGAGACTGAACACCGGATCTCTTCAACAACGGAAGCAGGACGGTGACGCAGTAGTGCCAACAGTTTCTTGGAAGCAGCTTTGTCGACGCGTTAGCTGGAGATCTACATATGAAGTAAAACAAGAGTGAACCACGTCCTCGTTGTAAGCTAACATGTAGAGCGCGTCTGGAATTCCGCGAACGCTGTCCTCAAGGCAACACGTGAGCATGCGCCCGTACACAGATGAAATCTGCTCCGGCGCGAGATCACCGAAATTGACGCTGGCCAACGGCTTTGCAAGGTGGACTAAATTATGGGTGACTTCGGCAGTAACATGTTGCTTACATAGATCAATATCACTTGGTGTGATATCAGCGCATCTCACTGCCGTGGACTGGCTTGACTGCAGAAACTGCTCACGCAGAGCTGAGTAACTGTCGAAGAACTTTTTCTAGAAAAATGCTTAAAGTTGATGTGCAAGCGAGTGAACTTACGCCAACGGTATTGGCGCTTGCGGGATTGTTCGAGATCAGCGTGAAGTAAACTTTGAATGCGCCAGACGGGGTTTTGCTTTCCGGGTGCGCCGTAAAGTACATGTCGAGGAAGGTTGTGACGGAGAGTTGTCGCATCACTTCTAAAGAATAATGTTCCCGTTGTGCCCCGTATGCCCGGTACTGTTGACTTACCCGATGCAAATGCGGAATCTGCGTCCTTACTGAGCGAGTCGACAAAGTTCTTTAACCGCGACGACACTTCGGGGCTGGTCGCACCCATTTTGTACCTAGATTTCAAATCGAGTTTCGCAGCCCATGTGGATCTTACAATTGTTCGACGGTCCTGGACACGTCCTTTGCATCCTTGAAGCTGAGAGCGAGATCAAACTCGATTGCCTGAATAAGCTCTCGCAGGGATGGCTGCCGCAAGTGGTACCTTTAGCTGCTGCTCTGTCACGCCGGGACGGCTGCTGAGCATACTAAGCTTCGTCTTTCGCAACCAGTAGCTCTCGCATGACATAAGCTCATCTATTGCCTTCTTAATCGCCGACTCGGAGTCCATCGGGATCTGCTATCGTCCCGCTAGATGCGACTAGCCTACAAGCTCTTTTACTGCGCTAGTAGCTTGTAGCACTAAAATTTAAGAAACTAATGTAAGCAACATTTACCAATTTAACCACAAGTACACGTACGTATTTGAATGAACTTTATTAACGATTTCAAACTTAACGTAAATAACAATCGGCAGCATTGCTGCGCCTAACAGCTAGAGCGAATAGTTAAATAAACGGATAGTTCCTTGTCCACAGGCGGTCGAAATGTATTCCTGGTCATCCTTTGACACCAAACAGAGGTCGTAGATTCCAACTCCAGCACCTTCGATGACCTAGAAAATTCGTCACATGCGTTGTCAGCAACTATTAACGACGAGTATCATCGACGAACCTTATGCGGCGTTCCGCTCTTCGCGTCCCAGATTCGGATCGCACCATCGAAGCACGCAACAAACAGGTACAGCTCGTTGTTTTGTGCTTTCCAAAAGCACCTTACAACGGCATTGCCGCCGTGGTCGAGCGCGTGTCGAAGAGCAGACTTCTCATAGTCGTATATGTGCACGACACCCGACGACGTTCCGGCAGCGAGCCATGGAAACTCCTTGCAGAACGACACGACCTCTACACTCGTTTTCTCTTCTTCTACCTCCTCTGCTTCTTCTCGTCGGTCAGAGGGCTAGAAATAAATTGTTGGTAAGAAAGTTGTCGAGGTATACCTACTAATGAGGTACCCAGCATTGCTACTTCCTTCGCGGTTTCCGTGTTCACAAGAACCATGCGTCCGCTCTCGAGTCCAATCGCTGCCAAATGCGTGTTAGGATCAGGGTGTACGTCGAGAGCCGTGCACTGATCAGGGACTTGTAGCGACTGAGCGGTGCCGTCCTTAACGTTCCAGATGCATACTTGCCCATCTGCGTATACGGCTAGCAGGCGCTTCGCGTCGGGCAGCAGCCTCCCTGCTACGCATGCAGCCGCGGAACTGCTGACGAAGTTCTAGGCGTCAGACATTTTTCACTTCCGAAAGAACAACCTACCTACCTTGGATTGCACGACGCCCGCCTTGCCGATGAGCCACATCCACACAAGGCCGTCCTTCGCTCCGGCGAACAGAATATCGGCTTGGGAATGCCACAAGAGCCACTCCAAGTCGTCACATTGATCGATCTACAAACTGTCGAGTTTAGGTATTTGAAACGAACAATGTGGTACGTTACCTCACATCGTGTCGCATTCGATTCCACGTCTGTCACTATGATTCGGCCGCTCATATCACCACTTGCGAGCAAACTACCGGATGAATTGAAATCCACGCAGTGGACTGAGTCAGAATGGCCGCTAACTCGGAAGGCAGGATCTTGACCTGAAGGAGCATTCTAAGGCAGGCGTAATGCAGTCTTGAGGTAATAAGCTGGAAGTACCTACTATCTGACTGGATATTCCAGACTGCCGCACTGTCGTCTTCTGCGCCAGAAGCAAACCACTTGGCGGATTCAGAAACTGCTATTGCGAACACGTCCTTGTCAGCCGCATGCCCAACAAGTTTCAGAATTGCGTCGTCTTCGACATTATCCGCATCGACGGCGTCTGAAAACGTGTTCTTATTAGCGACCTCGAAAAAGCACACTTTTACCTAAGTCCATTTCGTCTTCACTGGCATTGTCCTCTTGACCAGCGAGTTCTTCCGAGTAGAGCACGTCATTCTCGTTAAATTCCTCATCTGACGGCACGTATTCTTCGTCCTCCATTGTAAAATGCAAACTTAGTGTGACTTTAAGCAGCAGCAGGAATTGTGTTCGTATGAAATGATCCGCTGGTTGAGGAAGCCGTCGCTATAGGCTGCTTGGCGGTTCGCATACCGAACACGCCGCTGGTCGCTTAAAAGTCGAACTTTAGTCGTCGGCTATGAGTGTAGTATCTACTATTGCGCTCTAAGTCCAATCAAATGCTTTTTGCCACCACGAGGGTTCCAAGCTAGAAGCAAAGATGGCAGAAGCCAAAAAAAAACGAACGTGAACGATAAGTGACACAACAGGAACTCTTTGCCTACCAGTATGCATTCTGCAAGTGCAAGTTCCTTGCTGGTCTTTGTGCGCAAATAAAACAGTGAGATTGTGAAAGAATGATCCGTTCTACGCAAATTCTTGCACACGTAAGAAAATTCGCAATTACTAGTTGTATACCACTTTGTATACTGCGCATAGCCGACGAAAGCATGTCGTTGCTTGGGCAGAACTGTGCCGCATTCTTCGAGCGCAACGCTGGCCGCCAGATCCGCATAGAGGTGTCGGCGAAGCTCGTCAATGATGACAAGCGTAAGTTGTTGCGGATTTGATGGATACTGATAAATGTTCTTTAGGCACTCCTGACGGACGCTGTCGCGAAAATGTGTTCTCGGCTGGAGCGCACAAGTCCCCGAATCACTCGAAAAGGGGTCAGTAGCAGCTTTCGGTCACACTTCTTCCTTACGTTGCATGGCCTTCAATAAAGATAGTTCAAAGTTCGATATTCGCAGTGAGCAACTAAGCCTTAGATGCAGAGGCTAGCTAGGTGAAAACTCGCCAGTACAGAGTTAATTTTATTTTTGTAAGAAGTTTGCGGTGGATACCCGTTTATGCAGCAGCTCATAGTTTCAACACCTTCGACTGACTGGTGGTAAAAGCTCGAGCGGGACATGCTCCGTAATCGTGGGAGGAATATGTTCTGCTAGTCTCGATGAGCTCTTCACATGGGTTACTCCAAACTCGAGACAGTCGCTTGAGGACGATCGACTCATTGGTGCATCGTCAATCCTACTGCTCGAAAACGATCTCGATAAAGTTGGGTCTCCAAGCGAGGTTGTCGATGGAATCTTCCTGAAGCCGTGCGGTTCCGCAGCGAGTTCTACTGCGCACCTGTAAGATTCAAGACGTTATTCCTCGCCCGTTTATCGCGCTGAGGGTCTTGCACACTTACTTGTGAACGACGTCGGAAAGACTACTGCCAACTCTATGGAATACATCCTGCGAGCCGTCGTCCAAAGAGAATTTGATTCGGCTCAGGTCGTTTGAAGACGAAGCACGGACATTATCCGTGATCTTCCCCTCCTTATTTTCGTCGTCTGACGGTGAATGTATGTTCTTGCCGGTTTTCAATAGCACAGAACGCGTAAATGACTGAACCACCTTTTGCATCGAAAACATCTAAATTGCTGTTCGGACGATAGGCTACGTTTCTAATTTGCTCGGTAAGATATCACCCATATTTTGCCGGTAAAAA
This sequence comes from Aphelenchus avenae, assembly GCA_020875895.1. Lineage (NCBI taxonomy): Eukaryota > Metazoa > Nematoda > Chromadorea > Rhabditida > Aphelenchidae > Aphelenchus > Aphelenchus avenae. The sequence continues at coordinate 72,365 of JNEY01000039.1, read as the reverse complement.
ACGCATACAACTCCAAAAGCGAACAAGAAAAGTACGCGTGACGCACTCGAATGAATGCGCACCAAGTCTGCCGCGGAGCTACGCACATGACATACGCCTGCATGCATAGCTTAGCCAGTACGAACGTCTGTTGGTCGTTCTTTGTGCGCGCTCGTTGAACCCGCACAGCTGGCTCTCATCCAGCAAAGACGAGGGGCGTCGTCAGGAGAAGGGTGCTCAAAGAATAAGATAAAGGTAGACTGCATTCCAAGCAGCTGTATGGACGTCATTTGATCAAGGAAGCATTGCTATAAACACGTGTCAAGCACAATCCTTCATACGGCTTGGTGTGAGCCCTTGTGACACTCGGGTATAGCCTTTGTGAATGGGTTGGGTTATAGCCGTCTCTCGAACCAGCCAACCAATGAAAAAACTAACGTACGGAAAACCAATAACAATGTCGTGAATAGTCTTCCACACGACACTTTGAGGCTCGGAACTACACGGAAGACTTTATTAAGATGTGGTTATTGCACAGGGATAAGTCAGTCACAATTTACGCATGGGCTAATGTGAAACGCCTCGAAGTGGGGCTACTTTTTGTTCTTCGGCGGCTTCTTGGACGGCTTCTTCTTGGAGGACTCTGCGATTTCGTCGGAGCGCTCCTGGCGAAGGCTCTGGAATGCCTCAAGCGTCTCGTCCTCGTCTGATTTCGACTGAAACGTTCTCATTAAGATAAAGGACAGCTGGCGAAGGTTACCTGATAGAACCCTTCTTTTATCTTCTCGCGCTTTTCCTCCTCGATCTTCCTGTCACGCAACTTCCTTTGGGAATCCGTCAAGAGTTTGTAGGCCGGGTAATCCGGGTCCTCCGGCTGCCTGGCGTCGTTGTTGCCCTTCGATGGCTGATGCTTACCGTACGCGTCCTTCTTGGCTACCTTCTGTTCTGCGTTCTCTTTCGGTTTCTAAAGCCCATCAATGTTACAATTTCAGCTCTCACGTAGTGAGAGCTGTACCTTGGCTGGCGGAAGCGAAATCTGTGAATCACCTGGAGGACGGTTGGCACCGGTCTCATTAGCAGCTGAAAAAGTCATGCTTCCCATTAGCAAAAAAGCAATAGTGCGACATACCGTTTGTAGGCGGTTTCGGACCATCCGGTTTTGGCGGAGCATTCTAAAAGACTGGGTGCCATATTCCGTACATGGATGGTAGCGCCTTACGCAGTTATCGGCCTTGACGACGCCATCCGCTGGGTTTGGCTTTGACGGTCGCTTCGAGTTGGTAGGCGCCTTCTTGTCGCCGCCGCAGAGCACTAGGAGACATCCGAGATAGACCCATAGTGCCGCGTGAATAACCGTTGCGAGCAGCACCTGAAGCATCGCGACGACCCACGACTGATGACAGAAGGCAACTTGTCTAGACAGAATGACCAACGCAAGTAAAGGAGCAATTTATAACACTTCTTCGTCGAAATTTGCGTAGTTATCTTCAAGGTGCTACAGACGTCCGGTGACGTCCTGGGAACTGAGGACTTTGCGAGGCGTCGAAATCCTTGTAACTGGCAAAGGCGATTTGTAATTCCGCCATTCCCAGCTGGCAACTGCGAATCAAAGTGATTGTGCGCACAGTTGTACCAGGAAATGCAACAAAGGGCGTATTACGAATTGATGTAAATGGATGCCAAGACTAGGATCATAGGCATTGAACGAGAAGGAAGGAGTTCACTGATGGACGCACCGCTTTGACGTGTCATTGCGAGTTAATCGCCTATACAATTTTAGCAGATGGTGAATCATTCAGCTTGGCATTGAATTGAACGGATTCTTGGGAAAATAAAGCCGATGTTTTTTTCTAAATTTTCCCCTGTCAGCTCCTCTACGAGAGTATCGCTGCGCGCTGTCCACAAGCGGCTACTCGCGCAGCTTGCGCAGCACTGGTTTGCACTAATCCCCTCTTTGCGATTGCGGGCCAAAGGAAGTCGCTAGTTTGTATCAAAGTTGTGCGTGCTATAGTATCGAACCGTTCCTGTCGCTGTGTCAGCCAGATTGTCAAATAATGGATACCGTGGTAAGTGGCATGCCCACATCGAGTAGACTGACCCGAACAAAGTGGGTGCATGGAACCAATGTCAATACTGCTGAGTGTCCCAGTTTCACTCATTTAGTGGCTGGAAGAACCGGCAAGTAAGTTTCGCAAGCGACGGTCGGAGAAACTGGTAGAACTCGGACAATGCGTCAGGCGAAAGTTTACTGGAAAGTCGATTCGTAATGGCATTGTCGGTCTCATGCCTATTTTTGCCTGGCTGCCCAGGTATCAGTGGCGGAAGTCGTTCTTTGCCGATCTGAGCGCTGGGCTCACGATGGCCGTGTTCAGCGTTCCCACAGGTTGTTTGCCCAAGAAAGCACTATAACATCCGTATTATTTCATTTTATTCCCGAATACTTAGGCATTGCACATGCTGGCATATGCGGGGTGGAACCCGTCTATGGGCTCTACACGGCCATCTTCCCGTCCTTCCTATACATCATCTTCGGGAACTCCAAATACAACGCGTTGGGTAAGCTCAGGTGAGAGGAAGCATCTGCACGTATGTATTCATTCAGGCGGATTTGCAATTCTGTCGCTAATGACTCGTTCCGCGATCGAGAAAGTCGAACGGTTAATGGCTGCGAATCGCTACAGCAACTACCCCACCCCATTTGCAACTGCAAATGATACTGCACTGCTCAATGATGCGTTCAACGAAACGACCAGTCCTCTGTGGGGTGTTTCCGAGGCCATCTTGGAACTCGATCTAGACGTCGGCTCCGCGTCAACCTGGAATTCCACGGAAAGCGCGTTCAATGGCATCGAGGAATGGGCGGAAGACGGGACCTCTACACGCATTCGTCCCATCCACATAGCGACGACGATCATGTTCATGTCGGGCATTTTCCAGGTTTGCCGCTAAGCCGTTTTCCCGTCTAACTGCGGTCTAGATCCTGATGGGACTATGTCGGCTGGATTTCCTCTCATGCTACTTTTCCGAACAGGTCATGTCCGGGTTCGTGGTCGGCGGGTGCGTGCACGTGTTCTTTGCTCAGATCGGGGACGTTCTCGGCATTCAGCTTCCACCACGCTCGGGCAGAGGGTACCTCTACGATGTGTGATATGCTATGCTCTCGGGCTACATACCAATATTTAGCGTGCGAAAGACGTGCTCTCGCTCTTGCAGGAGACGCACCTTCCAACTGCGTCAATAAGCTTCTGCTCCATGAGTTTCTTAGTGTTTAGCCGCGCGGTTCTGGAACCCTGGCTGAACAGCGTCTTTCGCTTTCCGATACCGTACGAACTCATACTTGTGAGTGACCCAGGTGCTGACATCACCGGCTGGCCAACATCTAGGTCATCGTTGGCATCACTGCGACGAACTTCGCAGACTTATCGAACCGGCACTCCATTAGAGTGGTGGGCAACATACCAACCGAGTCAGTGGCTAGCGATTTATGACTGTCTTTGACAATTACCGACATGCGCGCTGGACTCTTTTAGTTTTCCACCGCCGAAAATGCCACGCTTCGACCTCATCCCTTCGATATTCGTGAACGCCTTCAGCATCGCCGTGGTCGCTGTGGCCATTCACTTGACGGTTGCCAAGATCGTTGAGAATCGCTACCACTATCGTATAAGCAGTTGCCGGGTATGACATTCGAAACGTATCATTGTCGGCATGTTTAACTGCAGGAATTGTATTCCTTGGGATTCGTTGGCCTCTTCTCGTCTGCATTCCCAGTGTTTCCCGTAACGTCGATTTTTGCCCGTACACTGATTGGCGGTGCTGACAAGGACACGACTCAGGTCAGCGGGATGGGTGAACCGTTAGGAAAGCGCATTCCTTTAGATGACCGTGTGCTTCTCCTCATTGGCGCTGCTTGCGGTCATCCTCTATATTGGACCCGCGCTTGAATACCTTCCAAAGGTATGCACTAATAGTCGATCAACAAACTCATCGTCACGTTTCAGTGCATACTAGCGTCTATCGTGATGGTCTCGTTGACCGCATCGTTTGCGAAGTTTCGAGAGCTGAGGCAGCTGTGGCCACTCTTCAAGATCGACTTTGTTAGTCGAGCTGAGCCTTACTTCAACGACTGTTGCTTTCAGATGATCTTCGTCGTAAGCCTACTGCTGACCGTTTGCTACGATATGGCTGAAGGACTGACGCTTACAGTGTTTTTCGCCATCTTCACTACGGTGGCGCGCAATCAATGGTCATCTGCCGCAATCTTCGAACCACGCTATGCGCTATTTTTCTAGGCCTAAGTGGCATATACTGTCGCACGACGAGCAGCTGAATGAGTTCAAGGAGACGCCTAAAGAACATCTGGCAGAAATAGAAGGCGACGCATGCATTCTTCGGTTCGACGGTCCTCTCATCTTCACAAGTGTTCACAAGTTTACGAAAGTAGGGCATATGATGAAGTTTGATTCAAGCTCCAATGCATAGGTGGTGCGCGACGGCGTTAAACGGTGGGAACGCCGTGAGCGGAATGCGATTCGTACCGACGAAACGGGATGCCGATGGAGGGTCCGCGACCCGCTTCAGCAACGGCGGGCAACGCTGATCATCGACTGTTCGGGCTTTCCCTACGTTGACTACCTTGGGTTATGCACACTGAAGAGAGTAAGATCTCGATCTAAGGGTATCACCTAAGCGCCTCGTTAAGGTCTACTTGGACTTTCAAGCGGAGAACGTTGCGGTCAAGTTTGCTGCCTCAAAGGGTAGGCGGCTCGTCTGGCTTCCTCAACACACACTGACCTCTTTAGTGACTCTTATGCGCATGTTCCGCAACACTGACTTTCTTCAAGTTGTCCCGGAGGATTGCGTGTTCCCAACAGTCCGGCAGGCAGTGTTTGCCACTAGGGATGAACCCGATTTCGACTTGGCCGATGAGGCCGATTTCGATGGTCCGCGTCAACGGATTTTTCATTGATCAATCTTGACACACTAAAAGATCGGATAAATAACCAGCGAACCACAACAAGTCCATGTTTCCACACGTCACAAGGCCTGCGAACAAGAGCAAACAAACATACGGTTTCACAACTTCTTTGGTCTAAACGTGCCCACCTGCGGTTCCAGAACTGATCACCGCTCGTAGCCAGCACGTCGGCTTAGCTGCACAAAGATAACCCTTACGCCTCAATTACTTGTGTACGTTATTTACATCCAGGCGGACGACCATGAAAGTGTCCCTTATGCTGGTGTTACCACCCATGTCGAAGACAATTTGATAACCTATTCATGGACGACATGAATCTATAATTTATTTGTTAACAATGATCACTGCGACGCATGTTTTTCGTAAAGAGGTGAGATTGGCATGGCTATGGGTTCGCGAGCCCGGTACGCATCGAAGTGTTGATGTCAGCCAGGTAGCTTGCAGCAAGTGCCTCAACCTTGTCACACGTCGGGTCGAGAACGTTGTTGTACAGCTTAATGGCGCCACGAGTCTGCGGCAAGGCCAGATAGAGAAGGAATACGGCCTTGCAGAGCCAGTACGGGAAGTACAGAAGCATGTGCGCCGTGACGAAGTCGATTAACGAAAACGCAGAGAAGACCTACAAACGGATCAAGAGCAAAGGACGGGTAAACAATGGGTGCCCAGGTAAAACTTACAACCCAGTAGACGAGCCATTGCGTGTGGTCGTCCTTCGCGTCGGTGCGTACGGCACGGATGGACGCGTAAGCAGGGTACGCAAAGCCGATCAGATTGCATACGAGCTGGGCAAGCGCGCCGATAACGAGGTATACGGCGAGCGCTCCAGTGAACCCGTAGAACAACTGAAAAGAGAACATTAAGCAAAAAGCGATGGCTGGCACAGTATAATAGAAGAACTGGTCGTGGTGACTTACACGTTCGCGCTTGACGTTGGTGGTAGCTTCAACGGCAGCAACAGCGTTCTTCACCAGCGGGTGCTGGTCGTCTGCATAGAGGATCTTCAGAAGGTGAACTTGGATGCCCGACAGGTACTCTGCATCGGAGCCTGGAAGGGCTTCGTCGCCTTGAATGGACGCTTGAGTCACGTCGACGGAAAGAACTGCCTGGCTCGCCAGGTAGCTGCGCGTGTCGGACGTCGAGGCAGCCATGGTGTAGTACAAGAAACTCAACAACGGTAATGGATACCTTGCCTGTATCCAACGTACATGCATAAAGTTTCGATTTGCATATCGTTAAGTTTCTGACACAAGCAAACCATGATAATTCTTCACAGACTCTGCGAGGACCTTTATGTGCAAAAAATTGCAATGAGTTCTCTCTATGCAATGATGTTTCATTTCTAGCAGGTCCAAGCAGGAGAGCACTTTAGCCGTATAACTTTCTGCACTTGTAGAGTGCGTAGAGGTCTTTTACTCACAATACCCCCAATGTACTGCGATTATATCGCGCATTCTCCGTACGACCATTTATTTACACAGCTATGCGCCTGAATAGACTCAAAATAACAAAGTGACAACAACAACAAAGCTACTTGCAATCACTTCAATGTCGGCGGGTTCTGCAGCAGGTCTGACCATGCGAATGCGGCGACACAGGAAACGATCTGAACAATGTACATGGGGTTAAGCCGGTATTCGAACTAGTACATGCCTCTTGGAACTGACGGTGCAACGCGTTGGCAGAAAACGAATGTTGCTTCGCTCGGCTGTGTTCGGGATGCTTGAAGAGATGGTAGAGCTGTATGCCTTTGCTAGGCTCGTAGGAGAACATCGTGGCCGAGTCCAAGTACGATGGGTTCGTTACGATCAAGTACTAAAATGATCAGCGTAAGCAAACTCATCATAGAAGTCCGGCGCCTCCGAGCAGCCATACCTTTTTCAGCCCATGATCGAAGTAACGACATCGCTTCTCCGCTTCGTAGTGATTCACCAAAAATCGACAAAGATGCGCAAAGTTCGCGCTGTGGAGTATGCCAGCCAGCTTGGGCTCTTCGTCCGTCAGTCGCTGTGCTTCCACCGAGCTCAACAGCATTTCAAACTCGTACGGTTCAATTTCGGTGCCAGACACGGACCGTAGTGAATGACTGGCTTCCGCCGACGATTCGCTAGAAAGTAAGGGTTAGAACGACACACTTAGCGTGCTAACGACGCAATGAATCGCTTACGGTCGCGCGGAAGAAGGTGTCGAGAAGAGTGGCTGTTGCTGACGGCGCACTGCAGCTGATTTGGACGCTAGTAGTGCCTTCCACAGCTGAATTCCGTTCGTTACTATGAAACTGTTCGCGGAAAACATACCAAGTCGATGTTGCAGAGCCTGTCCGCTTCGTGAACGAATCGGGACAGTTCGAACTTCTTGATTCCGGCCGTATCTTCGAGGATGTATTGGAGCTTGCGCTGCTGGTTGCTCATGTAGTGAACGTAAGTGACCTGCTCCGGCGGTACAACAGCGCCTCTATCACGCACTAAATACAGACCTGCCAACGCGCAGTGAAAATACGAGCGTATTTTCTGTGGTAGCCAAAAACTGCTTACACATATAGGAGTCGTTGCCAAACGCCGGAGTTTGTCGATGCCTTCTAGGCGGAATTCTCTGCACTAGCAGCCGGTTCGCGCCCGGTGCATGGTCGATGCTGTCGAACACGGAATCCGTCTGAGAAGGCGACGCTTTCCACTCATCAAGTAACGGCTGTTCGTAGACCGACGTTGACGCAAGCCCAACGGTTGTTGGCGCTACCGCGTTGTTGAAAGGAATTTCGCTACCTGCGAGCAGATTCACGGTTTACTATGGCAAGGATCAAAACTCACATCGGCGGCCATTAGTGAGCATCATTCGCGATGGCGGCAGAGAACCATTCCGTAAGCTACTTAGCGGACGGCTATCTCCACTGCAGCAACGACGCCGGAGTGTCTCTGAGTCGACGTTGTAGTCGGAGAATGAAACGGCTTTCGTCAGCCCAATAAAGTCGTCCGTGGTCGCGGAGCGGAACCCGTCTTCCTCGAACAGCAGGTCCTCGTCGATGGTTGGCGGCGCAGTGCCGACACGAGTAAATTCTCCGCCACTCCGAGATCCCGAACCACCGCTACTCTTCGTTCCTTCCGCCCGTGGAAATACTAAAACGCGCATTGTGCAGTATTTATGGATGTTCGATGGAAACAAAAGACGCATATTAGCACCATTCAACTTACTGTGCTCTTCGGAAACCAACAGGATGTACACTTTGAGTGCGATCTGATGCTCCTTCAGCGTCCGAGGATGCATGTCGCTGAGAACCAAGCGCACAACTTGATGTGGCTGTCCGAAAACTTCGCACTCCTCCTTGGACACGAGCATGAACTGATCGTCTGTGTTGAGTTCTCCTGTCTGAAAGACAAGTGTTGACAAGAGCCTAAGAAAGCACGACGAACCTTTAGTCGGACCACGTTCCACTCGAATTGCTGTTCGCTACTCAGGAAGTAGTCCCAAACAGTGCCTCCATTCACTTTCAGTTGTCCGAAACATGCGCTTTCTAAAACGGCGATAGGATTTGCATCCGAAACGAACGTTCACGTTGCTACCTTCGTATATGCAATTCCTGGCGCAAGGCGGCCTGCACCCGTAGTATTGAAGGAAGTCGGTTAGGAAAGCACTAGTGTTGTATCCCGGGTTGAACAGTACCTAAATGATCGTGTAGTGAGCTGACGAATGCAACAATGTAGGTACCTCGTTTCGTCCAATTAGGTAGCGCGTTACCATTCTCAGGTGGAAGTCGTACGTGAAGGAGTGCACGTGACACTTCTTGACGAGATCGTTCTTTGTGTGTTCCAGTTGTCTCATGTGGGCCAACTCCTCGTCCGTAAACGGTTCCTGCAAGTAAAGCCTCGGTCAGTATCGTTTGAAAAAATTGACGACCTCGACTGAGCCGGTTCTGTCCTTGAGCTGTGACGAGTTCCACGTGAGCACGCGTACGCAAAAGTACGGCTCCGAAAAGCTCAGTTCAACGAAGATTATTCCACCAGCTACTGACGCGTAGAGCCACAAATTCGGAGAGGCGGTGCATCCGTGCGTGTACTGTGATGTGTAGCGATCCTTCGGCGCGTCGCTGTACAGGATCGGTTATGGTGTACGTGAATGTGTCTTACCCGACGTGCAGCACGTTTAGACCGATGTGCTTCAGATACGCGACGTAGTCTTCCACAAGCATGTACTGGATTTTCAGCGAACAGGGCTCGTCTTCGTTCGCACGAGTCGGCGAGTCAGGAACGCTTCCCGTTAGCGTAAGTGACGGGTCACCAAAAGATGACCTGCAAATTTATGGTCTCTTCAGTTCAGTTACAGCCATCAAGGATTCACTTACGTAATCGTTTTCGACCTGACTTTGGGGCTGTTGTGCGAGCCCGAGCCGTGACGAACGGGAGCACTATGCTTTCTGTTGCCAGGTGTCGCATGTAGTTGCCCACCAAGGGCTCGAATAGTTGCAATCTTGCGCCGCCAGCTAGGAAAAAGCAGTATCGGAGACTTAACGTAGTGGACCTGATGGCACCGATGCATGATCCGTTCCAGTATTTCCTCCTTAACAAAAACAAGTTGTTTGCACACCGGCGTAAATCAAACCGTTATGTGGCCAGTTCCAGCCGTTAGCCGCTTGTGCAGGTCTTCGAAGATCCGCTGGTCGTTGAGATACGTTCGCACGTCCTCGCGCAAGTGCAGCATCTGCTCAGTCTGGCCTTCGAACGGACACAAGCTCAGCGACTTATCCTTGGCAACGAACGAACGGTCTAAACATTTAGTCGTCCTTTCGGTCCACACAGAACAGCAGGGTTACCCGCATATCTGTATAGCTTGAGGAGTAGCAGCGCGTATCTCTTTGGCAGTTTCGAGAAGTCCGGCGTGTTCAGCACCTCTACCGGATAGTCGTTGTGCACAAGCGTCTCGGGGTCCATCCACGCTAGCAGCAGGTACGAGTTAAACCGAGAGTCGGAGGACTTTAGCGTGCTCAAGTGAGTTATGCCCATTTTGTGCAGCCCGATCTCGCGTAGAAGACGAGAGCGTGCGTTGTGCCAGAGTACGGTTCGCTCCACCACTTCCTTCACTTTGACAGCGATCTCATTCCCGTAGTTGTAGAGAAAGAGCGTCATAGTTTCCCCGCGAGCGACCAGGTAGATGAGTCGCTGGCGTGGAATGAACGGCTTCAGAGACGGCAGGAACTTGTGGAAGCCGGCTAAACCAAAATATTACATACCACGGGGGTATACTGCAACAGTGTACCTGTGGATGCATCGCAAAGCCTTTCGAGACTGGTAGGCACAGGACCGACGGATTCAAAGCCATAACGGAGTGTGTCGATGCACTGTTGCTCGTTAAACGCCACCAAAACGAGATCGGTTGATCCCGTTACGCCGATGTTGATAACGCGGCCAAAGTCTTTCTGCAAACACGCGACAGCTGAAATGCTAATAGGCATGGAACGAACCTCGATGGGGTCCAGCTAGGCTGTCAACTGTTGTAAGGGCTTGCAGCCGCTTGCCTTGTGAGGCAAGTTCAGACACTGGCACCAAGCGACCACTGACAGTTTGTGCTGTACTTCGGCACACAACTACCTTCTCGTTCCGCAAAAGCAAACGAAGCCGTTCGTAGATGACGTGGATGATCTAAAGAAATATCCTTTAGAAATAAAGGCATGCTGACGAAAAATAACATTAGCTAGAGAAATATAGAATCGTTAAAGGCGTACCTTTCGAGCTGAGTGATCACAATCAAGCGTGAAATGCGACTTCTTAACGGACTGACACATCTCAGGGCACCACTTTGTCTCCGACGTTATGTGGTCGAACCATTCAGCGGCTGCTGCAACGAAATCGATCCGAAGAAATTCGGCGGAGGTCTGCGAGCTTTGACGCTTCAGGTTCCCACTCTGACTTCCGCTCTGACCGGCTGTCGTCGCTGAGGACGTGCTTGACTGAGCTGTCGGCGACAGCTTTCCCTGACGCTCGTGGTGATGGCTTAGCGATCCCAAACGAGGGAAGAAGCCGCCCATCTGGTGCAAAGGCTGAGCCATAGCGGCAGCAAAATCGTCCGTCGTCGGTCCAGGAAGCACCTTCGCATTGCCCGAGGAAACAGTGGTATGGCGCTGATAGTACATGCCAACAGCCGCTGGAGGGGTCAAGTTTTCCTCGTGAGTACCTAAGACGAGGATGCTCATAGTCTGCAACAAGAAGAATGTACCGGTAAGCGTGCTAGTTAGCATGGACGTTGAAGCGGAGAAGCCAGTGCCTCCCAATTGTTGACGAACGCTAATGCCGTCAAACGTGAATTCCGACGTGGCTGCCGACGATGCACCTGCAGGGTTGCCTTGTTCCTGTGCCCCCGTCGTAGTCGGACCGGAAGTAATGGGAGACGCTGAAATCATCTGGGTAGTGCGGAACTCGACTACTTGTTACCGTGGCTTTGTGGTGAAACGGGACCATGGCTAGTCAAACCAGGCGACAGCGCCTCGGACGAGTATCGCTTGCGGTCGAAGGGGATTCTTCGAGAGTAGTCGTAAGCATCCTGACGATGCAGCTGCGCCGCTCGTACAGCAGCAATCTCTTGCGCGGTTTCTAAAGCGAGATAGCAAAACGAGTCCGTAGCTACACCATACTTCCTGACAGGTTGATGTGCCCAGCAGGGGACGGGCAACTGAACGAGCTCTGCGCAGAGCGTCCGCCGGAGTCGAAGATGTTCATCGACAGGAGGCCAAATTCAGTGACGGCGTCACATAGGGCCTAAAATGCAGACTCAAACAGTCCAGTTCAATGCAGGATACCTGCTGTAGCGCTATCTTCAGATGCGCCTGAAGCTCGTCCATTCCAACATTGCCGTTCTGCCACACGTTGAATCGGAGGAGCGTGATGGTTTCTGAATAAGTCCCTTGCAGTTTAACCTTGGTCTATAGTGAAAAACAAAATGGACATGATAGTGCCTTTTGTACGTTGGAAATGAAGATTAGACTTACTCGGGGCTTGCGGTGCTGAAGGAGAGGTTGAAGCTTTTTCGCGATCCGTCCCTGAAAATAGTTAAGTACGCTTTGACCTAGCAACTGTCGTTCTACCTTCTTCCGTTGGTTTGACGTCGTGAATGTTGTTCACATGGACCGTCCTCGTAAGCTCGTGCAATCGTTGGGCCCTGTGTATCAGATCCGTGGCGTGCATCATGCCAGGGTAGAGCTGCGAATGGCTAGCGTTGTTCAGGTGACCTTCCTTGCGCTTTTCGACAACTCGTCCTTCCAAGTCTACGATCTTCACTTCGAAACAGGCGATTCCTAAAGCCGGATTTTCAGAAAAGATTCTGGGAACGTAAGGCAATCTAGAAATCACAACTAGTTTTCAGCCGTTCATGATTTTATTTCAAGTTCGATTTATCGGAAGCAGAGCTATGGAGCCTATAAGACTGCGAGTTTCTGTGAAGGATGGCATGCCAGAAAGTGTCTGGCTGCTACTACTTTGGCAGTCACTACCTTTGTCTTGTGCTTTAAAATTCGTTGCACCTTAAAGTGCGAGTTATGGTTTCGACCGAATTAGCGTTTTGGGGGCGCAGGAAGATTTGTTTATGTTCGGTGATTTTGCAATGTTCTTTGCACCAGCTGCGTGCACGGCTCTGCTCTGCTTCGTCTTGGTGATGTTCCGGCCGGGGCGAAGATCACGCGAACTGGCCAGTGATTGACAAATGGCCATCCTCAGGCATTGCGGCCAGACGGATCGGGATCGGGGGCCAGCTTTTTGCTCATCTCACACCATTCGGGCGTGTTAAGTGCTCAGAGATCTCGGTTTAGCCGTTAGTCGACCTCCCGACTCTCGTCAGACTCGGTGCTAACACGATATGGGGAAACAACTTCTTATTGCTATCTGCCTTGCTCTGGCGTCTTGCGCACGTGCCGTGAACGAAATCGAAACCCTGCCCGGTGCCACCTTCGACATAAAGTTCAAGCACTATTCCGGCTACCTGCAGGGATCTGAAACTCACTTCCTCCATTACTGGTATGGAAGGGAATGAGAGAGCATATGCTGATAATACTTTCGTACTTATTCGTTCCGTTAATGAAAATTCTTTAGGTTCGTCGAGTCCCAAAATGATCCGGCTAAAGATCCTCTCATCTTCTGGTAAGTTAACTCCCTTGACCACTAAGGATTGGCATTTGTATAGGTTCAACGGTGGCCCTGGATGCTCGTCGATCGATGGTCTCCTTAATGAGATGGGGCCATATGTGATCAACCCGGACGGCAAGACCCTACGCGAGAATCCGTACTCATGGAACAAGGTAAGGGCACCTCATAGAGTCCGAAATCGACTTGATTTAGTTCGCAAGTGTGGTTTACATCGAGTCTCCGGCTGGTGTTGGTTATTCCTACTCCACTGACGGCAACACTACTACCGACGATGACCAGGTTAGATCTGCATTTGTCCGAAAATTGTCAGTCCATGTTTAGACGTCACTCGAGAGCTACCAGGCAATCAAGCAGTTCTTCTCACTCCATCCCGAGTTCCGCAACCACTCGACATTCATCACTGGTGAGAGCTACGGCGGAATCTACGTTCCGACGCTCACTGCTCGCATCGTCAAGGGTCAGAAGGACTTCCCGATCAACCTCAAGGTAGGCAGCTGATCACAGTCACCTTTGCTAAACTGTGGTGCAGGGCATGGCCATCGGAAATGGCTATGTGAACGAGAAGCTCAACATCGACACGTCGGTTCGTTACGCGTATGGACACGGCATCATCGATGAGAGCGTCTGGCAGAAGCTTGAGATGGAGTGCTGCCGCGGATGCATCGACGGCTGCGACCTTACTCAGCTGACGGGTAGCTGCGCCGAGTCGGTACGTTCACTGGGGCTCGGATGCAGTACCTAGCGCATGCACAGGTGGAGACCATCTTCGAGTTCCTCTGGCACGGTGGACTCAACCCCTACGATCTGTACCGCAACTGCGACCCCAACCCGGACGTGAACAGCGTGAAGATGCAAATCCTCAAAGCCGGAATCACGCCTCGCTTCCTCTCGTCCAACTTTACGAAGAACATCCGCAAGCCGAGGTACCCCGGTGGACTTATGGGCGTTGATGTGCCGTGCCTCAACGATACCGACATGAAGACCTACATGAACAATCCCGAAGTTCGCAAGGCACTTCACATCCCCGAGAATCTCGGCTCGTGGGACATCTGCAGGTAAGCAAACGGATGAGTAGCAAAAGTATGGAACGGTGACCGTCCTTTTATAGCTCCGATATCACCCTCAACTACAAGAAGATCTACGATGACATGAAGCCGTTCGTCAACAAGATCATCGACAACCACGTGCGTGTGCTTCTCTACTACGGAGACACCGACATGGCGTGCAACTTCATGATGGGACAGCAGTTCTCCGCAGGGCTCGGCCTGAAGGTAAGCTACTTCTTCGTCCGTGATGCTTGAAAACCTCTTTTAGCGCGTGTTGAACAAGACCCCATGGAAGTTCGACCGTCAGATCGCTGGCTTCAAGACTGTCTACGCTCGCGGTCTTACCTTCATCACCATTCGCGGCGCGGGTCACATGGCACCGCAGTGGCAGCCGGGACCCACTCACTACGCCATCCAGCAGTTCATCGTCAACCACCCCATCTAATTTGCCCCAATGCGTTTTCAAGTTGTCCATTCATCTCAGAAATTTGGGAATAAAATTGTTATCGGCATACAACTTATCCACGGCGGTGGCATAGTTGCACGAGTGGCAAAGCAATTCTCACCTGTACCACGTCGGCCTTCTCCTGGCGGCTTGTTCAGCAGGTAGAAAGATGGCGTGTAGTCAGACGGGTTGGGTGGATCGGCGTCTGCCAAATAAGGCGTAAACGAAGTCCCGTATGGCACATGTGTAGGATTTTCCTCAGTGCTTATGAAAGCACCGGGCGAGACGGATGCCCGGCCGCTGCCTGTCGCTGCCTCAGACTGCTCGCGGAAATGAGGCTGGATGCAAAAGGTGCCCAGCTGTTGTCCGAAGTAGTACTCCAGTGACGCGAGGTATCCTTGCATCACCGCCGGAACTGTCAGGTAGAACACGCATGATGGCTGTTGTGGATCTTGTTGAATGAACTAAAACTTATTAGGTGAATTTTCGCACAGTTTTATTTGAAGCCACCTTTATGTCGCTCGCTTCCAAGCGAATATGAGCATTCTTGAGCAGTGCGGTCTGTATTTCTTCGAGCGTCCTCTGGTTCAGGCGACGCTGGAGCACACTTGTCAGCTCCACGGTTATTTCTTCTCCCGGCGGTTGTACGCCGTGCACTGAGAGCAGGACGCTGTTGCCGACGTTCTGCTGCACTTCCTCGCGCCATTTCTAAAGAGAACGTCGCATATTCTGCTGGCGAAACTAAATTTCGATCCCAACCTGCGACGTTTTTTGAATGTTCCGGGTGATGCTTGCTTCTGTGGCGTGCAGCCGCATGTACACTACGTTGCCGGACTTCTCGCGAAACACGTACATGTTGCTTCGGTTACGAACGGCCAGCATCGCCAACCCGTAACGCAGAGCGTCGAAGCCTGAATTAGACAAAGCACAAGCTTGAGGCACAAGAGACCGCCATACCGATATTTTGAACCGTGTTGTACGAACGCGACGACTGCAGTCTTGGGTGTAAGGGGAACCAGTGATGCCACATCATGGGGCAAGCGAAGAATCCTGGCGCGTACTTGTATCGCACGAGCTCGCTAACCGCGCTCTCCGACTTGAACTCGTCGTCCTCGGATGCTGAACATCTTGTTAGGCACCGAAAACTGGTCCATGCTTACCAGAACTTCGTTTGTCGTACGAGCTGGAGCTGCTTGGCCTTCGAACGAATTTGGATGTGTGCCGTGAAAAGGAGTGTTGCTTCTCCGAGCCAGATCCGTGAAGTGAATGCGCCGATGCCTTCTCCTTCGTGGTCGTCAACCAAGAGCTGATCGCATTCTTCAGTCCTCTGCATCTTCTCGAGTAACAGCTCCTAAATACACTTTCATCAGAAAGTCCATAAAAGTAAAGACCGTGCGCTGGACGGTCACTTTACCTGATTCACCCTCTTGATTTGTTGCTCCACCATCTTTACTGCGCTGTCGTACAACGCGCTATGCATTAGCGACGATCTGAAGGAGAAGGTGAACTGTTAGGTAGCGTATCGTTCTAACCGTTGACAGAAGTAAATGTTGATGACCAACGTTTCCTTTTGTACAATCTCGATCACGAGCCAGAAGTCATGCATCCTCGTGCGTCCAACAGTGTTCGAAACACCTAAATTGCTTTTATTGTAATGTGGATGTAGGGCTCTGCGCATATTTGTATCGTTGGTCTCAGACTGAACGTCGGCACCAACAGCAAACGGCAGTGAAAAGGCTTCACGCATACCCGCGGCTGAGCGTGTGGAATCGTTGAAGTTACCGCTTTTAAGACTGAAACGTAAAGATTGCTTAACGGACTTCTTCCTGCAACTCACGGCATGGTAAAGTCGGAACTTTCAAACGGATCTGCCTCTTCAAGGTCGTCGACGTCTGCCACGGCTGTGCTGACATCGCTCTCAGTGTCACTGTCCATAGTCGCGGTGTCAGCGGCTAATGACGGGTATCGGAAAGCACGGTTTTCCGACGAGGAAGCAGTGGACACTCTGGCCTTGGAAATGAAAGCGGGCGTTGACACTGCAGTGGGCAGGGAGGCGAAGCCGTGGATATCCGCTTCAGACAGCGATTCTATGGGTTGGTCCCTCGAACGACGGCTATTCGAGCTGCGAGTTGTGACGAACGAGGCCGGCGAAAATGTGGAAATGTCGGTGCCAATGTTTTGGGCGTCGGCCAGTGGAACCACCCATTCCTCACGATTGTCCGCAGGCTTGTTCGTATCGCTGCCAACTACGCTGCCGGAAGCATTGCCCTTCTAAAATATCGAAAGTCAGGCCATGCATGATAGCTCGAATGACTGGACCTTCTGGTAGAACGACGCCTGACGACACCTGCGCGTCTCCATACGCCTCATTTTCTCCGCGTCATCCACACTGCAGGTGTAGAACAGCATCGGCGCAAAAGTGCTACTTTTCTCTGGCGTTGGTGGAGCTGCTGGATTCCCCACGCCGCGCCTCTGACGTGTCACACGCTGAGATTTTTTAGTCGAAGCATCCGGCGTGGTGAACTTGCGTAGCCGGCAATACTGCACCTGGAGTCCCGCGAGGCGCTCGCACAGGCGTTGAAGACCCGCCTGCGGATCCGCGACCAGCAACAGCTCCTTGCTGTACATTTTGAATCGACACTCGGCATGGTCGACTACTCGGCTCTGAACAAGAACCTCTTTATTACCACAGCTTATGTGTTTGCCTACCGAAAACCGCAGGTCTGGATTAGGAGCGATCGTAATCTCTTCTTCGATGAAGCGCATTACGCGCCGAATGACGGATAACCGCGGTTTCCGGTCAAATTCCCGGCTCATAATCAGTATCTGCTCCGTTTTCAGCATGCGCTGTACGTCGAGCTGTAGCCGTCGTAGCGCGCGTAGTTCCTGGAAGAACAGCGCTTCATTTCGAGTTACGCGCGATGACATGCATCCTACCTCAACCGGCAGCTGTCGTAACATCTCGGCCTTTGTTCTTCCCATGAGTTCTTCGTCTTCATCACCAGCTCGGTCCGGTAGCGACATCGGCACTTGCGCAACGGCATCTGAGGTAGGTCTTCCGCCGGGAGTCCGATTACCGCTGTCTCTTGCACTGATCGGCTCAGTTGCGTGAGCACTGCTGTCGGTACTCGATTGCTCAATGAATGGGCACTGGGATGGCGTCGGCCAGGTGAGCACGTACAGATCGATGTTCACGTCAATTCTTCGAGGTCTAGAACGGTTGTTGCTTTAGAAGGAACGTGCGTAGACGTAGCTTAGACTTACTTAAGTCCGTTTCTTGCGGCATCATGTCGCGGTTACACTTATCCACAATTTTCTGCATGCAGCTAGGAATGAACTCGATCGGAAAGGTATCCATTCCGGAATCTGGCAGGTGAACCGCTGCTGAGAACTGTATCAGCAACGGCCAGCGCTCGTCGGAGGGAGTGAACTCCCCGTCCCCACTTCCTGCGCTCCTTCCGCTAACGTGCGACAAACGCTCGACCTCCGAAGAGTTGTCAGAAAAACTTTCGTTGTTGCCTAAAAAAGGAAGAATAAAGCGCCTAGACCCGTAGGGTGCAGTCGTCCTTACCATTGGAGAACTCTTCGTCGTCGAGAAAGTGCACCGACAAGTTATTTTCGTTGCTGATTGACTCACGCGCAGTTACATCGGAGAAAGATACATTAGCCGGAGGACCTAAAATTATGCTTGGAAATCAAGCCTTGATCGTTCCTTCTACCTTCCATATCGTCGAGATTCGGTAGCTCAGTAGTGACCGTCTCTCGAGGCCGATAGAAGAAGTAGTCGACTAGCCCGGGTACGCGTATGAAGGAGTGCGTGCGCAGAAGGATATCGAACGCTTGACGGAATTCGTTCAGCTCGTCCTCACAAACCGCCATTGCCTCCTCAGAGCATATCGGCGACGGATTGTCAGCTTCTGACATGGTGTCCGCGGACTCCTTTGACATGAACGATATCCGACCGTTGTAATCTTCACCGTCCTCGTCTGCAGATGACTCCGAGGTAGACGCGATCTCCGGGAATAGCCTTCCGCTGGCTGACGACTTCTGCGAATGTATCGACTTCTGAAATCTTCGATGAATATCTAGTGCGCCCAAGTCGTGCTACCATTCGACTGCGCTCGGTACGATTCCGCTGTCGTTCCCTCGCAAGGTGAGCACAAGTGGCACGAAGGATCTCGTTAATCGAGCCGATTTCGATGTTGGTGTGATCGCAGCGGAATTCCGTTAGCTCATTTAGCAGCGACGAAGGCACGAAGATTTCTAAAGGAGGCGAACAGCTTATAAAACTCAAGAAACTGGACAACATGAAGATCCCTCACCTTGCCCGAGACAAGTGTAGACAGCCGAGACAAACGATCGAGTGAAGATATACTCCTCAAAGATACGCTCGCAGTAGTCGGTGAGGTCCACCTTTATATGTAGTGGCTCTTCACTGTCCGGAGGGACATCGTTGCCAGTGACGTAGAACAGCTCCACGTGTCCGGCTAAACGGGTGTCAGACGTTTGCGCCCACCTTATGTCAGAGCCCACCTTCTGCACTGGTTGAACTGAAGGACCTCCGGCTGATTTGGCGGCTGAGTTGGGCCAACGTGCTGGTTTCTGCCTTGCGGCAGAAGTTTTCCACATGGATTTGTGCGGAACCTTGCACCTCGTCCACGTCGCACTCTGCGAACTTCTGCGCCATTATGGGTCTATCGCAGAAGTAGGCAACCGCTGGGAAAGTATTCAACGTAGCGCCGGGCATCATGTGCAGTAGTGTTTTCATGTCTTTCGGGATTACGAAGAACACGATCTGCGACGATGACAGCCTCCTTGCGTAGACCTTCAACGCCCGGCTTGGTGGGACTTGGCTTTGGACGGTCATTTCCTGCTGTGCGCTGGCTTCTGCTCCTGCTTCTTTCGTAGAATGCTCCTGAAACAACATCTTAGGATGACATGAATTCACGTGACGACTTAGTTTTTACGCAGTTTGCTGCTAGAACTTACTGGTAAGGCTAAGGAACGTATTCCGAGCCTGCTATCGGTGTGGATCCTGAGCCGTTTCTGCGGACTGAGACGAAGGTCAGTGCTGCTTCTAGCTGATGTGCTTGCCGGATATCTGCCATTGGGGTTCAGCATGTTGCCCGTTGACGCAGATATCCCAGCGGAGGAGGCCGTTTCGACCGGGGACGCTCCAAGCAGCGCTCCTCCGGCGTTACCAAGGCCGATGCTAGGTCCCAGCGTTGCTAGATAGCTTCGATTGAGCGAAGAATCTTCCACCGACAGCAACGGTACGGATGTAGATCGATCGCATGCTGCCGACGCTTGAAGGGACTTAACCGGTGAGGGCAGTGGTTTCTGGGTGCATGGTGAAAATGGCCCCGAAGCTAAAGAACTATGTTCGCTATCAGTTGTTTTTAGCGATCTACCGTTCTCGTTGGCAGTCGTGACCTTTGGAAGGGAGCCACCATGGTGCTCTTCGAAAACGGCGTCTTCGTTGAATGTGTCCTTCAAATCAATCGAAGACGTCGAAATGCGCCTACCGGTCGCGGCTACGGGTAGTCTAGTTATTTTGTCATCTTTCGAGGGTGTGGAATGCGTCGAACTAGACTTGCTAGCTGCAGTCACGGACGAGCTCGAGTCGACATCCGAAGCATCACTTTCATTCTAGGGCACTGAATGAGTTCTTTCCAGGAGGAATGCGCATACCGAAGCTTCCCTATCCGTTGTTCTGGCCGGACGGTCACTCTTCCGATCACGGCAGTAACGACTCATAGAGAACTGAGCCTCGAGCTTTTCCGTGAACTTGTCAAGAAACGATTCTTGACGGACCTCCAGCGAAGCGTCGGCGTACTCTGCGAGCTCTTTCTGCAGACATTTGAGCAGGATGTTTAACCGACTCTCACTGTGAGGATCGCCGTCGGCTAAAATACAGGCTACTTTCGGCCAGTTTTTAAAGTCCTTGTTATCGGGTCTAAAATAACTCCGCCACTGCTGCTTCCTAACATTTGTACGCTATGAGCAGTAGTTAACGTACAAAAGGACATTGTCGGCAGAAGCATTAGCTCCTTGGCATTTGCATTGTCTAGCAGCAGGCCGAGATCGAAGGCGCTTCGTGCTATGTGCACGTTCGGGGCCGCTTTCTCGTGGCAGCCGTCGTCAGGCGACCTGTCCATGTACAAGGGCCGATCGTCCATTCCTCGGTTCTGGCAGGCTTCTGACCACTGGTCGAAGGTGAACAACGTCCGCACGATCCGATCATCCTCTTCGAGCAACTGCAAGAAGCCGGTTTCGCCTTGTCATCTTCCCGTAATGAATTTTTGAGACCATAGCTTTCGGATCCATTTTTCATTAGGCCCTAGTGTCAGTTCCTAGGTTAACGGTGTGGCGTACCAGCTACCCAGTGGTCAAATAAAATTACATCGTTCGCATTGTAGTATTTTAATGTGAGTTTTTATTGATAAAACAGCAGAATCTTTCACAGGGAACGTAAGAAAGTAATTAGGCTAGGTAGCGGTCGGTGTATCCGTTATGGTTAGAGAAGCAAGAGCGTCCTGACGGGGACTCCTGACTCAGCAACGTGCCGAAGACATTTGCACGTAGCGAAATTCGTCAGAGATCGTGCAGGGCGTGCCACGGTGCAAATGGAGAAAAAGAATCTCACTCGGCTGTATTCTCAGCGAGATTGCTCTCTCCACTTGAACCGTTGACCGCCAGTGTGGCAACAAACGTGGAATAAGTGTCACAGCAAGTGAGTGAATAGGCAGTAGGCGTCGCATTGAGTATGGAATGGTAGGGCCGGACATTCGCTGGGCAAGACATATCAGGGTATCTTACGGCCTGCTCAGCACTTAGCTTTGTCTTGTACGATATCACCGATAACACAACACAAACATGCAGCTTGTCGGACTTAAACTTACGCCAAACTGCACACAAACACTGGCTCTAGCAGTCGTCCACTTTTGCATGCAAACCGCTAATTTCGAAAGCAGACACACACGCCTAGCTGGAACAACGCAAGTCGTCTGATCCAAACTGTCTCAAACCCTCTCGCGCCGGTGACATTGTCATAGCTTATACTCAAAGTTAGGAATAACCGCACTAACAAATTCATTAAAAACCTGCTAGCTTACGCAAAAATTGCCTACTCTCTAAAAGAGACCGGAAAGAGGAACGAAGGAAATGTTTTCTCCGCTACGCCGATCCTCCCTCGTTCTCGCTTGGCAACCGCTATTATAAAAATTTCGAATTCCTTTGACGCTGAATTCTTAATGGCCAACCTTTCACCCGTCCTCTAGCGAGCTGTCGCCATGTAGAACCATCTGCACAATCTACAAACTCACGCTTCTCACACGCCCTGCTCGTAACAACACGTTGCGTACAGCAGTACAGCCTACACGGGGCTTTTTTAAGGTGAGGAGTCGCTTCAGCAGCCGATAAACAGCGATTAAGCGTGG
The DNA here is from genome assembly GCA_020875895.1 of Aphelenchus avenae. Lineage (NCBI taxonomy): Eukaryota > Metazoa > Nematoda > Chromadorea > Rhabditida > Aphelenchidae > Aphelenchus > Aphelenchus avenae. The sequence goes on along the minus strand of JNEY01000039.1, from coordinate 50,358 downwards.
AAAATGGGTCTCGGGAGGGAGACGCATTGACGGCACAGAACAGCTAAGTACACAAAGGCGGACGATAGCGATCACTGCACACGGAAATTCGTCGAGGTGGCGCCGATAAGGGAGGCGCAGTGGAAAGCACTGGCGCTGGTCGCCATTTATCAAAAGGAGGCTAGGGACAGACCGCAACGCTGAGCGCGCATGCAGGTACGTCAGCCCTCATTCGGAAGTGAATAAGCCCTCGAGACTGTATCGCACGCTGCCGCTGCCCGCAACGTACTAGCTGGACACCGCCCTCTGTAGAATGCTTCTCGTACCCCTTGTGCTCTAGGCAGTCAAATTCGGACATTTAAAGCAAACTCAACTTGATCATGCAATCAAACTTTTGGACAAGCGGCTTCCCACATTCGCTCTCAGCTCATTTGCACATACTATAGCGGCTAAAAACCTTGGTCTAACTTGTTGAGACATCCCTTTCCTGGCTAAAGTAAACTACTCCGTCAGCCATCATTGGGGTCCACAGCTAGGATGGGTAGAGGCAAGCCTTGCGAATGGTCTGCGGGGTGGGCAAGAACAGGGCAACGGTCAACGGTTGTGAGCAGCAGCCGGCCCGTCGGCAATACGTTGCAGTGAATGACGTTTTGTGCGATTGCCACACAGCAAGTAAACAGGCCTGAGCGGCATCGCTACACCCGTACAGAGAGGTGGACCAATGGAGAGGAGAGAGCACACAAATACCGTCGTCCGCTGCCGTATAAAGAGCAAAATAAGCCGATGCGTCTGCGGGCCGTCACAATGCTGCTCCGCACAAATTGCGTGTCTCGTCACCGCCACCGAAACCGTACAGAACCGAGACGCATGCATTGCGGGGCGATCCCGGCTTATTAAAGTGAGCGATTATGCGCCACACGGAAGCCGAGATACAGACGTTTTTGAATTATCGCAGAGAGGGTCGAAATGGTGGGAAGGCCGTCAAAAGCATTGACAGTTATGCATGAGGCCTTTCATGCGGGCTCAGACGGTTTTACTGCTATGGAAGAAGGGAAGGTGGCAGCAGCGGCAATCTGAGAGGTGAAAGAAAACATTATCGTGCTGAGTTAGGGGCCACTTTGAGGATTTTAGAGGCTAAATCGGTTAGAACTTTCTGCGTAGAAGTTTAGTACACAGTTCTGCGTACTGAGAATTGTGCGTTTTGCACAAACAAGTTATAACTGAAGTCTGTCTGCACACTTTGCATAATCATTTACACAAGGGCATACTTGGACTTTCACTTCTGAGTTGGTGCTATTCTTGTTGCAACGAACTTCCTGGACCAACACTGGCTACGCTGCTGACACAGATTCGGCATCCTTAATACCCCGAGCAGCCCTACGTTTCGTTTTGCACAAACAGTATTGAAAATTTTGTCACTCAGCTACATCAGAACTTTTTCAGGGGAGCAGGTAGACGTGGAAGCTAACTATTTGCGTTTTCATTTGGCTTTTTTACAGCAAGCGAAGTTACGTACCGTGAGGGAACGGTCTTGAGCGACGAGGTCGGCATCGCCGCTCACTGTTCCTTGTGGCTCCGTCCACACCTCCGTGATGATCTGCGGCCACTTCACGTCTGGATTGGAGCTCTTTGTTGACTCCATGGTACCCGAAGTGCCGGCAGCATGCCGGGCTCTCGTTTCTCGCTCATAGCGCCCGTCGACCAGTGATAGCCTCCTGAAATTAGCAAAGAATTGGGCATAGACGTTAGAGGATAACGTGCCTTGGCAGTGGCTTCGGCTCGATGACCGACGTGAGGTAGATTGGTACGTCCGCAAGGTTCGGCCCAAAAATGACGCATTGCTCGATACGAGGCATGCACTCGCCAGGGTACTGAACCTGCCGCACCAAGTTGACGATGCCGTTCCGACCGTAAGCGACGTTGTATCCTTGGTTTAACCGCCGTCTAAATGAGCCAGTGGCGCAATACTGGATTGTCACGTTCTACCTAAGGAGCACTTGCAGTATGTACTCGATGCTCGCGTTGGGTATTTGAGTGATCTTCGGGAACACACCTTGCAAGTACCAGACGCATCGGCTGAAGTAATCAACTGAACGTTGTGGTACGTAGTTGGACGAGTACCTGCATGAAAGGTACTTTGCGATGGCATTGTGCAGGACCATGTCGCGAATCTCCTGCTCACGCTCCGCCATCAAGCGTGCTTCGGTGGTGTCCAGTTCCTCGAAGCGCTTCTTCGGCTGCTGCTTGGCAATGGGTCTTTGCTGCTCCAGACGCACGATCTGGTGCACGCAGCGCGGGACCTTTCGATACTTGGCCAGTATTCGCTCCATGGGCTTTCGGAGAACGACGAAAAGCTCTTCATGCTGAAACCACTTTACGTTGCTAGAAAAATCCCCGGACGAGGCGCACCGAATGCTTGCTGTAGATGGTTCTCATTGGCAGTCCCTCGTAGGCGGAAGTTGCGTTCTCGGTCGAAATGACGTAGGAAACCTCTCGTTCGAACTTCGTGTTCGTTAGCCTTGCCTTGAGGTCTTCTACGATCGCGTTTCTCTTGATACCGCTCACGCCTCCGAGGAACGCGACCTTGAGGATAACGCATGGGATGTCCACAGGTGCACGAACAAAGTAGAAGTAGCGCGGCACTGGGTCGTTGTCCCTGAAATACTTCTATGTGGAAGAGTCTTTGCTTGAGTGTCGCATACTCGTGGATCATTGTGACGTAGGTTTCGTTCCGCACCAGCGTAAATGTGCTGTTGCTTCTTAGCATGTCATGGAGTGCCTTAAAAGCATAGCGTTGGGCAGCTCAGACGTCAGTAGTGGAATACCTGGAAGCCGTATTCCGCCGAGATCTTCCCGAAACGGTGTTTGCTCGAGGTCGGAGTGAACACATTCGCAGGAAGGGGTATATCGTGCGCAAGCATCAGCCGGATGGTATGCGTATGCACCCACTTCTGCCATACACTCTCATCGAGGACGCACAGTGGCTGCCAAAACTTGACGAATTTCGTGTCCCGAATGCACCTAAGAATGTTTACTACGACTGTTTCAACATTTCATCAGTCCTACTCGTAGCGATCGAGCAGTACTGGTGGATGGCCGGGTCGTCGGTACTCGAACAACGCGTACTCGTTACTGAATTCGCGGGGCAACTGGTAGTACTGGGGGTCGGCATTGAACGAATGTAGGTGAATTAGCAGTGAGTCCGCTTCTTTCAGGCTAAACAGTAAGCGAAAGTCGCGTGCCATGAACTACGAGTGTCGTACTTGGACATGATGGTGCGCATGTTGTCCGTATCGCATCGATCTGCCGGAGGTTCAACGGCGGTACCGGCGTGTGACTCAATGAACACGTCCACATGAATCTTGCACCTAAACCAGGACTTCAAAATGGTCTCGCTCTTCACCACCTCCACGTACTTCTTCTGCGGGGCGCTGTTCCAAGGAGCGGTTATGTGGTACTCGATGAAGAGATTCGGCCGCCAGGGCAAGCAAAGCTTCACGAAGATGCTCTCGCTGCCATCAGCCGCTTTCAAAATTTCCACGTGCTTGATGGTATATCCTTCGCGAAGCCGCACGTAGAGCAACTTGTTCAGGCTCGTATCGTAGGAGTACGTCGTCCGCTTGTGTCGATGCGGTCTAAATTCGCGCGGATAGCTTAACACTGTGTATGCCTCTCTCTACTCACGCATGGTTTATACTGTTGAGGACGAGGTCCGGCAACGGACTGACTTGGTTGTGTAGGGCGCGCTGGAAGTTCCATGCGAGGAACGCTTTGTGGAACATGTTAAATTCCGTCTCCTCGGCATCCTTCAAATCGTCTTCGAAGAGGAAGGTGCCAAATGTGGCGGTCGCCATGAAGCTGAACAGTTCCGGAAAGCCGACGTGTCCGAAAGCCGGTCCGGCCGGAGTGGACTGGTTTAGCTGAAAGCGGGAAAGTACATCGTTCAATGGGACGTACACAATCATTAGGGCTCGAGAATGTCTCATTTACGCTACCTGTATGAAGGAGCAGCTGACTGTATAACTGCGCAGCTGGCTGATTACTTGCTGCAATGGGCGCATGTCGGGACTGCCGCAAACACCATCGGTGACGACGACAACGTTCGACTGCGTGTTTTCGGGGAGCATCTGCACCGCGACGAGACCCATGCGAAGCATCGAGACCAGCGACCAGTTTGGCTGAACAAAGCCGCGATCACTGGAGCCCGGGCATGCACATCTCGAGCTACAACCACGAATAAAAGTATTGAGGGAGCAGAATCGGATGAAACCTCGGAGTTGAGCTATTGTCGTCGTGATTGCTAGTTGGCTGCTGGAACAAGTTGCCCAGGTAGTTCGAGCTGCTGTTGCGCTCCTTGCGCCGTGTGTGGTGCGTTGAGCGCAGGTGCGATCGAGAGTACTCGCACAGCTTGTTGATAAACTCTGAGATCTTTCGCTCGAAGCAGTGCGCTATTTCGTCAACGTTGTCTTCGGAAAGCAGGAGTCCTTGCAACAACACCTGTAAGGGCGCAGATCACCGTGAGTTTGTCTGACCCACTTACAGATTCACCACTGAAGCACAGAAATGGCGTGTAGGCACAGAAAGTGACAAATATCTGTGGACGGTATATCTTCGTACTCCCCGGCAGCTTGAACTGTAAGAGCACATTGAACAAGCTCGTAACAAAGTTCCTCGGATTACCTTCTTCGCGACGTTACGCAGGCACTTGATGACGCTACTGATAAGTTTGGTGTAGAGAACGCAACCCGAATCGTCCTAGACAAGCATGTTGAGGTTTCGGCTTGAGAAGCTCCGAACTTACGGCGACGAAGCTGGACGGGCTGAGGTCAACGATGAAGATCAAGCGGTAAAGCTTGGAGAAGTAGGTAAGCACCGTGCTCGAGACGACCCGTAGTTTCTCGGCGCTTGACACCAGCGTTCCGCCTCCTTTGGGCACGAGACCGACGACTGTGATGCCGTCATCGTTTTCACCCTAAAGTCGTTGAGGTTGCAGCCATTTAACATTCTTTTGACGAATGCTACAAGAAAAAAGCGTACCGTTAGCGACTCGTTTATACCCGTAACTTGGTCCAGATGCTCGAAGAACCAACGCGCGCGCACATTTCTTGATACACGAATGTTCTTGTGCATAAAGAGGAACACTTCGTGAGCCTCTCGGTATGCCTCTCGCGATCCTGCGTCGGCCACAGCGGTATCTGCAGCCAGGGCAACCGTAGCGCCCTCGGTGCGGCTCTGTTCCTGGCGCTGGCTATCGTCGCTGATTTGGACGCTGCTCAAAGACGAAGTCTCCGAGTTTTGCAGTGAGTCCGCCTCAGGACGCGCAGTTGACGCTGGTAGTTGCGCGTCGGGCGCTGAACCGGTCGGCGGCGGAGGCTCGGCATTTTCGGAGCTGTCTTCATTTTCTTCGCTTTGTGTCTGCCCGCTGATGCCGATATTAACCATTCCTAAAGGAGTCCAATCACAATACACATAAAGTGTTGAATTTCGGCTTAATACAAAACAGCAGTTCAAACAAAAAATTCCGGAGGCAGAATGCCACGGAAAATTCGTTGCTGTCTCGTCCGCTTTTCCCGGATCAGCTGATAAGTAGCGGAAAAAAGGAACGGAAAAATTGTTTGTGTGACATAACAAATGACAGGTGAAAAAGACTAAGCGGCACCGTATCGTGCATAGTGATACCTCATGTAGAATCATTGAACTTGGAGAATTAAACAATTGATTCGTTTGATCGGGACGTTAGATGCGGTTCAAGTATCCAGGCGTGTCTGAATATTCTTACCACAGCGGGCTGTCACCGGTACATGCCCGCGTCATGCCTTGCGCCACGCCGTGCGTCTTGAGTAGAATGCGCATGTACTTCCATGCAAAGTACGAAATGATAGGTACTCATAGCATCTCATGCGGGACTAAATGTCTCCAAAGGTATCGCTTGGCCGGCTCTGACCCATAGGTAATTCGCTTTCCTTAGGTCCGCTTGAACGCGCGATCCTAGTCCAATTTACTCGAATGCCTTGTTCTTCTGGATTGGTTCGGAGAGCCACATGGTTTCACGAAAACCAGCGAAGATAAACGACTACTAATTAAGCAAAATTTCTCCTACCAGGACACAAAATAAGAAGGAACATGGGTATAGGTTGTTAATGAGAAATAAAAATTTTTGCTAACGCATGCCGCGCTGAGATCAATGGAGGCACGCCTGTCCCGTACAGCCTGTCCTGGTCCACATGTTGGGCTGATGGTTCCAGTACCGACAAATATTCTAGACCTTAGACCATCCGGACTGTCCTCACCGGTGCTCGAGCTTCAATAGCAAAACGAAGCGAAGCTCTGCTTCGCATAAGTTACGAAGAAGCGTAAATATTCGCTCTATCTTTGCTATCTGACGTACAATGCACACAAGGAAGCTCCGATGGAATAGCACAAATGGGAGCTCAAGACAAACACGTAGTGCTGAGCGACATTCGCAACAACTGGTCTCACCAAGAAGTGCCAATAAGCCATGTTCACCGTTTGAAGCCCGTAAGCTTTCGAACTTACGTGTAATTTCGGAGGTAGCTGCTCGTACGAAGCTACGAATACAGTCTTGTCATTCTTCGGGGACATAGACAAGTCGGAAAATAGAGGTTTAACCTTTTCCTTCATCAGGGTCGGTGACGTACCTTCCGACCCTTCTCCTGTTATGCTGACATTGACCACCATTCCGAGAAGTCTCTGTTCAGAACATTCAATCCGCCCGTAATGTCTCTGAAGGACTGGAGTAACTCATTCGTCACCCTCGACCTATTCGAGAAGTATCAGTGTGTTTCACTTGTGTGGGGCGCTTAGCTTTTCTGACGCTCGAAATGCTCAGGACCACAGTTTGCAGAATGTTATTACTGGCTTCGCAGGAAAATACAAGGCTCAAACGAAAATGCTATTATTGCTCCGTGCTAGTAACATGGTGAATAGTGGTCCTTCGTCCTCGTTCTGCTTGATGACCCTAAGGCACGTAGGGAGCGTACGCATAAACATGTTGCACCCTACTTTCGTCGGCTCCGGAACTAATCAACTTAGCGCCATTTGAGAATCCAACGAGTGTCCGCATGTACCGTGCCGTTGTACAACAACCTATGGCTCGGGTTGTCATGAGTTGATCAGCTGAGTAGCAGACAGGAGTAATTGCGTGCTAGACGAAGGCACGACACGGTGATTTATTCGCACTGATGCAAGCTAGATATATCACAGTGACTCTGGGCTGCATTCACGGACTGGACAGTGGACAGGGATTCGGATAAACAGAGGGAAACGGAACCCTGTAAAGGACTCGAACGAGATTCCTGCAATGCGCATGTAAGCTCAGAGACAAATGACGGAAAGATAAGGGACATGACGAGGTAGGTATTTGGTGCAATGCGTACTTACCGAAGAGTAACAGTAGACAAACAGAGTATACAGACAGGAGTAATTACATAATGGCTTCAGATGGTTGGTCATATACATTAATATTTAGCGACAGGCCTCAATATAACAACAAAGAGTTGTACCGCATAGAATAGGGGTAGACAAATGAGAAGCAACTATGAAGCCGAAAGTGCATCGAGCGACTAATCTCCGTCACTGGACTCCTCGTCCTCGGAGTAGACGTAGTTGCCACGGCCGTTACCGCGACGCATCAGCGGGCTCGTATCGCCTTGTTCTCCCCGTCGCAGCTTAGGCGAACGATGACCTGAATCGAGATGATGCGATGCAATTGTTAAGAGGATAAATGCGTGCGTACCAATCGGAGTGCTATGAACGATTCCAGTGCCGTTGCTGAGCAGAGCCAGCTTGGTCACCTGGCCTGCGTTGGGCGCCGGTGACGGGACGTTTTGTTGATATTGGTCCAGTAGCCCGTAAGATCCTCGGATGAGGTTTGCGCTGTTCGACGACGACGTTTGTCGACTTCCACGTGGTGCGGCACCTCCGGCACCGCAGCTCGAGCCTCCTTAATCAAGCCCGTTGGTACGTGCGCATTCGTATGCGCAGGCATACCTGAATTGACGCTGCTCGCGCGATTCGGCATGATCTTCATGCTGGCTGGCATAGACGTGCACCACTGCTGCAGCTTCGAGTGCAACTCCGAGAACGTAGGGCGTCGCTCAGGCACAGCATTCCAGCACTCGACCATCGTCCTGAAATGGAATTGCATGGGAATATACTCAAGTAGTCGTGTAGCAGGTCGGTAGGAAGCATAAGCGCAGCGCAGGCTAGCTACATCTCGACCGCATGCTTACTTGTAGATATGAGTAGGGCAGCCTGGCGGGCACTCCAGACCCATTCCACTGTTGATCATGTCCATCACGTCCTGGTTGTTACAACCCTCGAATGGCTGTCGTCCGTAGGTGTACATTTCCCAAAGCGTCACGCCGAAGGCCCAAACGTCTGAAGCTTCGCTGTACGGGGCTCCGTTGAGTACCTCTCGCGACATCCAACGGACTGGCAGTCGTCCACGACTCGACACCTAAACCGGCAACGCTTAGCGTAATTTTGGCACGGCTTGGTGAGTACCTTGTAGTAGTCTTGGTCGTAGCTCGCCTTCATGTGCCCAAAGTCGGACAACTTGATCACTTGGTGGTCGCCGAGTAGCACGTTTCTAGCTGCCAAGTCCCGGTGCACGTGTCCCATGCTTGCCAGGTACTCCATGCCGTATGCGATCTGACTCGCTATGCGCATGAAGTCGTCAAAGTTTCGCATTCGTTCCTCGTTGTCGTTACTAAAATAAGTTACGAATGCAAACAGTCGGCACTATGTGCTTACTCGTTGCGTGGCTCGCGTACGCGAAGGAATTCGATGAGGTCGCCGTGGATCTGATGCTCGAACACGGCGCCGATATTAAGAGGGTCGTTGTTGAGGTACGAAACTCCAAGAAGGCGAAGGACGTGTGGGTGCGACAGCGTGGCGATCGAGAGAACTTCCTCGCGGAAATTTGCTAGCTCGATTTGGCTTGCGCCTGGCTTGAGCGTTTTGATCGCAACCTGAGACTTACACTTAACAACGTCAGAAGGGAGGAATATGCTACCTGAAGCATGCCATTCGTGGTTCGGCCGCTTTTCATTTCTCCATGGTAGACGACCGCCAAATGATCTTCACCCAGGATCTTTCCAAATGCCAGCTAAAAACGGCAAAATTACACAACCACAAGGACTGCGCATACCTGATCTTCGGGAATACTCGAGATTTGGTAGGGCTCCGCCGGTGGCTCGGTGGACGTGTGTGGACTGTACTGCTGCTGCTGGATTCCGTAAGAGTGCGATCCCATCGAGTAGGCCGGATTGGGCGGATGCTGCTGAGACAAGAGGGTGTTCATCTCGTAGGATCCGGTCAGTTGGCTTCCAGGTCCGTTCGGCATCCCGCCGTTCACCTTCCGGTAGTAGGCACTGTTGACGGCACTAAAAATGACCAGATATTTCGTTCGTCCGAGGCTCAAGTTACGAGAAACTAACGCTTACCTATTGACGACAGACCCTGAACCGGCATAACTCGCAACGGGAAAACCGTTCTTCTTGACTGCCGAGGACCCCAGCGTAGATGCAGACGGCTCACTAGCCTTTCGGCGCTTCTTGCGGCAACAACAGCAGCAGATCAGAAACAAAAGCATCAGAACAGCGAAAAGGCCGAGACCGGAGATGGCCGCGAGTTGCCACTGTGCCGAGAGCGACTGCCACACGTTCTGCAAGGAGTCCACCAGCGACGGATTGTTGCTGGTGCCTGGCTGGCCAGGCGCAGAGTCCATGTGCGAGGGGTAGGTTCCGGGAGGGCATCGCTTCAAGCCGCACGGTTCCTCTTCGCCATGCGGAGACGTGTAGCACCACGGTTCGGGGCGGTAGCCACCGGGGTTCCGGCAGTGGTTCCTTGCATTGCGCAGGGACGGGTATGTGTTCGTGTTGAAGCGACTAAACCATGTGATAAAAGTATTTGGCGGCAACTCTAATACGCAGCTACGTACATCTACCAGATCTGCAAAAGTTTACCTGGACGTGGACTGGCTCCAGGGCAAGCAGTGTCGTCCCGATTTGCCCACTGAGGCGTTTCCTTCATAGTTGTGGCCTGTGCCAACGTAGCACCAGTGCGAGAAGTCTGCGCCCGCGTTTGACTTAGGGTTCATTACCGGCGGCTAAAAAGCAGTCGTTATTAGGTTATTGACATTTTCGTTTCGCACGCAGCGTCATTGAGTTATTATAGCGAGCCATTAGACTAAAAAAGACAGGCATGCATATTTATAAGCTCACCGATGGCGTAGCGGGTGTGAGGACGCGGATGCACCTGGACGCTTCGTGGGAAAGTGACTCGCAGCGAGGCAGCATCGCATTTGGGGCATCGCCAACCAACTCGTGTTCGGCAGCCAGGGCAAAACCCGTAGGGCAGATTTGATTCTGGAAAGTCGTCGGATGAGAAAACACTGAAAGCAGATCAATCATTACCTTGAGGACTTCACAGTCGTTGCGACAAATGGACATAATACCGCTGCCGCTGCTCACTGTTCCGTAGCTGCCCGGTGAGCGGTCGCAGACCTTGTACATGTGATAGCAGGCTACCGCGTGCGAGTGGCGCTTGCAGTCCTGCGACAGCGTCGGCAGGTTCTGGATCAGCATCATCGCGGCTCGCAATTGACGATCTGAAATGTAGGGTCACTGCGTCGGATGCTTCCATCAGAACTCACCGATGTCATACATGTCCTCGCGGTTCTCCGACGTTATCTTAATGTACCGTCCGCCCAGGAATCCTCTACACGCGTCGCCCTGGTACAGGACGCAGTCTCCGAGCCGAAGCGTCTGGCCGTCCAGCCAGCGGTCCGACACGGCCACAGCACTGAGGGGAACGTAGCCGGTGCCCGCCGCAGTGTCCGGTACACGCATTACGGACTCCTCTTCTTCATCAGGCAGGCGACCACGGTCCATCTAGAGCAAGAGTTGGTCCAAGAACTCACACCGGCGTACGAACCTCGTCGAAGTAGTCGTAGTCGGCGTCACCGTCTTCTTCTTGGACTCTGCCGACGGTCTTATGCTGCTTGTGCGGCTTCAGCCGATTCGCCTTGGATTTTGCGCCAGCCGGCGTGTTGTTCACCTGCAAAACGATGCGTTCGTAGTCAGACTACTTTAACCACATTAAATGGGCCAACAACGGAAGAATCAAAAGAGGGGAAAGTCAGGCTTGTGACCACCGCCACGAAAAGACAAACAATCAGTGGGGAAGCGCAACCGACCGCTTTGTCAGCTCATTCGCGTGCGCATAAATTAACGTGTGAATGGAATAGAAAAACTTAGTCGCGTGCCGGGCTTCAATGGATCTCTGCAGAATCCAAATGATTGAGTGACTTGAAAACTGAAGAAGAGCTTATTCGTTGGCTGTAGGTAAGCATAAAAGTGAATTTCTTGCAGTCGCAGATAACATTCATTAAACGATAGCCACACGAATGCACACGAAGCAAACCGCCGACGATAGACCTCCACGATTTGCGAACGGAGCCGATATGGCGCTAAGACAAAAGGATGCAGGCGCGATAAATTAATGCCGCTCATTGCCCGGAAAGGTTAAAGGTGGCAGATGGACGCAGGACGTGGCAGCCGGACCCATTGACGGGTCGGTTCATGGCGTTTGCGATGAGGGCCAAGGATGCGCCGCGTCTCATTTGGGAGCAAATGGACAAAGGGAAGGAATGGGTGGACGTGCCGAGCGAAAAACACCCGCACGCCGGAATTGATGAGTTTCGATGTTTAAAGCGTTGGCAATGGGGCTTCGGTATAAAGGTTTTGTTTCGGGTTGTGGTAGAAAACTGAAAGAAACTAAAAAAACGAAATCTAAGAAAACTTAGACTCCAGTGTACCGAAGTGATTTCCTGTGTTCCAAATGTTTCAGATGGGACAAACGAAAAGGCGTTTTCAAGGAAGGCAAAATCACGCAAATCAAGTAGCGATAGCAGTCAGCAACGGGACTGCAAGCCAATGCGCGTACGATAAACCTCTATGCGTACCAAATTTGCAAAAAAGTTTTTTAGTAGATGTTGTTTTGAACGTCAAAATATGGCTGGAAAAGAAAGGGAGCAGAGCCGAAGAAGCAGGATTCCTGGTATTCTGAGGTTATTTTCCCAAGCGTAAATTTTGGCAGCGAGGAGCAGGAGGAGGAATGGTCGACAGCGATGCCGAGTGCGAGCTGCGACAGAAGGGGCCATCGATCCTGGTCCGGTGGCTGCAGCGTCGCGCACATTGATAAATGACCGCTGGCGTGACCTCTCCCCTCCAAGACGCTATCTGCGCCTGCCGTGTGCAACACGCGCCAGCAGGCCGACGATTTAAAAGGGATCAGCGAGCCGAACCTCCATTGAATGAGACAAGCCTCTAGTCATTCGTTATGACTAGCGTTGCTAGCATTTTATCTAAGAGAGAGCTTTGAGGAAGAAAATCTATCTGAATTTCCATGCGGATTCTGAAGATGATAAGAACTGTCTTTCGGATCTTTGTCCCAAGTCGGGAAAATTCCGTAAATCAAAGTTGAGTCGCAGAATAAGCCTAGGTACGCTGCCGTTGAACGCGCCGCAAGGGCAGAATGCGGCCATTGCCGAGCTGCACGCTAAGCGTGAATGGTGCGCAAGAATGAGAAACCGATGAGAATCCAATTCGTTTGCCAAGCTAGTGGACGCTTCCTCGTCCATTGAAATTGGGCCTTGCGAAAGAAACCATCCGGCCAGCGGTCATTGCTTGGGGGAAATGGTTCCACGGGCGCGGGCGGCGCGCAACGTGCAGTCAATTAAGAGAGAAGCAGCAGCGAGCCAGGCCAGCGAGCAGCTCGCCGTGAACTCAGCGGGAATAGGGCAAAATTTGGAACCACGAAACATTACCGTCCACTGATCGTGGGACGTATGAGGGTAAGAGACAACACCAAACAAGATTTGACATCTTAAAACTGTGTCGGTGGGATTCGGCTAGGGCCAAGATAACTCCTCTTCCGAAAATCATGCCGCGCGACGGCACACAACCAAGCAAAGTAAGACAAAACCTTACCCTCAGGACGGAAGTGCTATTCACGGAACCGGCAGAGTTCGACGCGGTGCACTGATAGTAGCCGCTGTCCAGAACGTCGAGCTCCGTGATCACCAGCTTGGACGAATACTCGCGATTGCGCACCTTCGTTTTCCGGTTCTTCTCCAGCGGCGCATGGTTCTTGAGCCATCTAAAACCTCAACTAACGTGATTCTATACAAAGCGTAAAACATACGTGAAGTGGATCGGAAGCGGAGATCCTGCAGCCTCGCATTTGAATCGGATCTCGCCTCCAGTGTTGCGAGTCACATTTGGCAGCGGCGAAGTCAGTCGCAGGTAAGGGCGCTTCGCGGATGGCGAGTCACCTTCCATCCTAAAACGTATTAGAGTAATCGGCATCTGGAAAAGTCGCCCTTCAACACAGAAAGCCACGGCTCCTCCTTGTGTGTGCTAGACTTAGACGGCACACTTTTTGAGTTATGTCCCACCGGAAATGGCGAATACGCGCTGAGGGGGGGGGCAGAGAAAGCTACGGGGTTAGCTTGAACTAACTTAGACCAGTCTGCATTTGTAAATATTTCTTGAAAATAATCCCTAACTTGAGAATGCCGCGTAGTTGCATTAAAAATGGTTGACTGCTAACAGGCTAGCTGAGTGGACAAGTCAACACTCCTACAGCACAGGTGCAAAGCTTATTCGTGAGCTAGAGATATGGACAAGCTGCTTTTGTCCGCGTCTTTGGCCAGCGATCAATCAAGTTTTCTACCAGGGTTGCTTGGCAAAATCTGTTACAGTAAGTAATTACCCCTGGGTAAATTTTCGATACTTAGAGTTTCCAGTAGAAGACGATAAAACTGTGCAACTAGCGGAGGTTTGTGAGCCACTTGACGTGTTCCTCGCTTCCGACCCGCATGCAGCATTCGCGCATTTGCAACAAAAACAAGCCGACGCCAATAAAACAAATTGCGACATGCGCTCGCGCCTCATAAATTATCGATAACAATTAAAAGGAAGTCGACGGCGATTCGTGGAGATGCGAAAAGAATGAGCGCCCATTTGTTTCGGGAGGCCCATAAATCTAAGACGCGGCGAGAAGAACGGTCGGATGGATACGAGTCGGGACTGCGGGTCACTACGACCTCGCGGCGAGAGCGGCCGTGGCAGGGAGTGCGTGTGTGGCAGTCGGTGGTGGTGGCTGTTCATTAGATGTGGCATAACCGTCGAAAAGGACACTCAGCTCGCGGAGGGGCCGCAAACTGACCCCTCCGGGGAGTCGCGGCGCCGGCTCATCCACGCACGCTCTATCTTTTGCACCTCTCGCCGGACCTCCCAAAACGCTCCGTCAACCCACGACATCGATTTGTCCCCACTCGTCTTATCTCTCTTCGCGGATTATCCCCTCTTCCGACGGCGTACAGTTCCGAACACACCCATGTGGTAGTGGTCACTCCGTGAGCGGTTTTTGAATTGTACGCGAGGGGACGAAGACCCACAAACTCGCGACAATGCATGACAATACAAGTGTAGCAAAACGTCTTTTCGGTCAAGGTGTACCAAACTAAGGCGGATGGGTAAGGCATACATCCCTCATTCCCCCTGGTCAGAAATACGGATGCAGCTTAAACGAAAGGAAAGAGTTGTTCATGTCTATTTCAAGACTTCGTGAAGATAGAGAAGATAGAAGCGGGATCATTTGTGGAAGCCTGAAACAAGCATGCTTTTATTGGCTTAGTTCAGGAGCCTCAGAAAGCCTTTGTTTGTAGCCTTATTTTCAGTCCAGCGACTTATAATTGTCCTGTCCACTCTTAATTTAGCGAAGGCCGCCTAATTTGTCTTTAGCCCCTTAGGTAATGTTTTGTATTAAAAGCACCAATTTTTACGACTACTTCCCACTATTTCTTCTTAGCTTCTAGTACTGCACGCATTTTACTGGTGCGTTTGCAATGCAAATGGAACCTTCTATTTTACAAGGTTCTGGATGACCGACTCAAAACAGAGAATGGCCCCGGACCATACGTCGCGTGGATCTGCTTGAGCCCTCCGGGTGGAGAGGGTGCTGCCTGAGATATGAGGTTGGGGCACGGGGCAGGGTCGGGTTTCGACGGTCAGACTCCGTCATGATTGGGTCTTGCGCCCAGTAGTAACTTATTAAGTATCTGTTGACGTACTGGCTGGGGTTTTGGCTAAGTAGACAGAACTCCTTACAGTAAATGTACTGCCAACAACAAGCTGCCCGAAGTTCAATGATCTGTGGCGAAATTGGCCAAGTTCCCCCGGTATGATGCATGAACATGGGCATGACCAATTTTACTTCATTCATTCGAGCCACCACTCTTGAATTTAACCTCTTTCGTCGGTGGCAGGCGAAGTGGAAGAGAATACGTAAACACTTGAGCACGCCCGTTTCCTCTCGCTGACCACTCATGCGGCCGGCTCTGGGCACTCGCTATCCTAGGTCGCCACCAACGTCCGCCGACACTAGCATTATAGCAGCCGTCAAAGAAGTGAAACTTGTCAGCTGACGTACAAAGCAAGTTTCCTCCTACGTTCCCCCAGTAATTTTGTACCCTGCAAGAGAATGACTAATGTGCCGTACTATTGTACGCGAGGGACCGTCGTAATAGGTGGAAACCTACGTGGAATTATAGTCGCCATAAACGACGTCGAAGTCCCCAGGAGGCTCGATAAATAAGTCATCGTAGGGCTTCGGGGCCATTGTGCTGGCCTTGTCGTGCGACGGGAACGCGGGTGAAGCTATCGCATGTGACTTCGGGTCTGCTACCACCGAAGCGCTCGCTTGAGGAATCGCGTCGTTTGTCCTGGACGGCCGTGCCGCGTCGTCTTTGTTGTCTAAACTCAAGTGTGCGATTACAAAAACTATTCGGGAGAGATGTCACTGAGCCAAGGACAAAGGCAGTGCACGTGAAAAGGCAGATAGGGAAAACAACGTCTGCATATTTCGCCGCTTTTAACGTTGGCTGCCGGCCAATTTTCGCCAAAACTGATCAAGCATCGTCCACGACCACACCCGGAACGATGAGCTGCTGGGATTGAGTGAATCCGCGCCGCTCGGAATGACCACCGCGAATCAAAGGGTCAGTACGGGAACAAAAGAGCGTGTCGTCGGAAATGGTAACCACCTCGTTCGCACCGACTGCATTTACGCGTGCCGTGCTAGCGACTGGAAATGGTGCGCGAGAACAAAAGGCAAGGTCTCGCGCATTGTTCGGGAGTGCCGAACAAGTATGCGTGCGCATATTGACACGCAAGGCGCCGGAGAATGCAACCGCGCAACTACCGCAGCGAGATTGCATGACGCGGAGGTAGCCACTCGAACGCCATGTTGACCCTCGTGTGTACCTGTTTGCACGCACATGCAACTCCCGGCAACATCTCGGTTGGAACTTCTGTTACAGGACACCCCCGTCGCACGCTGTTTTTTTTATGCCAGTTGAGCATGAAATGCTGCAAGTGACCACTTGGGCGCCCACACGAAAACGTGGCACACGGGCAATTAAATGGTCATTTGCGACGACGTTTACGGATTAGTTCGCCGCCATCCATTAAAACAACCGCGTTGACGTACCGCGCTGACAGATGGTCAACGGCCCACTGGCGGCAGAAGCGGTTAAAAGTGTGAATGGGACACCGCTCGTTATCAAAATCACTCATCTCCAGCAAAGCGGTGCACAGGTTAAAACTCTTGCATGAGACCCAAAGCAGCAAAGGGCTTCTTTCGAAAAAGCTCTTTGCGGTTAAGTTGAAAATGCAAATGAAACTTACGCACCGTCCCGACTAATTTGAAACGAATCTGGAAGGACAGGAACTTGGAAACGGCAAGTGGAGAGACACCAATGGAATGCAAAATAACGTGTGGTTGGAAACTGGGTATGCCCACATTGCGGGGACAATTTTTGGTTCGCCCATTTCACGCCTGTTACGTGGACCATTTGGGCACTCCCGTGTCCAGCCGGACGTTGCTCTTGGAAATAGGAATATAATTTGTTTGGATTGGCACTGACAGGACGGTGGGAGACTAAGGCAGGCCTCGCAGGAAGCCGCCGAGACGGGCGCGAGAATGCGGCCCGGAAGCCTCAAAAGGAGGAACTACCGCACTCATCGATTCCGCCGGCCACTCGCGTGAAAGGTGCAAACGAGTTCGTTAAAATCGTGGCAATTACGCATATGTCTCTTGCGTAGCGGGCGGAAGCCGCAGTGGAGACTCTCCTAAGACGCCAACCGACAGTGTGACCGAACAAATCCTTCTGTGGTCAATGCGCGTGGGTGGACGGAAGCGCCTGAAACACTCAGGCGCAGATAAAACGGCAGTCATTGAGCTCCCGGGTTGATTCAATTTTCCGGTCTATAAGGCGGAATTCGCAAATTTGTCGAGACCGAGAGTCGCGCGAAGTCGACGAGGCAGAAAAATGCTATCATCGCTATCTGCGAATGAGACCGCAGCAATGCGTCGAGAATTCCGTTTTCTGCGTGAGCTCCCGGAGGGTAAACTCTTGCGAGCAAAATTGGCCAAGGGGATTATGGCGGACGACGCGGAGATTAGGTGCCGAGTCAGCGATGAAAGCGTGCCGACAGCGGGAAAACTCCTGCCGACAGGAAGAGAGGATTTCCCTGTTTACGCTCACAAAAATAGTGCGATGTCTCCGCGCTGAACTGCAAGAACTTATGTTGACGCCATGAAAGTGCAGTTCGGGAAATATGAAGCCCGGAGACGCGCAATTACCGTTGGAAAGATGGCAGTCCCCCGCTGCGAGCAGGTTATAGGTCCGGAAAACAAAGAAGCAGCGCATCTGCTGCTTCTGCAGCCGGTAATTGCGTCACTACCACGGGAAGAAAAAAAGAATGTCTACTTTTGCTAGCCTGATCTAAGCTAGAGCCTTCGAGTTGAGAAAATCGAGCCCACTCAAGGGAACAGTACACAAAAGCGGGGCAGTGGTACAAGCTGTCATGCAGATAGTTCCTTGAGCGGCATTTTCGACTAAGTTTGTAGCGGTACCGAGCCATGCCAATAACCCTACCTGGTGTGGGAATGAAACAATACAAGCACTGCACCGCACACCCGATGGACAACCGACAAACAAATTTGGGCGCAACGCTTGCGCGAGGAACGCGCACAAGCGAGGTCCACGATTGCCGAACGCGCACTTGCCAACTCGAGAGATCACAAGAGCTCCGACGACCAGCGCGCGACAGCCGGTAGCCGCGAACCACCAGCTCTCGCGCTGGTGGAGCAACCAACCGAAAAAGCGTAAGCCTATTAGTCCGCTCTAACGTTGTTAGCGGAAGATTGACCCGCCATTTACCGCACGCAGACGCCCGAACGCATAAACCGCGAAATGCGTGAATATGGGCAGTAAGAAAGCATAGCCATTACGGATGGTTGCGAGGCATTACGACCTAGCCGAAGAATATGCCTCAAACTGCAACACGTCGATGCTACTGCACCGGTCAGTCCGTGTTCCTACAACATTACAACTGTCAAACTACGATCAATGAAATTCGAGAAAAGGATATTTAGTGAGTTCGGAGGCAGGTAGGGACAGCCTTGCGCTGCCGAGTCGGCAAAAGGACGTCTAGGAAATTCGAAACCGCTAAAGGGGTTCGCTACGTTGGCCACGGCATTCGACGGCATGGGCATGTACTAGGCACTAACCGACTTGTTTAATAGGTTTTGCAAAAGTTGAAACTTCGCAAGTCATGTACTAATCACTTCCGATTACGTAAGGGCCAACCCACAAAATCCTTAGATGGAAAAGGCATTCAGTAGCGTGAAACAGGCATCCTTACGAGTGAAGATAGTGGAAAGTACATTCGACTGGAGGAAAACCGCATGAAAGCATCGTTTGAAGTCCGAAGGTGAATTTGCGACAGGCGGCCGTCGCAAAGCCTGCTCGTAATAAGTGAGCCGGACCTATGATGATGGGCGAGGAGGAACAACCGCAGGGTGTCACTAGCATCGGTGTCAGTCAGTCACTCGGCGGCCCTTTGACGACCGCCGGTAATATTCGGTTTCGTCTAATCTCGAGTGAACTACCCGGTCTGCGACAAGCAATGCCACCACATCTTTACGGACTTACGGCAGTGCAAACAGCACTATCGGCGCCACAGGCACGCAGGTGCAGCCATCAAGTGCCCTAATCTGAGGGATGAACCGGAAGTTGAAAACAGCCGTCGATAATGTATGCAACACCTGCCGAGAACTCGAGGCATAATCGAAAAGTTCGAATGTCTTCTTGTATAAGTGAGTCTGTGCTTCCGATTGCATTCATGAAACTTGACGCGGATCCTTCCAGTGCTCGTATTAGTGGCGACACTACGGGTGGCTACACACGTATGATTGCCCTATTACATGCTTTCTGCGTACTTTTCACAGACGCTTGCATCGACTGAGGCGGTTGACCACAGTCACCGAGCCGCTGAAAGGCGTAATTTTGAAATTTGCGGGCGTCCACGCAGCATGAAGTCGAGGCTATTGCGTACAGACGAGACGCGTGCAACGGGAGTGGATCTTTATTTGTCAATCAAATTTTAGCGAGAAGTGACAGCTGGCCGTGGCGGACGATGAAGAACAGTCGTAAGAGAAGCTTGGAAAAGAGTTACCCATCCCACCCAAATCGATAATTAATGGTGCCAGGTCAATGATGATTAACAATGGAAGACGTTACCAAGGAACTTACCAATGTTTCGCATCCTGGTGGCACTTCGGTCGGTATGACCACTCTTGTGCTCACAAGGCTTCCTTGTTTCGGACCTGAATTTGAACGCAAAGTAACTAGAATGCGCGGTTGATCCAGGGAAATCGCGGATCATGCGGCTAATTTAATGTCGTAAAGTAAAGTCTACACGTCTGATTAGTGCTTTCTAAGCTACGATAAATACGTGACTTTGTTAGGCTGGGAAGCGTCAGAGCCGGTAGGCCATGCCCATGACCCTGCATCAACTGGTAACTCCCTTCATTTTGTTGCATACCGAAGCATAAAGAAGGAGGGCAATAAATAACGCAAAACGAGGTGACGATTGTTGTCCCACGGGCAGAAGTCGCCATCGAGACGCTCGCTAAGGCCCACGATAATAAATGGAGCTGCCGCTAGAAGGGCCCTTGCCGGGTGGTGGCCATCCGAGGGAGTAATTGAACAACGGATGTCACTTCTCGATGTCGCGGGACCGGGATCAGTCAGCCGTCCAGCACGCTCCATTTGGAATGCGCGCAGGGCTTGCTGCGCTGGCTGCAGCACCCTCGGATGGATGCAATAGCCCTCGGGAGGGCCCATTCCTCGTCATATCGCTGATCCGGTTAATATGTCGAGAAGTATGAGAGGCTCTAAGGATATAGACCGCCCTTTCAAGAGTAATATGGAAACCTAGTTGAAAACATTGCGCCGTTAAAAACAGTTCTTTTGAAACAGTACCTCTAAACTTCAGCCATGAAAGTTCATCGATAATGGGTAGGCTAGTGATATTGAGGCTAGCTGCTGGTACATAGTTACCTGACTACCGGAATAGGAAAGGCTAGGGAAACTGTAAAAAGTAGTTTTAGTAAATGAGCTGGTACCAGCGCCATCAGAAGAATAAATACCTCTAACAGCTCAGCCACTGGAGTATGCCCTTACTTGAAAAAGTCGACCTTAACCTGTGCTATCAGCAAAAAAATTTCGGAAGGGAGAAAAAGACTACAAATCCGCATGTTGTCACTAATGCAAGAACTTCACAAAACAGCCCAACAAATGTTTAAGGGACAATTTATTGCCGAGTGAGCTTGCTTCAACTGGCTGGAGTCAAGGGTGGCAGCAGTAAATTTGCGACACGCCGAGCTCATTATTCATATGTGAGTGGAAAGTCCGTAGTGCGAGATTTATCGCACCGACTGTCGCTAAAGGACGCATGATCGATGGTGACATCCGCCGAGCGCCGGGATTCCCTGGCGGTCACTCACGCAGGCTCGTAATAGCTCCAACTCCTTCGGGAGCGAGCGTAACCTGGTTTGCTCGACGGAACCACATCAAACGCGACCTTGCGCACTTTGTTAGTAGCGTGTTGTTTTCGACAATGTCTGTTTGATGCGTTAAAAAACCGTGTTCTGCATGCTCGAAGTCGGTTTCAGTGCGCGACAAACCATGCGTTTCTGAGCCCTATGATCCGAGCTTCCGGGTCGTGCGAATAACGTCCCAAATTTCACATACATTGATCTCTTCTCGTTGCGCACGACCTTTCCCGAATCAGAGGCTCAATCGATTCAGTTTCAGATCAAGCGCGGGATATGCTCAAGGTGCTGATAACAATATTTACCGTGATCTCTAACTGCTACGCTGGTACGTACCTCTCCATAAAGGCTCCTGCCGACCACCCGCTAGTGTCATTCGGCAACCTCTTACAGACACTGGTCGACGGCTCTTCGTTCGCCAAAGTTGAGGTGCAAACAATTTCGCCGAATGACGGTCACGTCGTATCGGTCAAGGGTGGGCCTCTAGTCGACGACGCAGACTTTTTCGAGACCTTCGACGGTGAGAACAACAATGATGTCCCCAAGACGCCCTCGGCTCATAGCCGCTCAAACTCAGCCTGGTACACGCAACACGCATGGCGTCCTCACGGGCAAGACTAATTCATCGGAAGCAGTTTTCCAATCAGTGAAAGCACGCTTGAACGAAACACTGGAGCTACTGAAGCGCCAGAAGACCGCCTTGGAGATCAAGCTGAACGAAACCACATCACAGTTCCTGAATTACAGCAAGGAGAAGTCAGCGGAAGAAAGTTTGCAGATCACTGACCAGTTTGACCTTGCAAGAGAGCACATCAGCGACTTGGAATCTGATGCAAAGCAGCTAACCCCAGAACGTACGCGGCAAGAACTCGATCGCTTCAAGTCGGAGTTGCACGAATGGGAGAACAACTTTCGCAGTGAAATACTGCAGGAACACATCCGCCTACGCGATGAATTCAGCAAAGCAACACGTCATTGGCGGAACAACGTTTTGTCCGAAAATAGTCGACTGCAGGCACGAATCAAGCGAGACAATGAGAAATTGTTACAAGAACTTAAGCGCCTGGTAGGCAATACAGTTAACGCACGCAGAAATGCAATTTCATCTATTTAGAAGGCCGACGATGCGTGTGATATACGAACCAAGGAAATGGAATCTAGCCTCAGCCAGTGTCGCCGCCACAATGAAACCACCGTCAGTCAGGAATCCGTTTGCAAGAAAAGCCTGGAAATGTGCAAAGTTTGCGTTGAATCATTTCATTCGAAAGTGAACTCGTCGACTAAGCCTAGTGAATCGTCCAGTAGGGCCGGTAACGGTCAATAAACAGCTTCCTTGCTTCCGCCCTGCCGTTCACAGCTTTGGCACATATCGAGCTCATGCGAAGGTATTTCACGTTAAATGATTGCGCTATAGTAATTTTGTGAAGTTCGTATGCTACGCAGAAACCGCTGTCATCGCGGCAGGCTCATCAAACTCGGTAATGCAAAAGTCAGGGCCGTTCGCGGGCTGCGCGCGGTAGCCGCGTGCAATCAGCCGGCATCGGTGTTCGTGGAGTCGCGGCCAAGCAGCGTCAGCGTCCGTTGTGGCCGTTGGGGAGGACCAAAGCCGTTCCGCTACTGCTGACGCTCGAGGCCTACGCAGGTATGAACGTTGTTTCTTGATTTCTTCCTGTGTTCTTACCAAAGCCGCGCTTCAATGTTAGTCGCGTCGACGTATTCGCCCCACATGGCGGCAACGCCACCGATCACGAGCTGCCTTTGCTCGTCCGTACCATCAAAGCCCCTTGGATTACAGTGGTAGTACTGCTTGTCGGGCCCACCTTCCTTCCAGTCGGCACCGTAAGAAATGTAGTTCAGGTACCTAGTCGAATGCTTTCAACACTTCAACAGCGAGCAGTTCCGCCTACCAACAGGAAGACAGCACAACTTGGTGACCCTTAGCGGTGATCTGCTGCATCAGTCTGTTACGCTCGGTGTCGTTTGGCGCGTACCAAACGTGGATGACAGCTTGTGGATCCAGAACCTGAAGAAGGCGTCGTGCACCGAATGTAACCCTGCGGGATGCTACCTCATAGTTGTGATCAAAAACCTCCTGCCAGAACACCATACGTGCGTCGACGTCAGTTCCAAATAGATCCTTTATGACCGCCTGGAGCCGTTGAAAATAATGTCTTCGAGGGCGCTAATGTTGTTCGGGATGCCCCGTTTCTCCATGAAGTCGATTATCTTCGGGTTATTTAGCCTAAACATGAAGCATACGGTGTGTAGAAAAGCTGATGTTTACCAGCAGTCATCCGTCCAATAGTTAACCTCATCTCCACCAAGATGAATGAAGCGCTCTGGGAACACGTGAAGCACTTCGTCGAAGAACTGTCGAAGGAAAGCGTAGTTTCTTTCCAGTGACGGATCCAGTATATTTGACGGCACGGGATGGCCCTTTTCATCGTGGCATTCCGCGAGGAAGCCAAGTTCTCCCTTCCAGGAGCCAACGTGGCCTTTAAAAGCGGTTGGACAAGCACAGAACTCTGCAACTTGCCCGGTGTGTCAAACTCCACCATGACACGTATTCCACGCAATCGAGCATAGTCAATAATTTCCTGGACGTCGTACTTTGTGTAGAGATGTTTGGTCGAGTAGGCACCCTAGGGNTTTCAATTCGGATCCAAGGTACATGCAGTGCATTAGCATCGAGCAGTTTCAATAAGACTCGAGATTTGATTGCGCGCTTTATTCCCGGCATAGGCTGTCAGTGTAATGGGCCTAGGTATTTTGATTCTCTGAGGCAGAGACCGCCATTCATTAAGCCGGAAGGGTACCATTGATATTCCTTGGGTCGCTCCCAAATTCTCAGAGACCTGAAAGAAGAGGCTCTGCATCCTGTTGCACAAAGCCAACTTATTAGTTCTTCGTGAGAACCTCTGATATTGTGCACCCTGACTTTGCCAGTCAGTCATGGAAACTATCCTCAAAACGCGTACGCAAAAACAATAAAGCCCAAAAATATTTCTCCTTATACTTGCATCATGTCAGCGCGCGCAGCTGCTCCTCATTTGCGCCATCAGCCTTCCTCAACCGCTGTCGATTTGTCTCCGGTCCGCTTCTTTGACCCTCGCAAGTTTGATTCATTAAGGGCCAACACATCCGTTAAAGTCGAACACGTTAAGGATCTATGGGTTGCTCTCTGCAAGTTCGAAGACCACATGACAGGCATCATTAGCACGCAAAACAGCCAAATAGCTCAGCTTAAAAATCTTTGTTCGGCGTCTCTGACTAGTTCTCACTCTCTATTAGATTCAGTTCATTCGGACCAGCCTATGACGAGATTTGCCCCAGCCCTGGAGGCTCACTCAAGCAGTGATATGGGGCTTGGAAGCACAGTGGGCCCTCTTTACGCTTCCCGTCCTGAGTTGATTAATTCCATTGCTAAGTCGCTTCCTCTCTGCAAGCCGCCGCTCATTAACATGCTTGGTCTCTCCAAAGCACTCGAGATAGAACCGTTCACCGGTGATTCAACAGTTTCCTTCTCATACTGGCTTCGAAGGTTCACTGACTTCTGCGACGCGCAGGCCACTCCATTTACAGATGAAGAGAAGGCCACGAAAATTAAGTTCTTCCTGGACGGGTCAGCGCGCGACAAATACGACCAAATGCCGGAAGCGGACAGAAAAGATCTAGCAAAGGTTACCGAGACGCTAAAAGACTGGTTTGAGTCTCCAAAATTGCGTTCTCTAGCTAGGTAGACGCTTTCGCAATGCCTCCAGTTATCGGGTGAGTCTGTAAACGACTTTGCGCTACGGCTGAAGACGGCAGTAAGTGCTGCTACTCTAGGGCAGTCTGCTGATTACGTGAAGGAGCGCATGCTTGAGGAATTTGTGGACCGACTTAACCCCGAAATAGCTTTCCACGTCAAGGCTGCTGACCCTGATACTTTCGAGGCAGCGCATCTAAAGGCAAGACAACTTGAGTCTATACTTGCTTCTCGTGCGTCATCACAGCCTAATAAGCCAACATCCTTCGTTTCTTGCGCGAACCTTAAACCGGCTCCGCCAAGTGCTTGCAATGAACAGCGATTCAGTAGACTCAACCTGCGCAGTTGTCGCTCTCCTTCTCCTCCGAATGTTGAGGCTTATCCACCGCATAGTCAAGACGTTTGGGATTCGGAAAGTCCGGTCGTAAATGACACGGGGCAGCATTCCAATCGCAGTCACAGCTGGTACTACCATAGGCCTGAGGGCCAGTATGAGCAAGCAGCACGTGACTCAGCTCACCCTCGTCCACGAGAAGACCAGAAAGATTTTGGCCGTTCTCAGGGGTCTGTCTCCTTTAAACCCTTCTGTTTTTACTGTCATAGAACCGGCCATCTCGAGTATGATTGTTGGCATCGCAATCCACCTCGAGACCTGATGTGTCCTCGTAGAAAATGCTTGAATTTTATGAGCGCGTTCATGCCTTCCCTAGACGCATGTTTGAATCATTTAGCTCTGCAGACTGACTTTCATAAGCACCAAGAACTAGTGGACCAGCTTGAGAAACTTGAACGTACCAATGAGGCCCTGCGCAAGCAAAACGAAAGGTTGTCAGATCTTCTTGAATCACGCTCAACCCGGCCGCCTCACATCTTCACGCTTACATCCTTTGACGGTAACAAAAATTGCGTGGTTTTCACAAAGTCGTTAAGCTGAATGTCCTGATATCTCAATGCCCCAGATTTGCACCTTTGAAACTCCCAAAAATTGACAGCACTTCGCTCTCTCTCATTTACGTCCTTCGAAGTTTCGGCGCTCACTGCCCTGTAGTCAATGGGCGTATAAACAATGTTTGTTTTCTATGCGCCTCGATATGCAAGCGGCTAAGACAGTGGCTCCGCTCCGCATTTCGTACGCCATATGCCCTGATTTACTCGCAGGATCTACCAGTTCTTTTGCTGCAGGCACTAAACCTCTGCCTTATTCCACTCCTCAACGTGTCGTCATCGAGATAGCGAATGCAAGAGTGTTGCATACACTGACTTTCTTAGAGAGTGAGTATGTCACTGTGGCAGCATCATGTGACGTTGTGATCGGTTACGACGTGCTCGCCAAGTTGCCGCCCCTCACGTTCAAACAGCAAAATGGCATCCTTAGCATGGATAGCGTCCTGCGTACTTTAGGTACCATGGAAGACCCAGAACACAAGATAACCACTAGACATTCCCCCAGCCCGCTTTCTGCGCCTGATATGTCAGAGTGCATGCTTCATCCGCTAGGCCCAATACTCGCAAGGTACGACTGCGACAGTAAAAGCGCGAACAGTGTCCAGCAGGAATGCGACAAAGTAGAAGCTGCTTTCGGGACTGTTTCACCGAGAGACGAGATAGGAAGTGATTTGTACCACGATGCATCAAAGCAACTTGATCGGTACGATGATCCCTATTCCTCGCCTGTTGTGATTGCGTTTATCGTTTACCCGGTCAACGAGCCTAATAACGTAGGAACCTACACACCTGCCAACGGCATACCTCATTTATGCGAATCAACTGACTATCCTCAAGAGGATCCGATTGTGCAGCGTTCAGATGGTTAGGTAGCCACGCTCGTTAGTTGCCGAAATGACAAGGCTTTCGCGCATTACCAGCCTCGCATGCTAAGCTCAGATATCCTACTCCTACCTACCGTACTCCACCTTGAATCTTAAAAGTCTCTCACAAAATACTAAAAAAAACCGCTTGTTACTATTCAGCTTGAGTTGCTGAATATATTCGCGCAGTTCATCTCTGTGTAGTTCATTTACGTGCTAACCTTTCAGGCTCGATAACGTTTAGCACTTCAACATAACGACGCTCCTAGAAGTCAAAATTTCCTCATTTACTTTTTCTTCCAACAGATGCACGCACTTTGAACCAAATTTTCCTTCGCTGCCTTCGACATCACTCCGTGGTGGTCGTTCATTGTAAGGCGACCAAATCTTTCAAGCTAAGCAACTACTTCACTCACCACAGCTGTCATGGCCGCAAAGCACCATCTTCATTTTAGGTGTAGCATGCACTTTAGGTTTATCCGCTAAATGGATACTGCCACTGCAATGTCACGGAAACCCCCTAGAATCAAAATTGCCCCTCACAACTGTTTAGCTCAAAAACCACTTCATTTTTACATCCTTAAATTCTTTCACTGGCTTCTGCATCACGCATGTGGTGGTCGTCCAGTGCAAGGCGGCCCAACCTTTCGACTTAATCACCAACTTCGTTCATCACATCACGCTAACCAGCTCCATGACGTTATGTCGTTCCAGTTTTAGACCAGGGTCGGTCTTGCCCTAGGATATCGAATGTATAACTATGTCGCTCGATTTCTTCTCATAGCCGCTCGATTTCTTCATAGCCGCTCGATTTCTTCTCATAGCCGCTCGATTTCTTCTCCCAGCCGGTCGGTCCTCCGCCCGCTGCGAATAAATTTGATGCACCCCACCGCAGCCGATTCGCTCCCAAGCGCTCAATCGATACCGCACCGCCGTCTCCACGCTCAGCACGATCCCTCGCCATCTCCGCACGATGAAGTTCTCGAAGCTGTTCTTCGAGAGAAGCGGCGCCGCACGATACTACTACGGAACGTAGCAGAAAGCAGCAGCACAGAAGCATCGGCACGGCAGCTGGACGACGAGGAAATGGTGCGCACCGTCCTCAACATCATCAACATTCAGGTGCGTGCCATTGCCATTTACCGAGTCGGAAAATGCGGTCCCAAACCGCGCTTCCTTCTCGCTGAACTTCCTACTCGTGCTCATGCCGTTGAGGTACTACGCAACGGCCGCCTGCTCAAGGACAGCGCCTGCCAGCACATCTTCGTCGGACTCTCGATGACGCCGCAGGAACGCACTGACTGGTTCCGCAAACGACAGCAGCTGAAAGCCACCGCCGCTCCACTACCGCCACCTCTCACA
>JNEY01000039.1:0-12228 GCA_020875895.1 Aphelenchus avenae | reverse complement strand
CGAGCATGGTAGATGGACGTCATCGCTTCAATGATACCTAGACCTTCGTAGTTAGCCCCATAACATACTTAATCGGTAGTTACCTCTATACGAACTCTTCGCTCTGAGCAGTATTCGTCGCTCCGCATCTATCTCCGGCGTCTGCTGCGTGTTTAGGACGGTCTTTATGCAGTCCAACGGGGTCGTGACGGCGGCCGCCATTGCACCTGCGAATCCACCGGCGAACAAGTGTGATTTCGGGTCGTATCGGTGCTCGGGGTTCAGCACCTGAAGATCTACTTTGTTACGCGCAATTGTTGACGCACTGACCTGCTGCCAGAACTCGTACGCCATGAAGTTTATGGATTGAAATGGCACGTTCATGATGAGCTGCGTGGAGTAGGAGCGATAGAAGGCGGCAACGCCTTCAGTGCGATAGACACACCGAGCACACTCGAGACTGCCGCCGTATGGGCTGTACATCATCTGCATCCGCTGCTTCACCACCTCCGCCGGGTTCATCACGAGGTCGTGCACCGCTGTCGCTAGAACGCCTGCCGTACCGTACGCCAGCGTGTTTCCGTGCCCGGTGGTATTGCCAGTGAGATATCCCTGAAATTTGCGTATGTCAAACAAGTTTGGCAAGTAGGATTACCTTTGTCTTCTCGTAAACCGTGAAGTACAGGGCGTGTGCAGGAGCGGATCCGGCTGCCACGGCATTCACTCCGCGTAGCGGCCTCAGCCATCCTTCGCGACGCATCATAGAGGCGACGCCGTGAATCGGAGTAGGACATCGAGTCTCCGGGCAGGGGCACAGAGACTGGATGCGCGTTTTCACACTGTCAAACGGGAAAAACACGCAGTGCTCCGCAATACCTAAAGTAGCGTGTAAGGCCGAAAGCCGTGGGCAACAGCCGTAATGCCGTGAACGTGACGACGGCTACTTACCCGCTACAGCGCCGGCTGTTAGGTGAATCCAAGTTTTGTATGTAGGCGCCAGCGACTCGTAATCACCTTCGCTGAACTCAGCCATCTCGCTAAATAGGAGCGATTTAGACTTAAGGGTGATCTTTTTGCATCCGGTACAATGTTGCGGTCAACAACAGCGATTCCTGGGACAGTACTCATTGACGACGTTTATTAGAATTGGAGCTCGTTAGATGGAATCTGCCAATAACAAGTGTAAAAAAACATAACAATAGCCGATCGTAACAAACAGCGCAACAACAAAATGCATCAACAATCATTACGGATCGGGTAGCCGCCTGAAGACAGCAGGAAACTTGGGGCCTGCGTTGCGCGTAACCTTCTTCCCTTCTTCCGTGCTATCGTACAGCAACGGTACCACCGGGTCTTTCTGCATCTCCTCTTCCGTCAGCCGCTGAAAGAGCGGATGCTCGGAGATATGCTGGACCATCCAGTGGTGAAGCTCTTCCACGTCAGTGATCGTATAAATATGACCTGGAAAGCAAATGGTTATCTGAAGGAAAAACCCGTAGAAAACCTTGACTTACCACCGGGTCGCAGCACGTAGGCGTATTCGGCAAGAAGGTTTCGAGAAATGATGCGCCACTTGTACTTCACTTTCTTGAAGTGTGGATCGGGGAAGAGGAAGAACATCTTCGAGAGTTGGTGCTTGTGGAAGTAGTTCGGGAGGAACTTCATCGCGTTCGTGCGCAGGCAACAAACGTTGTCGTACGTTCCGGGACTCTGCGCCCGTAACGCCTTTACTCGGTCCTGCACATAGTCGGATACCTAAAAGGGCCGGAGGTAACGCGAATAAAATTCAACAGATCCAAAAATTATTCGAATTTCTCGTACCTTAACCCTGATCTCCATGCCGACCATGGCAACCTCCGGAAAGAGCGGTGAGAGCCGAATGAGCAAGCCGCCGTAACCGCAGCCGATGTCGGCAAACTCTACGGTCTTGTCCGATGCAGTAGGTCCCACATAGTCTTTCCAGTTCATTCTAAATTGCAAAAGTTAACTCATAGCGCACTAGAGTTTTCAGTAACTATAGAACTACGAAGCTACGTGTACACCTACTCGTCCGGTCGTCGCGGATATTCGATGTCGTGGTCGGACATGGGGTTGGCATGCGCCCGCTGCCGGTAGAATCTCTTCTGCGGCAAAGCTGGCACTTTCGGATCTGCTTCCGTCTCATGCGGTCCACTGGCTTCCATCTGCTCCGTCATGGGTCTAAAGCTCAAGTGGTTAAACAAGGACTTTCGAAATACTCGTTCGTGATAATGTTAGCTAGTACCGCCAACGTATAGGTTGGGATTCACGAACGATGGTAGATGATGGCAATCACAGTCTGCTGAAATGGTTTAAAAGTGGCGTCTCTCCGATGTTCCTGCACAGACAAATTCGGTTGAGTAGCTCAAGAACAGTTCATGTCTTGAGTTCATCTTCTTGCCAAGGACCGTAGCGCCCAGACTTTCGCGTCGGGTGCCTCGGTCAGTTGGTTCAACCTAGCACAGTGTAAGTTTCTGTTCAGCACAGCTACAACAGGCGGAAAGACGTAAATACGAACACGTTGTTTAGCAGTCTTTGCCACCGGTGCCATGAACAGCTTACTGCGGCACCTGGACTCTCTCAGCGTCCGATGTTTTCACACGTCGCCCGCACTAAGGTTTGTATTTTCAGGGAAGTAAACTATGCGCATCAATCATTTCCCTTTCAGTTCCTCCGTGTTTATGAAGAAGCAGAAGAAGATCGACCCGGACCTGGCCAAAATCAGGGAAATGCGAAAGCGAAGGAAGCTCGAAAGGGAGATCCGACAGATGAAGAAGCACAGCAAAAAGCCGAAACCGATCGACGAAATGACAATCGACGTCAAGTCGGCGAAGAACCTCGAGTATGCTCACTCATAGGGGAACCACCTGTAGTGCCATTCTGACCAACCATTTAACGATGTCGTTTTAGCGAGCGAATACGCATGATCGCGCCCGTACCGCCAGCCGTTGAGCGAGAAAGAACCGCCGTGATAAAGGAGTACTGCGCTTCGCGAGCGCGCATGATGGCGGCAGACGACAAGTGGATTCGAGAATCCCTTCAGGCTCAGGCACGAGCGCTAGAGATTCTGAAAGAACTTTCGCCGACTCTCTATGAATCCGCCGTCCAGCCGGATCCAACGATTCTGCCGTTGGTCATCAAGGGGCCGTCTATTACGCCGCCTCTTCAAGAATACGAGTCTCCCGACGGCGAATACATTAACACAACGCGGACCTACACCTAGATATCTATGTTTACCATCCTTAGGTGGATTCCTGTCAATAAATCCTAAGTGTTCAAAAAGTTTGAGCAGCTATTAGACTGCATCGGATCGTCGCAGTCTAAAGTGACGACGTTCTGTTCAACTAAATCTGGAGTTGCTTCGTAGAGGTGCGACAAACACTTTAGTAAGAGGTTTCAATTAGCGGTAGCCAAACACTACTTATCCTTTGAAGATAGTGTTATCGGAGAACAGTTTAAATCTCGGGTCAAACATTTTTGTGTCATGCGGAAAGTGCAACCGTGATACGGAGAAAGCAAGACAGCGGTGGACAGGATTGGAGCATGATTAAGATGCACGGGATCGAGTTGCAGGGGGTTCGAGTTGCAGGAGATGCAGGTGGATCAGTGGAGTTGGAGCAGGATGAGTTGTGAGCAGAATGGAGTTGGAGGTGGTATGGAGATGGAGAAGGATGAAGTCGGAGCAGGATGGATTTGAAGGAGCAATCCAGATGGAGGAGGATGGAGTTGGAGGAGGATGGATTTGGAGTAGCATGGAGATGGGCAGGATGGAGACGGAGAACGGTAGAGTTGGAGAAGGATGGATTTGGCAGAGGAATGTAGATGGAGCAGGATGGAGACGGAGGAAGATGGAGTTTGAGAAGGATGGACTTGGAGCAGAATGGAGATGTGGCAGGATGAAGTTGGAGAAGGATGGAGTTGGAGAAGGATGGATTTGGCAGAGGAATGTAGATGGAGCAGGATGGATGGAATGGGACAGTACGAGGTACAATCAGATTGGTTTGGAAGGGCAGTGTAGATGGAGCATGATGGAGAGAAAGCAGGATGGAGTTGGAGAAGGATGGATTTGGAGTATAATCGGGATGGAGCAGGATGGATGTGGCAGAGGAATGGAGAATGGAAGATGAATGAAGAAGGCGGAGGAATGAGGACGAAGGACTGCGGAAGGTCAGTTCCACCACATCGTTGCACCACCGTTCCACCTCTGGCGAGTACTACCCAAATGTATGGGTAATACCAGAAATTGTTTTCAGCATGCCCGATTCACTAGAAACGTACCCCTTCCTCTCTTCTATGTGCTGCTGAGTTAGCCCAGCGAGAGTCTTGCCGTCACGCTTAGTTATTGACGCTGTTTGAGCGTAATCTAAAAAACAGGCGTCACCTACCCATTATGTCGCCATGGAAACGGCTACCTTTCACCTCCAACAGAATGCAAGACACTCGAAAGCAGATAAGACTGCATTGCATGAACGCCGTGAAACAATCTTTGTGATTCAACGTTGTTCATAGTAAACCTCTACGTGCAACATTAACCCGTCCGGTGCTCATCAGTATGGGAAGCAGCTATTCATCAGTGCCAACGACCGATGACAACGACCTGGTGGTTGCCGCTGCGTCTCGTGATTTCGAGTGAGTTTTTTCTTTGCCTCTGAGGTGACAGTCGCTTTGACCATCTGCTTTGAAGACAGTGTCGCTCCATGAGCTTCTTGAACAATCGTCCGGTCGTTCGACCTCCAGTTCACACAGACGCCATCAACTGGTTGGCAGCCGTCCGGCCAGGGATGGTGATAAGCGGCAGTAGCGACCAGGTAACTCTGGCGTCCACTGCGCGCTCTTAACCGCATTTGGTTCAAGTCCATCGTGCTAAATAACGTCGACACCGGGGAATGCGTCATTCGATGGCGAAGACACGAGAAAGAGGTTACCAAGGTAGGGACACGCTTCAGTTCCTCAGACCGACTCATACCTAATTTAAAAACGATTAAACAGTCTTTGAATTAATTTAGTTTAGGTAGTCTACAAGCATGCGGGTGGAAAGCATTTTGTGCTGAGCGGGTCACGTGATGCCACCATGAAGTTGTGGCGGTTCAACGTTCCAGAGCCGGTGATGACGTATACAGGTCACAGTCTTAGCGTCAGCGGAATCGCAGTTGTTGACGGTACATTGAGCGCGGGTTGTCAGCCTTCAAATATTGAGTTTTCAGAGACCAAGTTTGTTTCCGGTGCCCGCGATACCAGCGTTCGTCTCTGGGACGTCACTTCGGATACGCCTGTGAGGACAGTGGCTGTCAACCGAAATCTCGTAAGACTCTTGCAAGACGATGCGGCTAGTTTATTAGCCCGCCTTGGGTAATATCGCAACATTTAGGTAACGCACATTGAGAACATGCCGCACGCGAACTTCTTCTGCCAAACATCGGAAGATCGCACCCTAAGGTAAGATGGCAGCAATCAATGCCGCCGGGCTGAAGGCTTTGAAAATTCTATGCGTCTTGACCTCAGTGTCCTCCGAACTTTCTAGGTTATGGGACAATCGCACGCTGGCGCTGATTCACCAGTTTCCACGAAGGGAGCAGATCATGTGGCACTGTGACGTGCTGCCCGATGCCATGCAATGTCTTACGAGTAGTGGCGGGTCCTTCAACCAGGGATGTGAAGTTACGGTAAGCCGAATTTCCTACCTGTGCCTTCCCGAATCGTGGTTTTTCAGTTGTGGGACATCCGACAACGAAAGGTTCTTCGTGAATTTCGTGGCCACGAAGACACAGTACGCTGCGCAATCTTCTTGCCTCAGCAGATTACGTGGAAGAGGCTCATCCTTAGCGTGTCCAACGATCGCACCGCTCGGGTGTGGAACATGGAAGACGGCCGTACGTCGCATCTTTTTCTAGTACGAAACTTTATACGAATTGCGACGGTAGCTTTTAGAATGCATGTGGAGCGAAATTGTGCCAACTATGTCCGACCTCACGTGTTGCATTGGCTTTGCGGACGGAAAGTACGTAGGTAGTCCGTCCGGTAGTACGACAGATCACAACTAGATTATCAGTTGTGGCCCATAACTAGTGAGTGATAACTAGACCACAACTACTTATCACAACTAGATAAGATGGGGTTATCAGTTTGCACAGGTTTTGGAAAGTGCCTGATTTAGCATCGTGGTAGCGGGCGGCAACGCAACGCTATGCAGCATGCGTCTGATGGGCAAGGCCGGTCGTCCGTTCCTTCATTGCAGTTCCGTGCAGTCCACCTACCATGAGAACTCGCAGAGTACCTATAACTTAAAGGGCAGCTAGGTTGGTCACCTTCGACCCTATTGCATTTTAAGGAGTGTGCAAATTCTGTAAGTGAATAAAGTCGTACAATGTTTATGCTAGAGTGCGTGTGAAGTAGGACCTCTGGGATGTAGGTTGTGACTAGAAGTTAACCGTTATCCCTGACTTAGCTGACATGGCCTGCTCTCTACTTCGAAAACCTCTGCTTCGTTTCCTGGTAAAATAACAAACTTGGCACTCTACCCATGCCCATAAAGAGTTTAATCTGGTTGTGCCAGGATTTCTTTTTTTATGTTTGAACCGGCCTTCGCGCACCTGTGCTTCGTATTTCTGAACTCCGCCTTAGAACTGTTTCGTAGTGGCATCATCAGTCAGGTTCAACAGAACGGAGCCAGTTGTAGTCAGATTCATTCGGGGAGCCTTGGCGTAGTGCCCGATCGTTGACGCGCAGATACAAGTTTCCATTTCTGATTGTTAATTTCGGCTTTCTTTCGTAGTTGAAGTACTGTTGTTCCCGACCAAAGACCAACTGCTTGACAGGGAGCTATTGCAGGAGCCAAATGAAGCCGAAGAAGCAAGGCGGTGCATATGGAACTAACAAGCGTCAGCAGGCGCACTACTACACTTCTCCTATGAAGCAAGGCTTCGTGAACCGTCATCATACGAAAGTACCAGTAGGTGCAGCACCACTACCAGCTGACGCAACTTGCTTATTCAGTTCGTAGCTATATCGGACGGCGTAGAGCACAAAACGATCGTCGTTGACCCAAACAAGCTGGAATGCTTCCACGGCTACCAATCGGTCTTCACTCTGCAGCACTCGGTCAGCTGTTCGCTCGAATTGCGCGCACTCATGATCACCTTTAGTCGAAAATTACCATCGACAACGAGGTGTACAAAAGCGTGGATCACTACTACCAGAAGATGAAAGTCAAGGACTTACTCGGCATCGAATCGGAGAAATTCAGTGACGACAGCACAAAGAATTTCAGCTCGCTTGCGAAGGAGATTCTGAAGTCGGCTAATGTAGGCACGGCCTCGAGAGAAAGGGGTAATCCTCGTCACGTTTTAGGTCAGTCGGAAGAGCATTGACGCATGGCGCATCACATGCGGAGTCGAAGTAATTCAGGCAAGTTTTACCTACTTTACATGGCTCCTGCAGTAAGACCACCTGGCATGTTTCAGAAAGCATTGTTGGAGAAGGTCCGCCAGAACGCGCAGCTTCGACAAGCCCTGGTGGACACCGGCGACAAAGTCATCGTTCACTCCTACGCTGGTGACGATTTCTTCGGCACTGGATGCCCCATCAAGTATGTCAAGGACTGGTGCACGGGAATGCAGAAGAACAAGGTCTCACTAAAGGTACGTACGACAACGGAGCCTCGTGGGACACAATCATTGTTCAGTTTCGCATGTTCTTCCCGCTCACGCCCGAGACCGTGAAGAATGTGCCGATCTTCGCGAAGGGTCGCAATGTGCTCGGTGTCATCTACATGATCCTCCGGGAAAAGGTGAGGATTTAGAAGGGTCAGAATTCATTATTCACCTTTTCTCTTTTAGATCAATCAAAATGCATTGCACGCGCTGAGCGTACCGCTCAGCCCTCCGAGCCAGTACGTCGAAGTGGAAATCGGTCAAGGCCGACCTTCCGGAGCAAGGACGTCTGCCTCCACCGTAGCGGAAGATACGAAACCAAACGGCTCCAACATCGACTTCACGATGGATTACGACGATACTACGGCACACCTGCTCAGCGGAGCTGGCAAGCCCATCTAGGGGTGTGCTGCGAACATCAACACTCGACTCAGTAACATCTACTCCTCTCACCTCGGATCTCCTCCGCATATTTATTGAACTGCATTTTATGCCATGTATGCACTACGTTATCCACTATGATAAGTGTTTTTGACAAAGCGTATTCGGACATTTATCGCATGCGCCTTAATCCAGCGCATACGGTGCACCCCTATTTCCACCTTCCATCTACCGAGACTTAGCAGCGGAGCATCCAATCGACATGAAAGAAAATACCCCACTTCGGGAAACTTAGTGACGCGACTTTAAACGCTACGCTTGTGGCAACCGCCAACTTCTACTCCGCCTTGTTTGATAGAGATCGGCCATCGACGCACGAACACTAACTGGAACTTAACCAAAGCTTTAAGACACAGTACTAGTCGATTATGAATGGGGAAATATGGGCATCTTGGACTTGACTACTGTAATTATGGACAGGGGATCAAAGGACTGCATCCCGTTTATTCAAGCTGAGTGGCCCAGTGAATAAGAATACGCTTAACCTAATCCTAATCGATTTTTACCAAAACAACTGGCCGTGCGAAAAGCTAACGATGAACCAGATTTATTTCGGCACATGATGCAGCGGAAGTACAAGTGCAGAGTTTGATTGCGCTTCCTATAGGACCGTGTATTCGACGTTGGCCGATGCGTCCGGAGTGAAGTCGATCCTTCCCTTGTATAAGATCGCCTCGTTCACGCGTTCCGGGTGCAGACCGAGCTCTGCAGCTTTCTCATCAGCCTCCTTGGTCTAAAAGACCTTGAGGCTCGAGCTTTGTGGGAATGAACATACGTCAGACACGGAGACACGATGGAAGGTTGCGTAGACGTTGCCAAGCCCCTCAATTCCTTCCGGCAGAGATCCGTCGAAACGATCCCGCAGGTCCTGAATGGGCTCCTCCATGTTCTGACGTGTCCATTCGATCTGAAACGTGCTAGCGCTACAATCCGGATGCTGCTATGCGTTACATTCTCTCTCTCGTAAATGCGGAGCACTGCGTGCAGCTTGACTTGAAGCGGACGTGCCCCGAGGATCTGCGCCGAACGGTGCTTTATATTGCTAAGCGTTCTCCAATTGTCGCTCGCATACATCGAGTAGTATGATGGAATCTGCAACACATCATGCGGAACATGAGTCAAGCCATGGAACACGAGTACTTTACCTGGTTATTCGCGCAGATATCGAGGGTCTCGAGCTTCGGGAAGAAGCGTAGAAGGCGGACAATATCAGTGAGGTCGTGGTACAGTCTGAGTTGTTCAGCCTCAATGCAGATAGTGCGAACGTGGTTGTTCGTTGCAGATCTCGTCGGTTCCTTGAAGCCTTCAAAGTCTACGAACTTGAAGAAGATCTCATTTGCGTCGATGTTAGCCAGTGGTTCCAGCGAGATCTCACAACCTGAAGTGCCGACTTCGCTCGCATCGTACTTGAACACGTCCATCGAGCAACTGTCGAGCTAAATCATGAAGTTGAATCGGAATGGGTGCCGTCCCCTCACATGGGTCAGTGAGGCCTCGGAGTCGAAGAAGCGCCCGTTTGGCGTAAAGACGAAGGTGTCCAGTTCGAGTGCCGGCAACGCCTCATTGAACATCAGAATGGGCAGTCCGTCCAGAATTTTTAGGGTCTTCTTGTTGTTCTCGATGAGCGCAGTCGCCAGCTTATAGGATGATCGGGACCACGTTTCTTCTGCCCAATATGCTGCAGAGCATTTCAGTTCGCGAAGCGCTAGAGCAGTGCAGCCGTGGAGGCAGTGGGCAGTGTGCACTTACTCGGCATGTGAGGCGCTTTGCTCAGTCTGTTGCAGTCGTTAGAGTTGGTGCTGGAAATCACGAACTTCTCCAAACGCAGCATGTCCATGCGCAGTATCCACATGAACTGCGCGGTGGTGACTTCTGCGGCTTCCTGAAGGAGCAACAACCTAGGATTACCCTTGTTACTTGACTACCTGATCGCGGATGAGCGTGACTTTCGGGGAAGTGAGTACTGCCTTTGTGAACCGCCTCGTCACACGCACGAGTG
The DNA here is from genome assembly GCA_020875895.1 of Aphelenchus avenae. Lineage (NCBI taxonomy): Eukaryota > Metazoa > Nematoda > Chromadorea > Rhabditida > Aphelenchidae > Aphelenchus > Aphelenchus avenae. The sequence goes on along the minus strand of JNEY01000039.1, from coordinate 2,142 downwards.
AGTCTCGAGCCATCTTGTTGCTCATCGCCTGAACAGGACACCGAATCAACGGTTCCAGATGGCTTCCAACTTACGATGCGCTTGATGAGGGCTCCGAAACTTTGGTAGAGCGGATCATTCGCCAGCGCGTTGCGGAACAGCAGCTCCATGGTGTCCCGGCATAGAGATGGCGCAGGCGTATTAGTCTGGTTAGCTTGTCCCGCCATGTCGTTAGCGTGAATATCTCTACAACTGACATAATGATACAAGCAGAATTACCGGAAGGTGTGATCCTCCAAAGCATCATAACTTACCGGGAATGTGCGAGTTAAGAAGAAAAGAGAACGAGGGCTATCCAACCACGAGTAGAGTGATCGTCTGGTGTTGGCAGTGACCTTTAATACGGACCGAGACATGATGCTTCTCATATACCGTCATATGCAAAATCCTTCCCGTGCGAATCTACCTAGTTTGTGAATGCGCGCATCAGCAATCAACGTGAAGTGCACCTATTAAGGAGAAACCACGGCGCGGAACTGACAAAATTGACGATGTCTCAACTACAAATTCGGCTTCTGGCGCTATACCTTTTTTTGCTGTACCCGACGAGGTAGGTATAGGTATTTACTGAGGAACAAACGTGCGTCTCCCTTATGCCGCAATCCCATAATGCGGTCAAGGGTATGGGATGATGGTCCTAACAAAACTGACTGGTGATATTACGTTCACTCCCAAAACGCATTGGAATTTGACGGTACACATTGTCTTATAACGAAACACGTCGATAAGGCATGTACCATAAAACCTCGAACATAAGCACGGTGCAGACGTGAGAAGCTTACTATTTATAAGACCTCTCAAGACCTCGACAGTATTTCGAAAAATAGAAAACATGTTTCATCCAGCACACCGTGAGCACGAAAAACATGCGAGTGATGCATTTTGGACATCCTGCTTGCCATGTATTTCTGCCAGCTTAGCAGTGTATTTCAGCCAGCTAAGCAATGTATGAAAAGTTGTACACACAGGCCATTCCTTATTCACGAGGCCAACTTGATTTTTTCGTGACAGTACAACGTGCCATAAACCAATAGATCACATTGTTCACAAAGTGTGGGGTGGCTCGAGTCCCGAACCAAGCGCATCAGCCTCGTCTTGCTGTCGCTTCAGCCAGTCGTTCATGGCCGCAATCATTTGCTTCTGATCCTCGCCAGGTGGCCCCTCTACGCCGTCGTGGAAACGTGGCTCCTAGAAGGACACTTGTTATAAATGGTTGTTCTAGCGTGGCCTATAGGCCAAGCGACTAAGGGTACGGTTCACGGGTACACGACAAACTGCAACACTTAGCTCACCGTCTCTAATGAGCATGTCGCGAATAAGTTGCATACCTTTCTTACTCTTCCGCACTGGCGGTAGACCAACGGCTCCTGCGGGCCAGGCCGCCGCAACTCGCGCTACCGACGGAGGCCAGTTGGGTGGCGGTGGCGGAACGTAGTTGTAGAAGGGCGTTGCGGGTCTCCACGCAGCACCGTACGTCGACCCTGAATTCACGATTTTGTCAGAGCACAGCAAGGCGCGAGAAGTGACGGTACGACTCCCATTGCATGCATCTTCAAGTTGAAGTGAGCAGGAAACGGTTACATAACAAAATGATAGTCGAAAGTCACTCACAAATAGGACAGCAGAAGTACGGCCCAATGTCGACGCTGTTCGTCGCATAGCAGTAGCTCTGCGGAGGGCACTGTGGCCATGGCCTCTTGGGGTCACACTCAATGGGCAGCGAGGGACCACCGGGGCACTGTCCGCCAGCCGCTGGTGGTGGCGGACCTGCTGGTCCCAACAATGGGCCGCCAAAGGCCGGCTCAAAGCCCGGAGGCGGAATGTATTGTCGACGTTTACCCGGGTCATTCGGAGGCGGTTCCGGCGAATCGGCAAACCCTTGAGCATGTGTCACTAAACAATTTTTCGAGCTAATTGCGGGTGTGCGTCCTGGCAGGAAAGCTTCAACCGAAGCATGACCTACCCGATAGGATGCACGACACTACCACGACCAACGTGGCCGTATGGCATAGGCGGCAATGTCCGATACTCCTTTGCGTTAACATTTGTTCGTCGTTTCTAAATGACTGGGTAGTATCACGCACTCGACTCGAAATGATTTCA
>JNEY01000038.1:488469-503421 GCA_020875895.1 Aphelenchus avenae | reverse complement strand
TGCCATTCTTCACCAAATTTATAAAAATGTGACTAATTTTTGGTCGATTTTTGTCGATTTTAGGCAAAATTTTCCAATTTTTCGCGGGCCTACGGCCCGCGAAGGGCTTTGAATTTAGAGCCCCAGCCTTGAATAGAGCCCCCCCCCTGAATAGAGCCCCCGGAGAGACCTTATGAAAAATAGAGCCCCAGGGGCTCTATTCGAAAAAATACGGTATGTTGTAAAAAAGCCTGGAAGTCGCTCAGCATTACGCCCATGTTCTGACAATACCTATTTGAGTTTATCTAAAAAAACTAGTCATAAATGATTTAAAAAAAGGCATGACGATGCACACGTCATAAATAAGATGTTGATATAAAATGTAATCTTAAAACAGCGGTCGTCTAAGACATGATCCTCTCATACAGGCACTCCATTCAAATGTCGCTCTCGCAGCTCATTATCTACCACCGCGAATCAATCGCATTCCGAACACACTGCCGCTTCGCCAGCGGTGTGATCCAACGCGTCCGCGTCTGTGAAGGGCGATACCAAGAGTTACCGTCACGGTTTCAATGCACCGATGCTCTGAGAAAACCGAGACCCGGGGCGGGTCCAGTCCTGTCCCGTATGACGGGATCCCGATTGTGAACCGAAGTTCCTAGAAATCTTTTTTTTCTGGGAACTTCGGGGACAGCCAGCGGCTGGCTGTATCGCGTTTAAATGCGCCAAAGCTATCGTTTAAAGCTACTAATAGGGCCAACACCTGTCCCTTCCGAAATCTCCAAAGGGGGACCAAGGCATTTTTTCGGCGCCGGTCGAAGGCCGCCGCCGAAAAAAATAGGTAAGAGTCCCCCCTTTGATTCCCCCCCCCTCTCGAGGGATTCTAGCTGCGTCCTTGATCCACGGCCATGGATAATAGAGATCGGCTCTCGGGCACCGTGCCAAACCCGTACCCGCGGTGACCCCACCCGTGCCGTACCCCGTAGCCATGGCGGATAAAAAATTGACATGCCGTATACATGGCATAAAACACGACCCGTAATGCGGCTTGGCCAGTGTAATACGACTTTTTTTCGATGCCGTGCCGTGTTGCCGTACCGTATTGTAAGGGTACGGGTACGGGTTTGGTCCGTACCTTGGGACGGACGCCGAACTTTAATGGATAACATCCCAGTCGCCTAGGCTTATTATATTCGTCGAATATTCAGAATTCGCAAAACTATCGTCAGAGCAGCTCTCGCGCGCGCTTTTCTTGACCGGTAAACCCGTAAGAAGTGGGTAGGTACCATATATTTAGGGAACGTCCAAAAGTCATGTTAGCTAACTAAGCCGATTTTTTACCCCCCCCCCCACCTTCCCCCTTGTTAGCTAACAAAAATATTTTGGTCATTTTACCTAGTGGGAATGCATGGGTGAACGAAAAGTGGAAGCAGGGAAAAGTTATAAAAATGACCCGCCGCTGGCGATACCAACGAAATTTTAGTGTTAAAATTGCTCATGCCAAGCGAAAATTTCGCTTGTCGGCGCCTGCGGCGGGCATTTGTCACCGCCTGCTGTTAACGTTAACACCTCCTTGAGCCCCCCTCCCCCTTGTTAACAGTGGTTAACAACTGGCTGACCCTCTTCCCCCATGTTATGCTACCAAAATTTCTGGACACACCCTTATCCGAGGTGTTTCATACATACAGATGTGTACTGTTTTTTCGGAGCTGTAACTGAAAGAAAGAGGTACTGTTCAAGCCAAAAATCGCAGGTTTTGCTATATTGAGGGAAAATCGAGAGTATAAAACCTGGTTTGACTGGCAGTGGTTCTCGATAGCTATCCACATCGCCAAAAAATGTCCCCATCCCGAAATAAACCCTGAATTCATCGTGCCCTGAAGCGAGCCCTTGTGGGTCGGTGCGCGGCGGTCCTTCATTGAGCCGTTATTGATCTTTTTTTCGGCGATTGAGTTTTTGCTAAACCAAAAAGATTGGAAATGGGTAGAAACTATTTTACATCCCGAGCTTGCTGAACAAAACCTGCTGACGAAATCACGGCTTTTCACTATGTGTCACGGCAAGCAGGTCACGTCACAACGTGCAATAACGGCACATATAGGGCCCGCGACATGAGCCGTGACGTGATAACGGCATCGGGCGGCTGCCACCGCTCGTCCAGTGAGCAGTCTCAGCGTGGAGAGTGACAGCGGGCCGGCTCCGCCAGCCATGCGTGGCGTGGGCAGCACGCTTTACCGCAATAGCAAAGTGTTGGCAGCTGAACGGAGGGCACAGGTGGAGCAAAAAACCACGCGGTTACATCCTCGTTCGAAACACAACCTCAAGCCGCTTCGGCTTGAGGTAGCGAGGCTAATCGATATGAGCGATCCGGGCACGCGCTTGTCCTAGGATGATACGTTGTCTTTTAGGCATTACTTCACTACCGCGATTTCAATCGTCTATAGTTATCTATAACAAACGGTCACGCTAGCGTCAGCTTCACAGTTTCCACCACTGCGCGACATTTGGCTCTGGGAAAGTAGAAGGCATGCGCGATCCAGCCGGTCGAGCCGTTCTCGATGGACTCAGCGCTTGCTATGGCTTCGAAAAGTCGCAGAAGGACGGACAGCCCAAGTATGCAATTGCATGGTTGGTTATGTAGCACAACTGTTGGTTTAGACGCTTGCCGAATGCGCACGGACTACGCCTCCTATTGCACACCCTTCACCATTTCTTCGACATTGAGGCTATCGCTGTGCTGCAAACGTACACGCGGCATGCGCCGTTCCGGGTCGAGAATCGCTATATCCTAACGGTGAGTGTGTTGACGATGGGGCATGCGGCGACTGTAACCCTTACAGATCCTCGAAGAATACTGCCTTCCGCGCTTCGTCGAGTGTCAGAAGAAGGGCGACGACGACCTGAAGGCCATCAAGGAAGCACGGACGGACGATGGATACGTGGTCAGCAAGGATCTGTTCCGCGACCATTGCAAAAAGGAGTTTACGCTAGAGCCGTGGATCCAGGAGCATCGCATTCCATTCACCGCCACCCCCGACCGGGTGTTCCAGTTCGACAAGGACGACGGTTAGCTTTTTTTTTGTCATCAACGACTGCTTGCGATGGCATGCCATATTTAGACTTCTTCCTGGACATCGGTCGTCGTGAGCGACACTCGGTGTTGTTCGACAAGATGCGGGCGTCATTGGCGGAAATGAGTCGTCACCGGCGCGTTTCCGTTATCAAGCTAGCGGATGCAAGCGCATCATCGGATAGCGACGGGGATGATTGCCAGGAGTCGACAGCTGTGCAACAGATCTCGCGTGGGCGTGTCGCTGGGACCGACGTTCGCGCGTTGGCTGGCGCTACTGGTGCTACCGATCGGTAACGCATACCAGTTCTACAAGTTAGGATCGGTGAACGCATTTTCAGTGAGCAGCGTCAACAAGCCTCCACTGCTTCCCGTCCAACCGTTGTTGCGCAGCGTATCCGCCTGATGCAGAATCGCAATGAAGACCGCCCGGACGAGACATTCCGCATGGCCGTCCGAAGCGCCTTGATCGGTAGTCACTCAGAGGCGCTTGAGGTAAAGAGTTATATTATGATGATATATTCAAAAACTCCAATGCATTGTGCCATTTAGGTGGATGACCTCGAGCGGGCATTCGGTCTCGTCAATATGCGACCGTCTGGCCCTTTCGTTGTATTTCTTCGTACCCTGCCAGGCGTCTGCATCTACGAAGACGGGGGACGTGTAAGCAGCAGACTTTGAGAGACGATAGTTCTGGAGCGTGCGGTTTTCAGCTGTTCGCCAGGCTCGTCGCATCGGTTGCACGCCGCGTTGGCTAAGAAGAATGTAGAATGCAGAGAAGACATGCGTCCCGTGTATGCAAATCTGTGCAACTCGTGTCCAATCTTTAGTGTTTCCTTTTCGATCACTTGATTCAATAAAACACCTACTACAGCCTTCGCTATTAAAGGTCGCTCGCTGAGTAACCGACAAGCGCAACCCGAGCCAAATTGCAGTCAACTTGCATAGTTCGGAGATGATCGCGAACACGACGAGACCGCTGCATCAAGCAATGACCATGACCTGTCTTGGTCATCGTTAGCCGCTGGTGCGTATGGCTGCACTGCGCAACGCCACCGCCGTAGAGCTGCATTGGCAGTGTAGCGCCATGTAACCTCGGATAGCATGTCACGATAGACGGATACACGCCGTTTTCCCCGTTTCCGTTACATGCCGATGTCCATTACCACAATCTAGAATGTATTGCTGGAACGCTAAATTCGTAGCGGAGCGTTTAGTACGACAGCCAAGCGCAAGACCCTATGTAGACGACGGGACAGACCGCGCGATTTCTCCATGTGACTTATCGTTTGATGCGCATTTCCCGCGGCAATGTGCACGGGAAACAGTGGTCTTTGCGTCCCGTATACTGCGTTCACAATGCACCTTTAGCCCGGCTCGATTGAGAGGCAACGGGCGGTGCGGAGACCGCTTGCCCTCGCGCTACGCGGCGGTTAGCTAGCCCGATCAACCGGAGACCGGCGACAACTGCAAACCCAACCCTCGCTGCCGCCGAGGTGTCCATACCGCGCACTTGTTGACATGATTCCTTCTCAGTAGACCAAGGAGTAACTAGGCGCCCGTCGGTCCACTGTGCCATCATATCCTTTTGTGTCCTTTGTTTGGTCAATTGCATATCCGTTTATTCGACGAAGGTTTGAACAACTATTAGACTACGATTTAAGCTTTCGTCTGTGCGCGTGCGTTAGACAGACTAGACTAGACTAGACACTGCGTTATTACTCTGGCACCAAGTCTGACACTCGGCAGTGGAGGGACTGCGTTCTATCGCCCGTCACGCAATGGGCGAAGGTATGTCCTGTGTGCGATGCGATGATGTTATGAACTCAATGCCTTATTAGCGAAGCTTGCGCATGAGCAGAAGAAGAAAACACAGCGCGAGAAGGGTCCCTACAGGAACAATCGTCCGACGGTATTTAGCGTCCGAGACTTACGCATACTACAACTGACATTGTTTATGTGGTACACCGTGGGCCGTTCGCCAAGTATGGCTTCTACGAAGGATGGTCCCGACTACCGGCTGTGTCGCAGACTTATAGCAGGCCTTGCCATATCTAGAAGCCAGAAGCACCATTGCGATGCATGACCGCCGCGAGAACTACGCATGACGCGCACAGACGACACACCATGCATGCAGCAGCAAGCAGGAGATGCACTTCTAAGCTGTGGGCGACACCACCTTTCTCCGACCACTTTTCTTTCTCGTGTAGTACACATAATTTGTAATCCGTTTCGATAAAAAAATTTCTTCTCGACCGCTTTACAGGATGAAAGTAACAGGTTGACGCCAACACCTCTATCTTCCACCTTGCGTTCCGTTACGGATATTTGACCGACCCACCGACATCGCGTTTAGCTCCATTCTTGCACTGCGAAAATGGACTTTGGCGAGCTGCCGGAGCACGTCCTGCGCGAGCGACTCATCCGCCTACGCACCGCCGATCTCAACGCCCTGATCGCAGCGTACCCGGCACTTCAGCGCTTCATGGACAACCGTGCATTCCGGATTGCCCGCTGCTACGCCGGACACTTCGGCGCACACGGAACGTTTCACGATGACGAAGAGGACAACGGTCCGCTCGACATCCACTGCGCACATTCGAGTGTTTAACATCTATTCTGTTTGCATGCCATGTTGAATAAACCAACTTACGATGCACGTAATCCTTGACGCTATCCACCTCTATAGCTCGTAGCACAGGCTTACCCACCCGGAGCACTCTCGGTGTTATCTTGGTTAGCTGGGACACACTTTGTGTTATTTCGCTGTATGTCATTTTGTCACGTTCTCGGTGAAGCACCATCAACCACATAACGAATTTGACCGCTGGAAAGCACCACTGCTGGCATGATGCCATCGCGCGGTCATCTGCGGCAGGACGATCGTTTAAATGCAGTGCTGTGCTAGTCGGAAAAGCAGAAACACAGTTCGGGATGCAGACCCGCTTACGCTACAGTCGCCGCAAATCCCGTTTGCCTAATAGAAGGGCGCATGTCTGTACAGAAGAAGCGCCCCCTCCTAAAGCGCATGATTCGTCTTCATGGAAGCTCCCTGGGGTTGTCCGGCTCAGGCGGCTTACGGATTATTAGCTGCCCCAATTGGAATAAATCAAGCTTTTCAAAGGGTAACATAAGGATAATATACGCTTTACGAAATTTATGTAGCATGCCATGCTTTAGACACGCATGCGTGCGTACCAAGCGGTATGGCACGCAGAAGCAAATATATGTGTCTTATGCGTACTAAGTTGCAACACAGCGGTATGGAAACATGAAAGTCCGGGCAGCGTCACATGTTGCGTGCTTGCATATGCGCTGCCTATCGAAGTAAGCTCTCTTTTGCATAAAGAACCGTACATGCGCCCCTGCTTGGCAGTTGAGCCAAACGATCCTCTCTCTGTATCAACTGTCCGTCAAGTGGTTTATACCCTGCCCCTTTGTTAAGCTTTTAGAATCACATGCGCATATGGCTTCTGCTACAGAGTAGTTTGCCCTAGCGCTGAGAAACCAGTGTTGGATGAGCACAAATAACTTCACGTACATGGCCTGTGCATTGATCCGGTGCCACCATTCGTAATTTCAGTCTTTATATGCGCTTTATTGGTTTGCTTTCAGACCCTGGTGTGTCACCTCACTGAGCGTCAACTAACTGCGCACTTTACTGCTCACCTCTCGTGCACGCTTAACATGTGCCTTTCTGTCTAGCAAAGACAAGTTGAGTGACTAAAATATTCCTTTTTTTCTAATGCTTGCTACACGGCAGCTGCGCGTCTACGCTAGGTTCGGTAGACGTTTGTCGGTAGAGCTAATTTTGGGTATCCGTCCCTCCTACAATCCTTTATTCCGCAGTTTTCCGACGACGGACGATGCGCTATCGATTGGTTCCCGCTGGCTAAGCGGCGTCAAACGCGCCTGGGTCTCGAGACGATTGCCTGGACGCATGAGGCGACCCATAGTCAGAGTCTGTGTAGGTTATTTGACGCAGTGTAGGAGTACACTTTCCTGCTTGAATTTGAGGAAATTTACGTCGTTTTCTAGTAGTATTTTTATGCATTCGCTAAAGGATGTTTGGCGGAGTGTTTAGGACTAACTCCAACGCAAAAAACCCACTCGTATTTGAATATGCGAGAGGTTCGTGCATTGTCATTCCCGTTGTCAGCCCAATACATTGTCATCACATCGCATTTTTTTAAAGGAAATGGCATCCAAGGCAACCGCGAAGGGATGCCAGGCGAAACCCGCCACTAAGCGTAAGTTCTTTCAACAACGAGATGCTTCCAAAATCAGCCAAATTTCAAGTAGATTTCTTGCAGTATACATTTGATGTGTTTCCGCGAAACGGGGCTCGTCTCTAGCAAAGGGGCTCGGTTGCAAGAATACACCACCGACAGAGCTAGCCTAGGCTTACGATGCTCTCAGGCCTGCTAAGCATGTGCTTAATCTATTCTTTTCAGAGCAAAAGACGAAGAAGGCCACCGACAAGACGCTCTCCGCGAAGAAGACGGTCCCCAAGGGAGGTCTCCTCAAGCGCCAGAAGAAGGTACGTCGCACAAGCGTCCAAGCAGGGGAACCATGATTCGATTTAGGTCCACACCACGGTGCACTTCCGCCGGCCGGAGACCCTTGCGCTGCCGCGCACGCCTAAGTATCCGCGCGAGTCGGTGCCGGCGCGCAACAAGCTCGACTCCTTCGCGATCCTCAAGTACCCGCTCACCACTGAGAACGCCGTGAAGAAGATCGAGGTACGTTTCTCGAGTTGGAGTAGCTAACCTTTAAGAGGAGCTTGATGCGCTGACTTGACAAGTAGTTCCTCACTATGAATAAATGAGCGGCTACACTTGGCAAGTGAGCTGCTCACTATCACCACTGGCTGGTTCACTTGTAGCAAATGAGCAGCCCGATTATGGTCTATGAAGACTTGTCAGGCGAGAGCTCTAACATGTTGAGTAACAAGCTCTTTCGAGGCCAGTGAGCCAAATGGCCCTCCGGGCTGCTTAGCAAGTGGAGCTCCTCACTAGGAGTAAGCGAGCTTCCTAAAGTCTCACGTGACTTCACTAGTCAGACAATTAACGTGGATGAGTGTCAGAAAAGTTCCCTGTTATGCTCACCAGGCTGTGAAAATTGCCCCTTCTCGTATACGCCGCTTCAAAGTCAAATTAACCTTGATGGATTTAGGACAACACCACGCTTGTCTTCGTCGTCGACGCGAAGGCCAACAAACACCAGATCAAGCACGTCGTCTCGAAGCTCTACAACATCCAAGTGCAGAAGGTAAGCCAGCGGACGGTCGGGTACAGTCGGAAGCCCCTAGAGGCGGTAATCATCCGAACTTGAGGCCGATGATTTTCCGCACACGAAGCTCACATCTTCTCGTTTAGTGCAACACGCTGATCACGTCACGCCACACAAAGAAGGCCTACGATCCGCCTGGCGCCCGACTACGACGCCAACAAGATCGGCATCATCCAAGCGCTGGTTCCGGCCACCCTTATTGTTCCCAGTATGTTGCGTTTCGGCGCACTTTGTTAACAATAAATCTGTTGTTAACCGGTCCGTGTGAATTTGGACAGTCTTTCGAGTAGGTTAAGCACTGATAGTTTTTCGATGCGTTCGTATTGCTATGGCCACATGTCCTAGGTGTTCCCTGAGATCCTCCTGATGTGCTCTCCGACGCTGTTGCGCTATTGTTGAGTAGTGCTCTAAGCATGCATGAGCATTAAAGTGGGCTCCTGCTTAAAGACCTTCCACACCTTCTCAGATGCGAGCACCGAATGTGAGAAGAATCAATGAACGAGTCGAAGGTGTCTTCAACGATCTGCCCTGACTTCTCCCGTGTTTTAGAATGGCGCTACAAGGCGACATACCACAACCACAAGACGACAAGAAGACAAAACAACAATCTTTCTGTCGTCACAGGCAGGTGCTCTAGTTGCGCTGAAGACAGGCGATGTGCTGAATATCGGCGCTGACATTACCACCTCCTCTAGTAGAATTTATGGGATGGAGACGGCTGCCGAAGGGCTCGAGCGGATTGTGCACCTGTGATTTGATTTGTGATTTCACTTCATCTTGAGGCACTAGCGAGTTAGAAAGGACATCAAAGAAAGGTTTATTTCGATTAGTAAGACAACAATGGACGCGTAGTTAACACGGAGCAGTAGGATGTTGACGTTGGCGGTCTTGGTCCTAAGGGCGAGCTGTTACAGCGTCGACCAGAAGGAACGACTTGTTAAAGTTGTTCCTAAAGGAACGACTTGTTAAGTACTAATAGTCTAGGCTATCTATCCGTAAACCATCAAAGACAAGTTGCACATAATCGCGTACCTCTTTGGAGTCATCGTCCACGCAACGGACCTTGAGTCAATCGAGCCCCGCATAGTCACCGCCATCGGAATGCTATAGCGCTGCCTTTACCCGGATAGCGCGGCGCTACGCATGTTACTGATCGGACCGGTTGCGCGCCGCAGCGCCAATGCATGCGGAGTGTCTTAGCGTTGTCTTCACCCTCGTAACGCAGTGCCCCATCCATTGGAATATCACACCGCTGTGTTTGACAGTGTACCGTAGCTTTACCGCTATCGAAATGCTATAGCGCTGCCTCCAATCGGGCAGCACAGTGCCGAGGTGTCGCTGCGCTGCACAGTAGCGTACCACCGCGCCGCTGCAAGTAAAGTGTTACATGTACTGCATTCACACGGGCAGCGCAATGCCGAAGTGTCATTGCATTGCGCCGGTAGCGTACTGCATTGCTACCTATGGTTTCTTGCCGCAGCGTGACCGTACGTGGAGTGCCTCGTTGCGATTGCGTTGCGGTTGGAACCGCGTAAAGGTCAGCAACCTTTGGTTTCACAATGTTGCTCTACGAAGACTCGAGTCAGGGACAACGAGTGGCACTGTGAGCAACCTTTGGTTGCGGAACCGCGTAAACCTTTTGAAGACGCGTGAGTGAGCCGAGCCATGGATCCCAGTCTCGAGCGTCTAGAGCTCTGCGTGAACCGAAAACATTCATCTTTGCATCGCTTACACTCGTTTCGCAATGTTTCTCTCTCCAGGAAGACTCGAGTCAGCGACACTGAGTGACACTGGGAGCATCGTCCCGTGCGCTATGCGCTGGCTACGCCGCACGGAAAACACTCGTCTCTGCGTTGCGTATAATATCGATCGCAATGCGCCCTTAGCAGGGCCCACTTTGGGGCAATCGATGGTGTTGAGAGCGCCTGACCTCAAGTGCGTCTCCCCAAGCGACATGCGCCGGCTACACAGCGCGATCCGCCGAAGAGAGCCATTTAGCGATTTACCGTGCTTTGAGCATACTTGTCGATACGGCCCGTCCCAAAGTTTACTCAGATGGTACACGTAAGAGCTTCTTTGGTCCACCACGCCATGCGCCCTTATCATGAAACTGTCTCGCTCACCCAGTGGCCCAATGCAGCTCACACTCTGTTTGTAGAAATCTATAACCTGTAGTATGCGCGTTTTGTTCACCTAAAGCTTTTAGTGTTCCATGGAATTCTTCGAATTCACGCTGTTTACTTTAGAAGCGTATTCCCAGTCACCGCGACACTCTGACCCTCGACGCTGCGGTACTAACAGGACTAACAAGGACTAGCAGGCCGGTTACTGCGGCATAAAGCTCGACACTGGGCAACAGAAGGACTGCGTGGTATCGCCCACAATGAAATGGACGAAGGTTTGTCCTATGTGCAATGTCGACATAAACTTTATGTCTATTTAGCGACACTTAAGCGTGAGCAGAGGCAGGCAACACAGCGCGAAAAGGATCTCCGCGAGAACAGCGTCAAGCGGTATGTCTGGCGTGGACGAGGCTGGGCATACAGAAATCGACACTGTCTAGGAGGCGATTCGCGGGTTATTCGCCAAGTATGGCTTCTGCGAGGGACGGTCTCGGCTACCGGACGTGTCACAGCATTATAGCGAGCCGACCGCACGTGGCTGCCGTCAAGCCACTGATAATCGCGTTCTCTCCATCAGCGACATTGAGGTAGGAAGAAATGGCGTGCCACTATACGTGCATGGTCGCCTTGTAGCGCTCCGAAGCGTCGGCGGCATATACGACCAAGAGAGCGCTGGCTATGACCTCCGCGACGACGCATCTTCCTAGCGCATCCACACAGGACGAGTCACTGGGAAAGTTGCACTTTCATTTGGAGGAACCTTCTTCGGCACCAGCGTGTATTCACAGAAGGAGGATTGAACTACACAAAGGAAAAGGTAAACAAAAGTGAAATGACGAAACAATTAAAGACCTTGACCGGTCACGTAGTTGAACTGATCGGCGGCGGTTGGCTGCGGCGGATGCGCCGGGCACTGCGCCTGGTAGAGGATCCGCTGGATCACCAGCGTGGCCCACTCCACGTTGAGCGGGTTGCTTTCCTTCAGAGCGGAGAGCTTCTTGCGACAGTGCGGCCGTAGAGCTCTTCGGCCGACTCCTCCGAGGGCGTGGACTGCAGTTGATGGGGCGTAGCCTCCATGACGTTGATGAACCGCTTCTCCATGGCGAGCTTCTCGTGCTTGATCCGCTTAGGTGTTGGAGCGCCTACAATACGCATCGCACTCACATGGATCAGGGATGGTGTTTTGCACTAACCATTGAGACTTGCCGCGTCCTTGATGCTGTCGCCGAAGGAGCTGTCGAGGTTGTCGTCCTCGAAGAGATGCAGCTGCGATGAAGCGGGAACCAACTGCTGCGACTTCGACGACGAGACCCGCTTGCAAATTTTCGTCCTTCATTGGATCGGAGTGCTCACACGTACCCCTTGCGAGGCTCCAACGAACCATCCAGGAAGGACAGCATGCCTTAGTACACCCAGCTGGATGCCTCTCCCTCGGTGGACGCTGCACCCGACGGGGTCTTCTTGTTCTTCGTCTTAACGTAGTAGTCGCGCAGCTAGGTCCACCGCTTCTTCGCCGCATCACCGTCTGAAATGACGGCTTTGGAAGCTATTTTCGCGCTTAAATCGAACTTTCCTACCTTCGAACTCATGCGCCTCCGCCAGGTCGGCCACATCTGCGGCTTCCTCTTGCCGTCCTTGAACTCCGCGTCTGCCTTGTCCCACAGTGCAGGAATGGCTTTCACGGCATCGATGAAGTCGGCGGTGGAGTCGCCCATGACGTTGATCGCAGCGTACGACTACCTGGAAGTGAAATGAGCAGGATGCGTGGACGACACGAAGACACGAAGGGGTGCTACGAAGGCACGAAGGAGTGCTACGAAGCCGCGACGGGGGTGCGACGCGACGGGTTCGAGGGGTTGCGACGGGGATGCGTCCCCCGTCACCCCCCATGCGACCGTCGCACCCTCGTCGCATCCGCAAACGTAAGACTTTTTTTTAAAAACCGACGGAAATCCGCACACAGGGACTTTGCGGTCCGCAAGGTCCGCAAACGGATGCGGATTGCGGAAAATAGGGGGTCGGCCACATCGAATCCGCACGGGCCATCCGCTTTGCGGCATCCGCACATCCGCATCCGCATCCGCACGCTATGTGGCCCGAATTTTCGTGCGGACCGCACGTGCGGATGTGCGGATTGCGGACGACGCACTCGTTGGAGCCCTAGTGTAAGTACAGTAAAAGCACTGTACGAGTACGCTCGGTCGCACTCGCACAGTAATTACTGTACAAGTACTGTAAAAGCACTGTACGCGTACGCTGAATCGCACTCGTACAGTACTTACTGTAGAAGTACTGTAATTACTGGAAGCACTGTACGAGTACGAGTGGAAGATACTACAAGCGCTTCCATGGAATGTAATATTAGCGCTCCCGTGGAAGCTACTGTAATCGCTCCCTTCGTAGTGTAAATTACCGTAGAATAAGTGCACAGCATACATGTCGCGCCTTAATGGGGGATACGTGCTTTTTGTGATGACGGGGCTCATACCTATAGGCGGCTCACACGAAGCAAGTCGCACTTGACGTAAGCTGCAGTCGAAACCTGAGCTCCATAAGTATTCTTCCAAGCGCACTGGCCTTTACACTTAACAGTCCATTTGCTTAACCAGCATGGTGACTAAGCCTTCGTATAAGGCGTAAGGAAGAACAACGACGCGGATCCCAAGGTGATATCGACTACCTGGGCCATAAACAAGACGTTTTTATGCTACTGTGTAATCCGAAAGTCAAACGCTATTTTGCTCCAGGAAAAATACGTTAAAATCTTCAGCTAGTTTTTGCAAAACAAGCCGAAGAGTCGCTCCAGCGGCGCCTGCAACTGCACCTGCACAACAGTATGAGAAGGGGCAACCAAAGGCCTATTCGCTTAATGGTTGTTCTTGCTATTTGCCGGGCCTCGATTTGAAAACATATGGAATTTCATTGCGAGCCGGACAGACACTGGGTCCCCGCGTGTAAAAAAACCTGACTGTCATTAGCTCGCCGACATCTTCCAACACAGGCTTTTTCTCGCAACGTCTTGCGCGATAAATGCATTCGTAGATCCGATTAAATGTCACAGATTCGAACTTTGTAACTGGAACAAGGTTTAATAAAGGGAGGATTAGTATCACGCTGGACAACAAGATAGGCAAAGTGCACGCGGCCTTTCTTCAAGCTCACGTCGAGTTGTTGACGTCTCATCAGCCGTACACTGATAAACTTTGTCCTGGTCTGGACTGGGCCTAAAGTACCGTAAAGCGTTTCGTGTTAACACGCCCCCGCACCCATAACACTGGCGTCTTGTTCTCGCCCTATGCAATTCCCTTCCTCAAACTTTTAAGCGAAAGATCAAGGACATTAAGAGAGCGAGGGCCGCCGTCTACGGACTTCTTTTGTATGATAGGTCCTTATCGAGTAGCATTCTGACACTGCGAATCGATGCTATTACTTTCAGAAAACCTGGCGGAATGTGTAGAAAAGCCACCAGAGCATCATTAACCGAGGGCTAGCAGACCGACCCCCCCCCCCCCCCAGTGCCTGCGGAAGTGGTAGTGGTAGTGGCGGTAGTGGTAGTGGCCAGAATTTCGCTAGTGGGAAGTGGTAGTGATAGGTAGTGGTAATGGCACCAAAATAGCTCAGTGGGAAGTATAGTGGTAGTGGTAATGGCAAATTTTGATTTGCCACTACCAAAGTAGCACCAGATAAAATGCCCGCAGCAGCGACGCCAACGCGAATTTTGACAATATTTGTCGATTTTTTGCGCAAAATTTCGTTGGTGTCGCCTGCGGCGGGCCTGCTAGCTCTTTGCATTCTTGTCATTTTACGTACTTCCGAAATGGCCCGCCGGAGGCAATACCAACATCATTTTAGTCGAATAGTTCACAAAAACAATGAGAATTTCGTCGTTCGGCGCCTAGCGGCGGGCCCTTTTGCCTACATCTACATGTTCATCTTCTTCTCATACGCTGGCCAAGGCTCCCCCTTCGCAGTTACCTCAACATATTTTCTGGTCGCCGGTCCCGGTCCGCACCCAGAACAGAGGGGTTTGGGTCTCTTATGGGGCTTCTCCCGGCTCGGCTCCTCTGTACGGGGTGTCACATCGGATTGACTTCAAGGTGTTCCCTCATCTTGGCTACTTGGCTTCGGAATTGCAGGCGGGCTGTCATGCCGATCCCTAGTATGCATGCAATCTCCATTAGGGTGTGTCCAGAAATTATGTTAGCATAACATGCTTGTTCCCTGCTTCCAATTTTTGTTCACCCGTACTGGCAAGCGCAATCCGATGAAATTCCGGAATTCGCACTAGGTAAAATGACCTAAAAATTTTTGGTTATGCAAGGGGGGGTAGGGGGGGGAGGTCGGGCGACTGTTAACAACTGTTAACAAGGGGGGGGGGTCCAAAAAGTGCTTAGTTAGCATAACATAATTTCTGGACAGACCCTTAGAGGACGATGTCTGTGTATGAACGTTAGCGAGCTTTTGCTCCTTAATTACATAGACGGA
>JNEY01000038.1:469335-488464 GCA_020875895.1 Aphelenchus avenae | reverse complement strand
CCTGGCAGGATCCACGTATGGATCACATCACGTCACTGATAGCGGCTTTTCAGTATCACTTAATGGCATGACGACAATTTTCGGGCCCGTAATGGGATCAATGACTTGGTGACCACCCGCATTAGGGCTGGCGTGGGGCGGGGGGGGGGGGCTCTGAAACTGACACCGAAACCGAGAGTGCGACAACGAATCGAGACCACCAAAACCCAGCGACTCACGGAAAACCGAGAACGAGACTTCAACGTCTTTTATTTTTGTTCGTACTTAGGCCATGGTCCGTAACGGTATAAATTGCTTGCTTGACGTTTACTCATCAACTCTCGTAGATATAAAGCCAGTCGCAGACAAAGCCATCAAAATTTCGGTCAAAATGAACGTATGTGTGAAGAACGTCGATAGGCGACGCCCAGCGTCGCAGTTTCTGTGTCTCGGTTTAATCTCGGTTTTTTTTTGACCGCGACCATCAAAGTGCACCAGATGCTCACAGGAAACCAAGACCGAGGCCGGGTCCCAGTCCTGTCCCGTATTACGGGATCCTGGTTGTGGATCACGTTGCGGGCCACATCCACCGCCACGTATAAAGTCGCCACGTGTGAAGTAATAAGCGTAGGTCGCCTACGCTTATTATGTTCCGCGAATACTCAGAATAAAAATGCGCAAAACCTGTGTCGGAGAAGCTCGCTTGAGCGCTGTTCCTGATTAGTCAACCCGCAGGCGGAAACAGAACACGACAGGACATTTTCTACATAAACTCTAGTTCATTATCGTTGCTGGTACCGTAAGTATATCCGAGGTGTTCCGTACGTACAGATCTGTAGTCGTGTTTCGGGATTGTACCATAAGGAAGAACGGCCAAGGACGCGGTTCAAGCCCAAATTGCTGATTTCGCCTCTTAAAGGAAAAATCAAGAGCATAAACCTCTTTTGACTTAGACCAACACTTCTGCGATCACTAGCATCGCCAAACAAACAGTGTCCTCATCTCAAATTCTCGCTGAACTGGTTGTGCTTCGAAACGGTACGTTCCCAATCAGTCAGAGACATTCCTTCGCGTAGCCATTACTTTGTGTTCTTTAAAAAATAGCCTTTTTAACCCGTTGGGTTCTTGCGGAGCCCAGGAAACGTTGCAAATGGACCAGAAGTTGTTTTGCCGTTGCCGCTTGCTGAACAAATCCTGCTGTAACGAAATCACTTGCTTTTGCACTATCTCGGCAAAGCGCGTCACGTCACGGCATGCAACAACGGCACGGCTAGGTCCCGCGACATGAACCGTGATGTGATCACGGCGGCGTCACGGCTCACGCGCAGTCGTGGGCGAAACGATGCGTGTTGGAGTCCAACCTATGTCGGCGATTGTAACTTTAGGTAACGGGTAACGGACCTTCTCATTCTAGGCCGACCCAACCGGCGGGCCTTGGCTCGTGGCCTGTGTCGCGTCCCATTCCAGAAACGAACCAAAAAAGCCTCTGGCTTAACTGTCAAAACAGATCTCTACCGCGCCCAAGTGGAGGAACGCGGCAGCTATCCGCTTTCCCGAAAGAAAAGAAGGGAACGGTCATCTTCCGCTTACTGCAAAACGAGAAGACGTCAGCTTCCGGTCTTCCCGAATGAGGAAAAGCGGGAAGCGGAAGACGGCAGCTTTCCCTTCTACAAAAGGGAAGAAGAAGACGAAAAGGTACTACTGCCGGATGGGCGGGCCACTACGACATGGGGGATGGACAAACTTCATCTTATGAGAAAATGCCTAGACAGAGAAAAATTTCAGAGACAGGTAGGTAGGTCGGAAACCAAAAAAGGCAAGAAACGGTAGCTGCCGCTCAGCTAAGCTCCTCAAAACGAGTGCTTAGTTAAACTATTAAGCTTGTAGAAGGACCGTCGTCGGAGAAAACCTGACGCCTCAAGCAGTTTTGCTTTCGGTCCGAAAGCAAAACTGGCGAAAGATGATGTCCGAAAGTTTCGGACGGCCGAACCGAGAATACATGGAAAAAACTTGACGGTTTTTTGGTGCGCAGCTATATTTACCGTAAATCCTGTAATTAGGGCCCCGGGGCCCNAAGTAATAAGCGTAGGTCGCCTACGCTTATTATGTTCCGCGAATACTCAGAATAAAAATGCGCAAAACCTGTGTCGGAGAAGCTCGCTTGAGCGCTGTTCCTGATTAGTCAACCCGCAGGCGGAAACAGAACACGACAGGACATTTTCTACATAAACTCTAGTTCATTATCGTTGCTGGTACCGTAAGTATATCCGAGGTGTTCCGTACGTACAGATCTGTAGTCGTGTTTCGGGATTGTACCATAAGGAAGAACGGCCAAGGACGCGGTTCAAGCCCAAATTGCTGATTTCGCCTCTTAAAGGAAAAATCAAGAGCATAAACCTCTTTTGACTTAGACCAACACTTCTGCGATCACTAGCATCGCCAAACAAACAGTGTCCTCATCTCAAATTCTCGCTGAACTGGTTGTGCTTCGAAACGGTACGTTCCCAATCAGTCAGAGACATTCCTTCGCGTAGCCATTACTTTGTGTTCTTTAAAAAATAGCCTTTTTAACCCGTTGGGTTCTTGCGGAGCCCAGGAAACGTTGCAAATGGACCAGAAGTTGTTTTGCCGTTGCCGCTTGCTGAACAAATCCTGCTGTAACGAAATCACTTGCTTTTGCACTATCTCGGCAAAGCGCGTCACGTCACGGCATGCAACAACGGCACGGCTAGGTCCCGCGACATGAACCGTGATGTGATCACGGCGGCGTCACGGCTCACGCGCAGTCGTGGGCGAAACGATGCGTGTTGGAGTCCAACCTATGTCGGCGATTGTAACTTTAGGTAACGGGTAACGGACCTTCTCATTCTAGGCCGACCCAACCGGCGGGCCTTGGCTCGTGGCCTGTGTCGCGTCCCATTCCAGAAACGAACCAAAAAAGCCTCTGGCTTAACTGTCAAAACAGATCTCTACCGCGCCCAAGTGGAGGAACGCGGCAGCTATCCGCTTTCCCGAAAGAAAAGAAGGGAACGGTCATCTTCCGCTTACTGCAAAACGAGAAGACGTCAGCTTCCGGTCTTCCCGAATGAGGAAAAGCGGGAAGCGGAAGACGGCAGCTTTCCCTTCTACAAAAGGGAAGAAGAAGACGAAAAGGTACTACTGCCGGATGGGCGGGCCACTACGACATGGGGGATGGACAAACTTCATCTTATGAGAAAATGCCTAGACAGAGAAAAATTTCAGAGACAGGTAGGTAGGTCGGAAACCAAAAAAGGCAAGAAACGGTAGCTGCCGCTCAGCTAAGCTCCTCAAAACGAGTGCTTAGTTAAACTATTAAGCTTGTAGAAGGACCGTCGTCGGAGAAAACCTGACGCCTCAAGCAGTTTTGCTTTCGGTCCGAAAGCAAAACTGGCGAAAGATGATGTCCGAAAGTTTCGGACGGCCGAACCGAGAATACATGGAAAAAACTTGACGGTTTTTTGGTGCGCAGCTATATTTACCGTAAATCCTGTAATTAGGGCCCCGGGGCCCTAATTTTTCAGTAGGGGTCCAAAAGGGGCTCTAATTAGAGGGGGGGGGGGGGGGCTAATTAGAGGGGGGGGGGCTCTAATTATTTCGCCATTTCGAGTCATGTGAATAACAACAATTTTATTAGCATTTTCAACAAAGTTCTCGACGGTCTCTGTCTCAGAAGTCGGAATCGGACTCGCTTTCCTCGACTTCTGATTCGTCCACGCTCTCGTCGGCGTCCTGCTCTCCGTCGCTGACCACGGAGACGTCGCTAGCGTTGTCAGCGGCATCGTCCTCGGGATCTTCTGGTGCCTCGAGCTCAAGGCCGTGCATGATCTCCTCCAGATCCGAGCCGACGCCGTTCGGCATGCCGTTTCCTTCCTTCAGGCAGTGGATGAGAGCGTCTTCACTTCCGTCAAGCGCCGTGCTGATACCGCATGCCTTGAAAGAGCGGATGATCACGTCCTCGCTGACCGCGTCCCATGCGTCTAGGACCCACTCAAGGTAGGTTTCGGGCTGCGGAGGCTTTGGGTTGTTCTTTGAGCTTTGCTGCTTGCGCGACCCACCGACGGACATTCTTTCGAGGAATACCGAAGTGTTTTGTGGCAGCACGGATGTTGGGTTTACCAGCATGCACACCGTTGTTGTTTCGGTTGGCAATCGCCCAGTCCACCACTTGCAGCTTGAATTTGACGCTGCACTCTTTCATCTTTCTGCCGCTTGAAGTGGAGTCCGGAGCATCGCCGTTGACGCTAACCTCGCTGTCGCTCATTTCTGCCTGAAATCTTGTACGTTATTTGTCGTAAAGTCGTAATTATTCGTCACAGACATCGCAGTGATTCATAAAAGTTGCACAAACTAGCGTAGACGACCAGCACGCATTGCAGCATAAAACGATAAACAAAACGAGAGGCCTGCTGCACGGGAAAAACACCCGTCTGCCCTCGTCATTCTTGGCGTAAACAAGTACGGTCCTTCAGGGACAAATAGCGCGAATTTGATTTCTAGTGTTTCTAATTAGGGCCCCGGGGCCCTAATTAAAGGGGGGAGGCCCTAATTGTTCATTTGACGTCCAAAGGGTGCCCTAATTAGATGGGGGGCGCTAATTAAAGGGGGCCCTAATTACAGGATCTACGGTATCTGTTTTGGACACAAGTAGGCTGACCACAGTCGGTGCAAAACCTGCTTCTTGGCACTGCCTCGTTGCCGAAGTCTTTCATCGTCGACAGACTTCCGGACAGAGTCCAAGGCTCAGTCAAGCGTGTACTTTGAGTAATAATGTGAATCAACACAAATTCGACTCTCCGACCGATACACTGATAACATGGGTCGGTGATTAAAGGGTTATCCGAGAAGCGCTCTTTTACAGCCTCTCCCCTCCCCCCGCATCATACCGGTTGAAACTTTTTGCATATCAGACCATGGTGTGGATCATAGTGATTGAGTGCCGCGTTCTGTCTTGCTAATGGAAGCCGCAAAAAGGAAGGCAAAGTTGGCGGCAGCTTGCTGGCAAATCAGGTCATATGACCGGATTGTTGGTGGTGTCGAAATTCGAGCACGCGTGCTCGAAAAGTCCCGTATGATATGCCTTCTTACAAAATATTTCAAGACATCCATGCCGGACAGTCAAGACCAGGATCCAGATCTGACCTGGGCCTGTTACTTGTCTTTGGGGTTTTCAAACTCGGGTTTTTCGGGAAAAAAACCAGGTTGTAAAAACCCGGGTTTTTGGGCTGGTCCAACCGCGTTATTTGATTTTTTACTTAAAAACCCGGGTTTACATGAAGAACCCGGGTTTTGAAGAAAATCGGATTGATAAAACCCGATTGGGACCCGGGGTTTTGGGAAGTTTGCACAAGTGGACCAAGCACTTTCCAAGGTTTTGTCTTTTTGAAAAATCCGAGACATAAAAACCTCCGTCACTTGTCTTATATACCCGGGTTTTTGGTGACAAAACACGGGTTTTGACGGAAAACCCCTGTTCTAAAACCAACCCAGGTTTTAAAAATGCGCGTTAAGAAAAGTAACAAGACTTAGGTTGTCCAAAAACCCGTTTTTCAACATGACAAGTAAGCCGGATCCAAAGCAAAAATCCGGGCTTAACCTAATAACTCGGGTAATTACAAAAACCCGAAAGACAAGAAATTCTGAGCACACTCATACTATGGCAAGGCTGAATTTGAAAACCTTACCTATTTCGGGTGTTGCTGCTACCAGCTTGTATACTGTGACCGCGAATAAAGTGTGCCCCTCGAATAACATGCATAGAATCCAGCACCTGCCGATACACAACAGCACCTAAGGGAAGGTCCAGAAATTATGTTAGCCAATAAAGCACTTTTTGACCCCCCCTTGTTAATAGTTGTTAACAGCCGCTTGACCCCCCTTGTTAGTTAACAAAAATTTTTTAGGTCATTTTACCTAGTGTGAATTCCGGACTTTCAACGGATTGCGGTTACCAGCATGTGTGAAGGAAAACTGGATGCGTGGAAAGTCATAAAAATGGCCCGCCGCAGGCGGTACCAACGGAATTTTAGTGTTAAAATTGCTCATGTCAAGCGAAAATTTCGTTTGTCGGCTCCTGCGGCGGGCATTTTTCCACCACCTGCTGTTAACGTTAACGCCCCCTTGACCCTCCCCCCTTGTTAACAATGGTTAACAAATTGCTGACCCCCCCCCTACCCCATGTTAAGCTAACATAATTTCTGGACGCTCACTAATTATTATCGTCGATGTGACTAGCTGCGCGCTAGCGTGTTGCATCGGATACATAGGTGTCATAGGGCTGATCGCAGAAACTGTCATCCCATGCTGCCGCTACCACAGCTTTTATGTGACATTGACTCTCCCGGACCACCTCTCGTGCAATTACGTCGGTGCCCCGTGCGCTAGTGCTGCTCTCGGCGAATTCGTTTCTCGGCTAAATCCGACATGTCATGTCAGGCACGACGCGGTCGCCGGTCATTGCCCGCCACATCTGGGCACTCTGCTAGATTTTCGACGCGTTACTGGTTGTCTGTATGGAGCAGTATTTGAGCCACCTACCCCTCTCCTTCAAATTCTTCGGCTTAAGTACTAAATAAAAGTACTCGGCAAGATTTGCTGCATAATCATGAGGTTTCGCGACTTTGAAAGACGCAACTGTGTGAACGGCAAGATTCGAGGGATGCGCAGAGACCATCGGAAAACGTCATCCTATGGCGGCCAACAAGAACTGCCGGACGAAAAAATTGTGAAGCATTTGCCATGCCATGCCCAAAACGCGACGAAATTCTCGAATGTATTCGACTTAAATAGCAGACAATGGTACAAATCGGCCTAGTGAATGTTTTTATGTCGAACAAATAAGCTCAGTCAATGCAAAACCTGCTGCTTCTGCGCCTCTCGCTGCTCATTTCCAGTCATCGAAAAATATTAAAATCGTTAAGGCAGTAAAATTTTTGTTTGTGATGCGAAACCGATTATGTTCGGGTAGAAGTACACTTCATTAGAGTTACGCTCCTTGAAGTAGGATGTACACTTGGAGTCGCAGCGTGCTTATGTATCTACGGGTAAAATGCGGTAAAAATAGACAAAGTGAATCTTGAGACGTGTCCAAGCATGCTTTTGGTCGCATGCGGCCTTTTAGCCTGGTTCTTCCAAGCTTTTCCGGGGGTTGGGGATCCTTCATGTTCCTAAAACGTTTCTAGCACTCAATTAACGTTATCGGTGCGTCAACTCGAGAAAATGTCATTACTTTTTTTGAAATCCTTTCCCCGCCGAAATCTGGAAGATTCTTCGGCCTTTCGTGTCCGGCGAAAAATTCAAAGCTGTTTATTTCCCAAATAAAGCAGCGCTTAGGATGGCAATATCGAGATATTCTGCTCCGCTTAGGACACATAAACCTAGCCATCGCATAGTCCGATCGTGGCTTCGCGTCGCGTGACCATCTACAAAATCTCCAGCTCCCCATGGCTCTACTTACCCGCTGCTTAAGCATGTTTGAACGACCAAGGACATGTTGCCCTTTAACCATGTCGTGCAGGGAGAGACGGCACATGTCCCATGACCCTCAACCAGGACGCCATTGCTTGCAGACCATCGGCACTGTCGACGCCTTGCTGGATCCCATGACATTCGCCACCACTTTTCATTTTCATTCCTACTTGTATTGCAAAACCTGACTTTATGCGAATACCTGAACTTGACTTAAAGGGACTGAACAAATGAAATTTTTTTCTCGTAACCACCTCGCGTACATCTGCCGAGTAACGAAACAGTCGCCCGCATAAGAATCTCTTACGTATAACGAAAGAAATTATAACACATTGGCCTGCGAATAGGACGCATGTGGAACACGGCGACACTTGTCAGAACAAAATCGCTGCATCGAATGCTTTAAGACCATTTTTTGGAAAATCTGGCGAAATTCCGATCGGGCAAACAAGTTCTGGCTTGAGAGAACAAATTGAAACTAAAGCCGGAACGACGTTTCATAGGGCTGGAAGCAGCTGCCTTCTTGTAGCCAAAGCCCGCTGGCCAATTCACGCATTGGAAAGTTTGGCTGCACTGTCATTACCCGCGAACTAGGCAGACGACCAATGAAAACCTGTTCGTTCCATCATTGACTTGTTGCTGCCCCCGCCCTAATTATAAATTCTGGTCGTCACGCTCGCCGCTGGCTATAATTCTCAAGATCGCCGCTGGCAATCCCGACGAAATTTTAGTCAAAATTCGACATTCTTAGTGAAATTTTACTCTGCCATGGTCAATTCGTGACCATTTGGTGTTTTTGTCGGAATCGTCATCGGGATCTGTTTTAAAATCTTGTAATCGGTCGGAGTTGGAACTGATACGCAGTCCGAAAGGTTCCCACCCCTATAAGGAATGAAAAGGATACAGAAGGCTTTTTCTGCCTCACAAATAGTCTGCTTTTTCACAAACACTTACTCGGAAAAGCAAAGTTAGCTAACCGTTCGGTTTAATAAAACCTGTCAGTCAGAGGTAAAAAGTCTAAGTACCGGTGTCCTAGAGTGTGTAACCAATAATGTTCTTCTTCTTTCGTTGTTCTTTTTGTCAAAGTATACTCTAATTGCCGGACGATATTGCTATCATTAAAGATGTATCAGTTTCTACCTATTGAACTAAGATTTTCATGTCAAATGGATTGCCTTGTTTGACGTTTGATGAAAAAAAAACAACGCCGACATTTTGCTTACTTGTTCGTCACGTGTCATTAAATGTATTTCAATGAATAAATATGAATTCGTTCTGATCGAGCGAGACCGTCCACACGGCAACGTGCAAGGTACGCTTGCTAGATGGGAGTCCTTGAGCAATTACCGTGTAGTAGAGTTGTGGATCCGCTGCGAGAACAATGCCTACCTGACAGCAAGCATGCTTAAGCATACTAAGGGCACAGGACTGAGGGGCCACAGGATGGGCCTATTCGTGAAAAAAAAAGCATGGGGACTCAGAAAAGTCAAGCAGGGCGGAGTAGAAAACAATTTTAGCTGAAATTTTCTCTGTTTCTGATCTGCAATAAGAGCCATACCAAACTGTGGCATATTTCAATTGTCTGGTTCCTAGTTTCTGTTGCTTCCTAGTTTAGGTTCCTGAAGAACAGCAAACTGTCGTATTTGAGAGGCATTGCTCGAAGGAATAGGTTACACATGTGGATTAACTCTAGAACGCATGTGTGAAGCACAAGGCTAAAATACCCTAATAAATGTTTAATGGAAATTCGCTGAACTTTTTTACGGCTGTCGCTTGCCGAGCAAATCATGGCGCGCACGATGAAATCGGCCGCAGTGTGGTGGTATCCGCTGCGCTTTAAACTTGCTGTACCCAAACCTATACGGTTTGTTAAATCTAGCTGTGTGAAAGATTCTTTCTGCGGCGCATAATGATATTTTTACGTTTCTGCACTTCGTGAAAGTGGTGCTGCATGCATCGTTCCTGGCCTCCGACGCTGCGCACAGTCACAACCACCGCCTCCTTCGTCACTAGAATTACATGAAAAGAGTACCTGTTTTAAGTAGGTCTCACTGTGACATGGTACCGATACCTCCAAAATGCATCGATAGTGCCAGAAAACCAATGCCGATACCTAATATCGGTCCGACCAGTGGGTCACAAATCAGTTACGGCCTGCTCGCCCAGCAAAACCTGAGTGCAGACGGAGCAGGCGAGCGGCTCTCCTGACCCGAGCAAACTTTTTCGCCAAAAGTGTGCTTTTGAGACTTATGACAATCAAGACGCTTGGCCACGGTCAAAATAAATTGTGTCAGTACTAAGGGAGCATCGCGGAACGGATCCGGCTTAAGGGCGAAAAATTGCTTTAGAATCCCGTAAATTTGCCGCCGGTACCTTTATAGCGAGGAGGAGGTCAACATGTGCGCCTTCGAAGTAGCGAGGACTTAAGGTAGTCGCGTCCCGGTCGTGTTCTTGTCTGATAAACGAAAAGCTTCCGCGCAGTTATTTGGATTATTAGAATGGACTGCACAAAACCTGTATCCACGTGCTGGTACTGGATCCGTACTGTTTACGAAACACCCACATCGGACGGCGACTCTCATTGCTATCCCTGAAGCGGAAGTTATGTCAAGCATCGACGGCTCAAATGACGCGGGGCACATCACGTCAGTGCGGAACTTTGGGCCTCAAAAACTTCAGGTTCAACTTCAACTTCAACGTTGAAGTTTAAAAAACTTCAACTTCAACTTCAACCTCAACGTTGAAGTCCAAAAAACTTCAACTTCAACTTCAACGTCGAAATTCTTTTTGGAAGCCGAAATTCAAGCCTTATCACACTGTGTAAACTGAAAATCTCGACGTTGAAGTTGCAAAAACTTCAACTTCTCCGCTGAAGTTTACAAAACCTCAACTTCAACTTCAACGTCGAAGTAGGAAAACTTCAACTTCAACTTCAACCTCAACGTCGAGGTTCCAAAAACTTCAACTTCAACTTCAACGTCGAAGCCCCAAAAACTTCAACTTCAACTTCAACTTCAACGTTGAAGTTGAAGTTGAAGCTGAAGTTGAAGTTGAAGTTGAGGTTGAAGTGGAAGCCCTGCTGATAGGATGATTTTTTCTGCCCTCCTGATATTCGCCTGTAATTATTAAACCACTCATGCAATATCATGTTCGGACAATCCCCAATCGCAAAGGACCACTCCAAGCTATTCCACAGTGTCAATGAAGTGCCCAGGCAGAGCAAGTCAGGTTATAGGTACTTGTTTTCGCCATCTGTTCGACATAATAAATGGCATAGTATTAGCTTACGTAAAGCACGTTGCAGCTGTAATCCAAAAATGGCCCAAAAGGTACGCTCCTCCGGAATGGACTAGGAATGTTCCAGATCGGAGACACTCAATACAATGACTGGTAGGTACTACTAGCCAACCCTGCACAACGGGCCTTCAAATCAAGGCCCGGGCCCGGGCCCGGCAGACCGTCCCGCCATCCCCTGACCCGAAAAACCCCCTTGGTCCCCCTTTGGTACTTTCCATAGGCTAAAGTGTTGCTCCTTATAATGATTTTAAAATACAACATTCGAGTATTTTCACCTAAAATAGCTTGCCGCAGGCACCGTCAGAGCGACTTATTGACTAAATTAACCAAAAATGTATTGAAAATTTGATCAAAATGTGGCAATTTTTGAGCCCTGAGCCGGGCCTAAACGGGCCGGGCCGAGCCTACCCCAGGCCCGGCCCGGGGCCCGGCTGGTTCTGCGAAATCGAGGCCCGGGCCCGGCCCGGCCCGGCGGGCCTAGGGCCCGTCTGTGCAGGGTTGCGACTAGCCTAGGGAGCGACCTGTCGCGAGCTAGCTCTGTGCTATAGACTCCTTTACTACCAACGACAAGAAGGTTCTATACTTCACATGCTCGATGGCACGTCGTCGCAAACAGTACAGCAAAGAGTGAACGATGCAAGCGGAATATATGTGATCGCCAAGTCTTTTTTCCTCCAACGCGATGATGCTATTATAGAACATTTGGCACTAACCCGCTGAATACCCCCCCCCCCAGCTGACCACAGCAACTTTATATTCCAGCAAGGGCCCTCTTTGAAAGGGACTATTTCGCTCTTACGACGTCAGAATAAACGCCACGGCGAGCCAAACTGGTATATAGCAAAAGAGGCGAAACAAACGTTTTGGGTTTTGATCGAACTAGAATGGTATGTGTCCCTATGTTCGGGGAACGGCAAATTTAAATAAACTTTGAAAACCTGTAGAAATCCTATGAACCTATCAGGGGTTGGCTAACTGAGCGGAGCGAGACTGTGGCCCACCTTCAAAAAACCTTTGGAAACAACTGCACGTCGGAAA
The DNA here is from genome assembly GCA_020875895.1 of Aphelenchus avenae. NCBI lineage: Eukaryota > Metazoa > Nematoda > Chromadorea > Rhabditida > Aphelenchidae > Aphelenchus > Aphelenchus avenae. Next base: position 476,665 of record JNEY01000038.1, on the reverse strand, counting down.
CGATTACGAGGATCTCATCTCACAGGCAAGGGCGTAGCGAGACCGGCCTGGGAGGGGGGATGGTAAGGGTGGATCCTTACCTAATTTTTCGGCGCCGGCTGAAGGCCGGCGCCAAAAATTGCATTGGTCCCCCTTTTGATACTTTTCGACAACGTTAAATTTAAATTTTGCTCTAAAAGTCGGTTTAGACACTGTTTTTGAGTGTTTTATAGCGAAACTAGTCCGCCGCAGGCGACGCCAGAGCGAATTTTTGGTGTCTCTGGAAAAAATCGTTGAAAAATTGACTAAATTTGGAAATCCCCCCGGAAAAAATAGACTAGGAAACAGTGCTTTTAGAGTATTTTTTACCTAAATAGTCCGCCGCATGCGCCGCCAACGCAATTTGTGGGCTTTTTTTAACCAAAATTGCTCAAAAAAATTTTATTGCCTTGGTTCCCCCCTTACCCCCTCGCCGGACAAAACTTGACAAGAACATTAAAATACCAAATGGAATTAAAAACCTGTGATGTATCCGAGCTCGTTATAGCCTGTAAAACGGCACTAAGCACCACTGAAAAATAGCGATTGAAACACCGCGCACTAAACTCAAACAATTTTTTACGACATTGCAAAAACGTCTATGATGAAAAATGTTACATGCAAAAGTTGTCTGTAATATAGATGGTGCGGACCAGGGCTGGATTCTGATTCTGAATTCTGAAAATTCTGACGTTTTGGCCCATTCTGAATTCTGAAATAGGGCTAAAATGTCAGAATAAGCACTAGGTAAAATGACATTTTGAGGGCCCTTTACATTTGGCAGCTTCCAGAAAGTCGGTAAGCCTTACAGGGGGGGGGGGTCAGGCATTTGATTACATTCGATTACAGGGGGAAGGGGGAGGGGGGGGGTGGTCAAAAAAGGCGATGTAATGCTTGCAGACTTTCTGGACGCTCCCTTTGCTAAAGTAAGGTCTTTTTCAATTGTCGGCTTGAAATCTTTGTTGTTTTCCGCACAAAAAAGTCAGTCTGTCGGAAGCACCTGCGCGTTTCGTTCGCCGTCACTTCTCAACATCCTTGCCAAGCCGTTTTCGTTCAAACGCTGAAAAAAGAGAGCTATGGGCCTGCGCTGCCATGTGATTCGTCTTGTATAATTAAAAACCTGAATCGTTTAGGTGAACTTCAGGTGTACTGAACTTGCCGCTAATACGACTACAGTCAATCATAGACATGAATTCCGTGTCCGCGACGACGATTGCGGTCAACCAAAAAAATCTGATTTTCTCGCTTACTGTGATCCTTGATGAACGCTGTGTAAAGGTCATTCATTGATAAATCTTGTCATCGGACTAGCTCAGTTTTAAGTTTAGTGCTCGGTTCGTGGCCAGAGGGCCGTCCATCCCCTAATACCTCCTGACATGGGAAGAAACATACCACGTGTGCATGTTTCCCCCCTACCGAAAAATGAACACAGTGAGGAAATTCGGGCTCTTGTCTTGAACAACATTCCGGCATGGTCGTGTCCTGCATCCTGCCTTGGGGCGCTGTTATGGTTTCTACCCGGGAGCGTCCAGAAATTACGTATCTGTAATCCGGCCGTAAGGAAAAGTTCTGATCCAATCCCGTTCCGACACTCCTTGTTGTTGTGCGTGCATGCATACAAACACGGAATGTTTATGCGCGTTCTTGAAATTGCCTTTCGCGACACTACGACTAGAGCCGTCGACGATGCTACAACGTTAACAAACCCAGGGTCGTTCCCGTGTCCCATTGCAGTAAACATAAAAACCTGTCGACGAAGCCGTAGCGCATTGTAACTTTTTCCGGTGACACTGGCCGACGCCAACGCTTTGGGCACGGAATAACCTCGCTTAAAGCGTGTCTACATTCCGTCACCGAAAACCAATACCAGACAGTTTGCAAACACGGCCAAAAGCGGGGACTTTAGAAATCTACCAAAGGGGGACCAAGGCATTTTTTCGGCACCGGCCTCCGGCCGGGACGCCGAAAAATGGATAAGGGTCCCCCCTTTGCCCCCCCCCCTCCGGAGAGGTCCTAGGTACGTCCTCACAAATAAAACACTAGAAAGGGCCTGACAGTTAGCGAGTAGGAATTGAAATTAGTCGACGTAAAATCTGAGGATGTCCGCCTTTGCACGCGCCCGCTCTACTGGTGTCATCCACAGACAATGTGGAGAGTTCCATTGAGGCTCGCAGCCGGCAGTATTATAAGCTGAGACCAGACCAATTCGGTTCATGACTGTGCAAATTAATAACATCTCGTTAACTGAGCGCGAAGGCTCGTCAAGTTTCAGCGTGCTCACAAAATAAGAACAAAAATTGGAATTGGAATAAAGTAACGATTTGGCGCTTCGGGTGGCCTGCCGATTGTTCTTCTGACGCAAGGGAATCGGTGTTAGCACTCGCAGAAAACCTGGCGAGGCATGGTTGTATGTTTATGTTTAGGATGGTTTTACGGATCGCGACCTGTGCGTCGCAAAGGTTGTAAAAAAACCTGGCCAAATCTTTTCGCGTGCGTCGATGCACATGTCGGAAGTCCTTTCACAACTGCTCTTCGACTGGTTGCCCTAGGAAGCCTATATCCGCAGGGTGCCAGGGAGGACGTCATGTAAGCCTGCGAACCTGTGAAAACCTGCGGAACGGTTGCCTACTAACAGGCCATCAAGTCGTACTGGAAGCCGGTCAAGAACGAACCGGAATCTTTTCCTACTGCAGAACAGTACGTTCGTTGTCAGTGGCCCCATCAAAGGGCAGCTATCGCGCCATACGTTTCTACGCCCAAGTGTTTCAATAATCAGCACTGCGGTGGCAGACGGCCATACACTTTTTGCTTTTGCTCTACGTTTAATAGAGAGAGACTGCGCACTGACACGCCACTTAACTACTAACTTTTCGAAAAAAATCGTAATCTAATGTCGTATCGTTCATACAGCTGAGCTGTACGACGCATTGCACGAAGAACTAGCCCGCAAGGACGCGGGATAGCGTAGGACGCTTTTCGGACGTCTTTGCTCGCTGACTAAGCACCGAGCGCGTGTACGCGTCGACGGTAAAACACTTAATCATCGATGTGCATTACGCTCTTTGCGCACAACCATAGCAGCTTCACCAATAAACAACACGACTCAGCCGGTAATAAAATGAGGGTCAGCATGATTAATCTTGATGTCGTATGGAATATGGCTCTCAACGGCCACATGTTAGCAAAGATCGTCAAACCTTAGCCGTACCCTACTAACCCACCGGTACCATACTCCTTATCGTACTGAGTACGGGTACAGTACAGGCCGTTTACGGACGTCGCGATCACAGAATGACACCCCTTTTCCTCGGTTAATCGATTGACTTGCTACTGCGTACCCCGGGGAAATATCTGCCCCAGAAGTAGTCGGTCTCGGTAACGGAGATATCGATGAGGTGTAAATGAAAACGCTGACCGACATCCAAGCGAATACAGCCCATATAATGACACCGACAAAATGAGTTAACGTATATAGGTATAGTGATGAAACGCATACGGAATAAACGTGCCTAGAACGCAGCACTTTCCTTGAAGAATAGTCTGGCGCAACTACAACTACGGCATAACTGTCGCACATGTTTACTACTAGAATTTAATCTGACACATGTCCCTGACATTCCATTAGAATTTTCTTCGGACTAAGCCATATGTCGTGACCCATGCAACAATCGCCACGTACAGAAGCACGGTACGGTACGCGGTGTATCATCGTACGGATGCCGATCCCCAACAAAAAACCTAAAACGGGCCTAAGCAAACGCTTTTAGTAACATCGTTACTGGCGGGGGGGGGGGGGAGGGAGGGAGGGATAACCCGTTGACCTCCGCGCACATATTGAGGTTCTGGACCGGACAGGGCATTCACCCAAGAATATTTCCATCGTCGATAGTGAACGAAGACGTCGCCGTTTGGGCCCTGCGACTACACCGTTTGAGCCTTGAACCTGATGAGTCGAAAGTTCGCATCGGATTGCGACGAGACCAGTGTTTTGACTTTGCCAAAAAAACATCGACCTCTACTTCTACCTTTACCTCGCCGAAATTTGAGGTTCTACGTCTACTTCTACCTCTACTAAAGTATCGATAGATGTAGAAGTACAAGTTCCGGTAGAAGTCGCACCATTGGCTAAACTTGAACAACCTCTACTTCTACCTCTACCTGGACGAAATCTGATCTTTAACTTCTACTTCCACCTCTGCACGCTCGAAATTCAAACTTCTACATCTACTTCTATCTCTACGTAGATGTAGAAGAAGGTCCTCCATTACTTCATGCACTTCCGCTTCAAGGTTGGCCAACGTGAGGAGCTGTTCTGATTCAGATTCGGAGCCGCACTTCACCGAGTGGGCTCCGCGGTTAACCGCCAACACGAAAACGGCACGAACAAGACTAAGCTACAGGGATATCGCAAGTGCTGCTGAAACAACGTCTCATAGTAATGCATGCTTTTAGGTCTACTTCCGGACATACGGCTTTCGACGCTCCGTGGACGTCGGATTCGACGCGCGGTCCCTAACATTCAAAGGGAAATCTGCGCCGCTCGGATGAGACGTAAGCGCTTCGGCGGCTGCAAGCAAGGTCATGATCATTGCAAGAAAGTTCTGCAAATGACGATGGCCTTTGAGGGAAAACCAAATTAGGGCTCTCTCTTACACCAGCCTTTTCCTTAGGTTTTTTTTTCTGGATCCCAACCGTTTGCCCCGCATCGCATCCCATTCTGAACGCAGACCTGCCTAAATTAAGTTTGCCAAATACCCAAACTACTTACGCCCTTGTTATCCGGAAATTCAAATGCTTTGTTCCTCAGGTAATGCTGAGTGAACTTTACAGAAAACCTGGCGAGAAGAGCACTGCGCTGCATCGGGAAACCCACTCGTTCGAGGAAAGTTTTAAAAAAGGTAACTTCTTTTCAAAAACAAGAGGACACCTTGTTTAATACGGAACCAGGGCTTAATTTGGTGTGCAAGTAACGAAGTTGGAGTGCAAGTCAATGTCCTTGCCGCTAACGTGGATGCTGTAGACACATTAACGATAAAGCGGCGACAAAATTGTTGTTTTCGACATCAATGTCGGTCGATGTCCAGCAGTCGCTTCAGAAGCTAAAGCTGACGTGGAAGCCGACGTCTTTACCGTTAAAGTTTGTGTTGCAAACGCGTCGACGACGAAAGCAACGTCAGAACTGGCGTTTTCAACACCGTTTTTGTCGATCTCCGGACGTATTTTAGACGCCGAAGTTGAGCTTATTTTTCGTCGAAACATCAAAGCTGACCTTGACGGCGCTTGGGCCCGCGTCTACCTCTTTCTCGAAATACCTCAAAGTAGTCGCTGTAATTCGTAAGTGGAAGTTGATTCGACCTCGTTCGTTCGGCAGACGTGGCTTGTCGCTTAAGCCTCTTATGATACGCTCACTGATGTTTTCACAAATTCGGATTGCCGACGAAAGGTGTCTCGATAGGAAAAGTCACGGTATCCTTCTAATTATCCACCGGCCCGGGCGTAAATTTGTTTCGAAGGCTTTGCGAAATTAGGCTGCTTTGACCAACTCGAAACCGCCCTTCTTACACTACTGGTAGGGTAGAGGAGCCTGCTTTGTCTGTCTCTTAAGCCAAGAATACTTAGAGAACTCCACGGTTATGCGTGGTAATAAGATTCACTCCCAGGTGACTAGCTGGTCACAGGTCAGTGCAAAAACTGCGCCGTGACTGTGCCTTCTTGCGATCTCTATCCGTCGTCGGTAAACTTCCATATAAATTCCAAGCCTATTAAACCAGTACGTTGTGTGCTGATACTAACCGACACTAAGTTATAATCTGGCCCGTTTGGACTAACCGACAGAAGTGAATTATAGCCACTTGATATCGAATGGTGCCGATGTGCGTAAGCTCGGAGCCTTCAAAACTTGGATGCGCCCAAAAAGTTTGTTCTTGGCGACTAACGCAGAAAACAAGGTAGCGCGCGTGCGCCGCATCCTGGTTATGTTCAGTTTGTGAGAAAAGAGAGGCTTTTGCTCATGCTTATCGGCAGATGCGCTTATGAAAGGGACTTCATAAAACCTGTTCATAAAAGGACTTCAGTGCCGCCTTAAACTTTTTTCCAGCCTGAACGTGGCTACTGCTTAACAAATCAATTTACTATCGAGCCATCTAGCACAAATAGCCTTTCGCATGCGCTTCGGCCCGGTTTTTTTTTAAACTGTGGACTGTCATACCGGTTTACTTGACGGGAGTCCAAGAACTGTGAGCATAGCTCATACTGTGGTTTGAATTAGACTCATACATGCGTCATTGGCTACCCCATGTTGTACAAAACATTTGAGCCATGGCAGGGACAACGTCTTCGGCTACTGCGATGGATTGGCCTATGCGTACCGCCTTCTGGCTTGATCATTTTCGAGCCCATTTCCAAAAACTTAAGCTACGTTCACAATCAACGAGTGTGACACTTAGTGCGACACTTTTCAAGTGTCGCACTAAGTGTGAGAAAACGCAAAAATCCCACACTGTGTTCACAATCAAAGGTCGCAACATGCGAAAGTGCGACACTTTTGGGTCGAGTGTTCACAATCAACCCGAGAAGTGTGGGAATTTCGAAAAGTGCCGCACTTTGACGAGTGTCGCACTTTCGGCGACACTCACAGTCCACACTCACACTCGTTCGAATGGCTCGAGCACGACCTCCACGTTGGGCCATGGGCCTCAGGAGCACCACCCAGGCCCCTCCTAGGGCACGCCTTTGGCCTGGGCACTGCCCGGAATAGCACGACCTCCATGCGCCAGGCAAGGGCCCACTTGACCATAGGTACCAGCCCCAAGGGCAACCTCTGTGGGACAGCCCGTTCGGTCCATCTCTGTGGGACAGCCCGTCCGGTCCATGGGGCCCCAGTCCCATGCAGCCTAGGGCCCTTAGACCCAGAGCTGCGGTACTTGAGCCCTATCGCCGGGCTAGGTCACATGCCGGGTGAACTTGACATGCGCCTCAGGCGATGCCAACGGAATTTTTTTTAATTTTTTTGAATCTTGGCCGAAACCAAGGGTTCGCCCTGTGTCTGGGTCGGAAAATCGAAATTTTCAGACTCCCTCGGATTAACCGGGAATCATCGTAAATGGCTTCAGCAGACGTTTTTAGGAGGTTTCCGAAAGTTTCAGCCGAATCGGACAAGTATGGGCTGCGCCAGACCAATTGGCGCAACTATCACTCGGTTCCTGGGGTATTTTTGGCCTTTTGTGCTATTCACTCCGTTATTTTATGGCTCCACGGGTTTTCATTGTATATTAACTAGAAGAAACGCCTAATAATTGCTTTAGAATCGATA
>JNEY01000038.1:414749-428914 GCA_020875895.1 Aphelenchus avenae | reverse complement strand
CCCCCCCAGACCATCCGTCTTTCGCGCAGTCTTTACTGTACTTCTTTTGTGAACTCCGTCCGCTCGTGCAACTGCCCCTTGCGTACCCTCCTTGGCGTATGCTGTGGAGCAGGAGATGTGAATGGAGCGACGCCACTGTGCTGGTATTTCACTGCGCTGAGTCATTTTTAGGCAGCGGAATGTGTAAGATGAACACCAAAACACCGCCTAAGATGAGCAATACCGAGTCATTAAGTACATGGAGAAAGAATTCCGGGACATGTGTGCGTAAGGAAGAGCGCCGGGACGCAGTCTAAGTGTACGAGAAATGAGTCAGTATTTTTCACAAGCGTGCTGGTCGCGAGTGGAAGCAGAGAGGAAGAGCCACTCTGGTATATTACCGGTGACGAGCATGCCCTGATATAGCTCCTTCCCTTCCTACCTTTTTTACTGTACTAATGGACACCTTTGCTTTTGCCTACCACCTGCGGCAGAATTATATCCTCTTTTTTACTGTAACTAGCATGGATGACGGGAAGTTACTGTAAAGTCACAAATGTTAAAGGATGTACAGTAAACTGTACCGGACCAGAGAAGTCGCGCGAATTTTTACTGTAAAGCGGCTCGCAGCGGGAATACTTTAGGCATGAATGCTACGTACTTTCGGACAGTATGCCGTGAACTACTCCTAAAGGCTACTCCTAAAGCATCCATTCTAACTTTCGATGGGAGCTGCCGGAAGTCCTGCCACTTCCCACTGCAATGCGCCAAAATCAAGGGGTGATTCAGAATTCCTTTTCCTTTTTCATCGATACTTTAGCATTATGAGCCCCGAAGTATGCGCTCTGCCCACTACGGGGATGGGCCTCTGGATGGTGCTCACTGCTGTGGCTACGCTGCTACTTCTCGCTGGAATCGTGGGGTGGACTTTGAGCTCATGGTGCGGAAGGAAGTGGTGAGCCGCATGAACAAGTCATAATCCATGGAAATTTTCCCAATTCCTGCTTTAGCCGCGATGGTAAGAGAGACGAGAAGAAGGAGAGCGTGCAGAAAGAAGAATTGGAAATGGATGTCTACCTACCTAGGGCCACCGAAAGCACGGCTGCAAAAATCACTACTTTCTTCTAAATTGTATCTCTGGTGACTCGCATGCAGAATGCCTTTTAAACTTCTAGCTAGTCGGTCAAAGGCGAGGGTGCGTAGCAGCGACGAGTGTGCTTCCTCACTGCACACGATGAGCAAAATCTTTTCCGACACGCAGGGCATGAGAAGGGCATGTCTTCGTAGCTGACGTGCAAATTCTGGTTCTTTTTCAGATGGTCGCGACGATGGAATATTTTTGGGCACCGCGGGCACTTTAGCTCTTTCCGTATCCATCTTAAGGGTCCTCCTGCTTGGCGCTTTTTTCCGCTAGCGTCCCCAAGAAAAGATAAAATCGGTGTTAAAAGGCGGCGCAAATTTTCTGGTGTGACTTCTCGAAGGAGCATTTTTCGCCCACGGACACTGCTTTTGCACTCGCATACCCTCCGGGCAAAATCCAGGCACGGTATCGGGAGCAGCAGCACCTGCAGTAGTGATGAGTACTTGGCCTTAAGAAGGCCTTGCAGAAAGTATACGAGCATCTTGTAATCGCGACGTGTCATGGCTTGCACCATGAGCTTAAGGGAGCTAGCATCCGCATTTATCAAGTCCTCGAGCATCGCTAAACTTTTGCTAGACATTTCGCAATACCCGCGAGAAGAGTCGGGCGTATGGACTGAGCTGTGCCTCCTGCCACCCGTGTGTGGAGTCAAAAAGTAGGTCAAGGCCGTCCGTACCCGGTACCGACCGGCACCGCTAGTATGAAGCATGCGCAGCCGGCTGGCGGGCTCTCTCGCTGCCCAGCACTCTCTCTCCCGCCCATGCTGTCTCACCACCTCTCTCGCGCGCGCCCCCGAAAGTAGGTCAAGGTCATTGGATGGGTAAAAAAATTCGGTTTTGTACAAGTACAACTACTACTGTACATGCAAGGCCGGACTGAAGCACTTAGCCAAACCTGTCATTCACAAACTGGATTCGGTGGAACGTTAGTGTTCTCCGCTTGGTTTGTTCTTAAAGCTTCGATAGAGCCCGGAAGCATTCCTTCCGCTATGCTGCCGAACGACCAAAAAGGCCCCTCCGTCGAACGATGCAATTTCGTCGATTGCATCCGAGACAACTAAACTTCGTAACTGAACTCGTCGTTTAAAAGCGCATCTTGTGATAATGGCTCACCGTCCTTTCCTTGCTGAAAACCTGGCAGACTTAGGCGTCGATATTCCTTAGTAAAACCAGTGTGCATAAAATAAACATAACGCGTAGCCAACACATTAAAAAAAGACGTCTTAGAGCGAAGTGTGTCTAACATACGTTGCTTCACTGTTCAGTGCTGACACGAATATCACATGGGCGGAGTACAACATTACTGAGGAATCGATTAGGTTGATTATTCTGACCGGAGACTAGCCCATGGCCCATTGCGTGCCGCTGATAGGAAATTACAATTTTTGCTGATTTACTTACGCGTTCCACAAAAAATCAACGGAACACACGTTGTAGCGAAAACTGCTGTTAAATGTGTTTCTGGCAGAGAATCACTTCGTCTCGCTTACCAAAAAATATTTAATTGCCTAATAGGGCCCGAAACTAGCTCAAAGTGCCGCCCGAGCGGGCTATTTCATCTTACCCAACATACATAAAAAACTTCGTGCCGGCCGCTAAACGGATTCCTTACGAGACCTAGCTCTCACTTGAAAGGATCGGCTACGGTGTTTTTAAGAAGTTCAATGTTGCTTCTCGTCAGAAATGAGCTTACTGGCGCTCACGGTAAAACCTATCTTCGGAATGGGCTTTCGTTCCCACGTGATCACAGTCGAAACCTTTAGTTTTCCAAGTCCTCTAAAACCTGTGCAAACGCTGTAAGCGCTAGGTTGCCTCCGTCGAGTCATAGACGGCAGGTCATTTCGTTAAAGCGCCCAGTTTGCGACCTCACAGGAGGTTTATGACTTCTTTTACTTTACATTTTGTTAGTTACCGTATTGGCTCGAATAGAAGGCGACCCTTAATAGTGGGCGACCCCTAATAGTGGGCGATCATCAAAAATTTCAAAGTTGACTTGTCATAAAGACATGTTTAGAACACGTTTTAAGCCATAACTATTCATCCCAGACGAGAACTTTTTGTCACCAAAATTTCGAAAAATTTTGCTAAATCCATAGGGGGGACCCTTTACTACTTTCACGAAAGCCTCGTAAATTTGACCATAGAAAAATAGTGGGCGATCGCCCACTATTCGAGCCAATACGGTACTCGTCCTTCTGCGCCAAGAAGTCGTGACGTTAGATATAATGGCCGCATACAAAAGCAATGCATAAGGGTCAAAGATCGTTTAGGAAAACGACATGCATACAAGCATGTATACTAGCGCCACGTCGCCGGCCCGCGTTGTCGTATGGCTGTAGGCTACGCGCACGTTGTTGTAGCAGACTTGTCATATTCGTCGCATGAGAGAATTTCAGCACGACATACCAAGTGTAAAAATAAGTTGCATGCAGCTTGTTATGGTGCAAGCGTAGAGGCATATTAAGCGGGAGAGCGATGCCAACAATGATTCATGTGCGACGGTGGAACCGTGATGTGCAATCCTCTCGAGGAACTGAAATCCTCACGTCCTCACGAGGTAGTGAGGATGAGGACTTTTTGCGGCCCGCTGAGGACGCGAGGATGAGTAAATGAGGAAGTCCGATACTTGACATCCTCACTAGAATCCTCCTTCGAGCACCTCAGTGCTGAGGAACCTGATGAGGATCCTCATACTGAGGGTGAGGATCCTCAGCTTTTTTGACGCCATGAGGAAGTGGAATGGGGAAGTGACGAAGATCGGCCTTGGCGACCGCTGAAGATTTTCTCTAGGATTCTCAGTCCTGAGGATCCAAGTAAGGATCCTCAAATTGAGGATGAAGATGAGAATCCACAGCAAAATTTTTATTTTGAATATCACTCAGAGAAACAAAGAAAACAAAGTGTTTTCGGGGCATTGACCTACCTTCCGTCACATCGACGTTGCTAGCGTGGCCAAGGTAGCCACCAAAATGCGTCGGCGGACCGTTTGCCCCACCGTTAAGTGCCGCCCTAGAAAAAAATGGCCTCACGATGAAAAATTCGAATTGGTCGCTTCCGACCCCAAAAAGCCAAAGTCTCCAAAAATGACGACTATTCCGAAGTGTCACTACATGTTTAAGTGTTTAAGACATTCGATGGCCGAGGCAAAACTGTTGCAGCAAGCTCGGCAAACTGAACGGAAAATGTTTAAAATGTGGTCTACAAAGTCGCCATGAAAAATCACTGTAGAAGAATTGGAATTAGGATTTCAAAATTAAAATTCTTTGTGAACACCGAGTGCTTGAGGTTAACCAAATCTTTCTCAACAAAGAAGACATTAACCAGCATCACTTATAGTACTGAGCAATGCTTTAACGATAAGCCCTTAAAATCAGTCTTGACGTAAAACCTGTCGGCCTCCAGTATATTGATGTCCAGCGTTTTCATTCGTAAATCAGCATGGCATTGACGGCATGGTATACACTTGTAGCTTTTTCATTTACTTGCTTTTGCTCGACATTTAACGCAAACCCTAACGAAAAACAACGTCACCGAATACAGTACCCGATGCTTCAGTCGAGCTGGCTAAAGTAGTAAGAAGTCCGGAATTATTTTGCTGTTCGAATAGGCTCAAGATCACCTATAGAGCAAAACCTGGATCATTTTACCGTCCATTTTTGTCGCTCATCTCCTATGCCACGAACGAAGTGACAGGCCTCAAAAAGGGAAATCATGCACCAAAAAAGGTTCAGGACTGTTCACTGCGGATTATCTCAAGAACTAGGAATTTCGTGGCTACTTGTCTTCTTTGGACAAGAGCATGGTCCTTTTAAGAGTCTTTGTCGTCACCGTGAGAATAAACGCGCGCTTCCAAGGATCTCACTGATAAAGCCTACAAGGAACGAGAGTACGGATCGGTCATTAATAGGGGATCAATCTCACAGTTCCCGACGAACTGGGTTTTGGTCCAACTGAACTTGCACGAGCTGAACTGGTCCGAATGTTAAATCCAGTTCAGCTTAATCCGATGACTGGGCGCTTAAGTTCACAATAGTCCAGTGAACCTGGTCAGTTTTCCGAAAGTGGCTGAACTTTACCAGAAACTGAGCCGTTTCCGTTGAAAAAGGCCGCATAGCCCGCCGCCCGCAACGCTGGAAACGTTTTCAGTCATTATGCTTATCATTAAAGGTCGGCACCCGTACCGTGTTACGGCCCGTACCGTACCGTACTGCCGTACTGACGGTACGGCTGTATGGTACGGGTAGCTAGGGTAGGGCTATACGGAACGGCACAGGGTCAGTACGGCAGCCGTACTGAAAGTCGTATTATCGGCAAAAATCGAAGAAAAAATTAATCTAAATGGTACCTATTCTATGACTATTTTTATGGATATTTCGAGAGTGTACGTTAGTATACCCAGAAGCGTTATAAAAAAGGCACTCAATGGAAAAAAATAATAGAAAGTCTGTTTTAAATTTCAGTTTTGCAACAGCTTAAGCTTAAGCCTAGGCTTAATTTTGCCTTGTTTACCAACCTAGCACGGCTTTTTAGTACGGGCCGTACTGAGTACGGTACGGCTGTACGGTACGGGTGTACGGTACGGGAGGGGCAGTACGGTACGGTTGTACGGTAACGGTTTTGGTTTACCGAGGTTTACCGTATTGGTTCTAATAGAAGGCGAGTTCTAATAGAAGGCGACCCCTAATAGAAGACGAGCGCCAAAAATTTCAAAGGTGACTTGTCATAGTGACATGTTTAGAACACGTTTTAGACCATAACAATCCATTCTAGACGAGAACTTTTTGCCACCAAAATTTCGAAAAATTTTGCGAAATCCATAGGGGGGACCCTTTACGACTTTCACGAAACCCTCGAAAATTTGACCATCGAAAATTAGAAGACGATCGTCTTCTATTAGAACCAATACGGTACTTATCATGTAACGAGTCTGCATCATGCATACCAAGCGGTACGGCATGCACTAGCATGCCATCGGGTTTGGGTTCATCGGGTTTCCAAGAATGCATGGATCCCAAAATGTGTATCAGCAAAGAATGGTATGATTACAACGTAAAGCACCGGTGTGTTCTCTTGTAAAATCCCCGCTAGCGTCTCTGCGTGCGCGTTAGCGCATTTTATGCATACTAGTTTTATGGCCAACTAGACAACATCCAAACGATGTCATCACCTAAGCCTGCCTTTCCAGTTAAGGAATCCGCCGGGAGCACTAGGGAGGGCACAGAGTCTTGTTGGTACGGTTTCCCGCCATGGTCCTGTCTGCACTCTGTCCTGTTGTCCTGAGTCGATTTCTACATAGGGGTGCCCGGAATTTGCGTAAAGCTTATTGTTGATTTCTGCCCCTACGCATTGTAGAAATAGGGACCTTACCTCCCCTTCCAACACTCTTTGTGGTTGTGGATGCGTGCACGGGAATATTTCAGTTTCCTTGTTGCCGTTTTATAAGATTCTCGGAAAATGTGTCGCCATTAACCAAAATTGAAGCCACGGGACGGGGCCGCACTGGTCAAAGACTTCTGGCAGAGAACATGAGCGCTTTTGTTTAATTGATGATAGGGTACATCGCAAAAAGTGAAACTCCTAGCTGAAGTCGACGTGGTTCATAAAGATTATCAATGAGGTAAAATAATGGAGTGAATGGATTGAAGACGCAGGGCAGGAGCGGATTAACGCTCAAGTATTTTTACGCTCGCCACTCCTGGACAAAACCTGTACGTTCGCATTGTCTGTACCGTCCAAAGTTCTTCCAAAACGAATCCAGTTTGTGACCGGCTTTATAAAAATGTCGCAGAGCATCTCTTCCTGAACGCTTTCGCCGTGTTTCGCTTTCTGGGAGCGCTAGATTTTCTATCGCTTTGCTTTGCGGAAAAGACTCAAGACGCTGCGTAAAAGCCGTACCAGCATGCCTAGTCCGCGTTTCGATTAATCCACGCTCTTAGACCCCCTAAAAGCGTTGGGCCTGTCGCTTCTGGGGCTGGGCTAAAAGAGGACTATAAGCTCTCCTTGCCCAGCGGGTGTTCATTCGAGGTTATTCGGCTCATTTCTCAAAACAGCGCCACATGGGTTCACGTCCGCCCGAAAAAGGATAGCTGACAGGGAACAAGCCTTTTTCAATCATAAGGACCGAACAGATAATTCCAATCGTTGGAGGTTAGCGATTTCAACGTTCCACAGCTAACCCGGTATTCGCCTTGGGTTTTTCGTCCCTGGGTTCTAGCGAGCCCAGTGCCGGCGTAAAGCCTTGTTACGGAGCAAGAGATTCCGGCGAGGAAGGGGGCGGAGTCAGCGGTCCCGGCATTGATCGGCCCCTACGTTTTTCTGCCCCAATAATCCCTTAGTCACCTCAGTCTGCCTATGGAGGTCAAAGGAGAATTGAGTAAATACTAATGGAAACCTTAGAAAATCAAAACTTTTTGGTACGTTATGAGGGGATCAACTGTTTGACCCGCCCCGATATGGGGACTAGGCAAAGCAACCCTCCATAAGGTACTGACGCTCCATACGGGGACAGTACCGTACCTCCTTAGCTCACCTGCTCTTGCGAGTTACCGCTGCGCCGGCAGAGAGAACATGGCAATGGTACGAACCCCTGTCGGTTTCTAAAGCTGTAAGCGGTTATGTGTCATCGCGGGGAAAGATGACAAATGGGACGACGACATCATCGTCTTCGCGAAAAAGGGAAATGCGGCAGCTTCTCCTTTCGCGAGAAGAAGAGGAGAGGTGTGGCGGAATGTTCGTTGTGCCTGAATTTTTTGACATTGAAAGGTGCTACTGCAAGGCGGCGGATCATTAAGTTGTCTCAACTAGAACTGTATCGACATCGACGCGGTTCCCGCTGTGTTAAACTGTTGCAGATTTTTGTTTCCGCAATTAAAATTATCGTGTGGCTCCAGTATAATCGGTTGATATCATCACAGGACATACCAGAGACCTAGAGTCAAAAAGCTCATTAAAACAAGTGCTACGAGACCAGTCGGTCCATCTTCAAAACGTGACTTTAGGCCTGTTTAGGGCACGAAAATGAAAGATGACATAAACATGCGTGCGCCTTAGTCATACCTCCATTGATGCACTGCGTTTTTGCTTATGTTTGGCCTGCTATCGGCTGTAGTACCGTATTGGCCCGAATAGAAGCCGACGGCTTCTATTTTTCGAAGGTCAAATTTGCATGGCTTTCGGAAAAAAATAGTAAAGGGTACCCCCTATGATTGTTGCAAATTTTTTTGAAAATTTAGTGACAAAAAGTTCTCGTCCAGAATGAAAGTATGTGCTCTAAAACGTGTTCTAAACATGTCTCTGTGACAAGTCAACTTTTTTTATTTTTTGAGATCGGCTTCTGTTAGGGGGTCGGCCTCTATCAGGTGTCGGCTTCTATTCGGACCAATACGGTAACCTGCGGCGGGCGTTTTAACAGAATGCATGGTCTTCAGAGAATTATACATCGAGTCTCACGTTTGCTCATGCTTGGCCTGCTATCGGATGAAGTAACCTGCGGCGGGCGTCTTTACAGAATTCATGGTCTTCGGAGAGTCGTACATGTCGAATAATCCGAATTCTAGCGGTATTCGTCCTTTATTCATTCTTTATTCTTAATGACGCCACAGAAAGCATTACTTGCACAGAGAGCATTTACACATTAAAACCTGGTTCTTTTGCCTCAGTTTTTCTAGTCGTTTCTTTTGTTTTCTCTAGTCTTTTGCCGGATTCTTGCAATGTTCAAATTCGTCGTGGAGCTGGCGTGGACGTCTTAATGCCACGTAAATGCAATTCGATTAATCACAAAATCCTCTAACATGAACGTCCAGTGGCGTATTTAGGGGGGAGGAGCGGGGGCGCCCCCCCCCTCGCCGGGCCTTCGGCCCGGCGAGGTAAGAGGGGACCAAGGCAAAATAAGTTTTCAACGAAACTTTACCAATAAAGCCTAAAAATCTCGTTGGCGGCGCCTGCGGCGGGCATGTTTAGGCTAAATCCATGATATTCGGGACTGAAAAACCATTGAGGCCTTGAATCTTTTTGTGGAATTTTATTCCACAAAAGCCCAAAAACACTTTTTGGCGGCGCCTGCGGAAAGTGTAGAAAACACTTTCTACACTTTCTCTGTTTCGAAATTTCAAGTATGTGCACATAAAACAAATTGTGCAACTTTAATGAACCTTTTAAAGACGTAACAAACCTTATTTGAAGGTATTTGACGCGATGTTGCAATAAATTTTTTTAAATTTTCAATCGAGTCCGGATCCACCCGGTCCGGATCAGGCCACCTACACGAGTCCTTGGAAAGGACTCGTACCTTTCAAAGGACCCGCAACATCGGGTTCGCACCCGGTTGCATAAGAAAGTATACTCATTTGCCGTAACAAAAATCAAAACCTGCTGCAGTCTTTAATTTGACTGCAGAATTTCGAAGCGGAAAGCTATTGCAGTCCGC
Source organism: Aphelenchus avenae (assembly GCA_020875895.1). Taxonomy (NCBI): domain Eukaryota; kingdom Metazoa; phylum Nematoda; class Chromadorea; order Rhabditida; family Aphelenchidae; genus Aphelenchus; species Aphelenchus avenae. Next base: position 419,370 of record JNEY01000038.1, on the reverse strand, counting down.
TGCTTCAGCTCCGTTTTCGGTGCTGAGAAAATAAGTTGGAAGGTAGGGTCAGTGGCGTAATTTGGGGGGGGGGGGCGGAGGATGCGGCGCGCCCCGCCCCCTCGAGCCGGGCCAAAGGCCCGGCGAGGTAAGGGGGGACCAAGGCAAAATAAATTTTCAACGCAACTTTGCCAAGAAAGCCTAAAAATCTCGTTGGCGGGCATATTTGGGCTAAATACGTGATATTCGGGACCGAAAAATCATTGAAGCCTTGAATTTTCGACGAATTTTATTCCAAAAAAAAGCCCAAAAACATTTTGGCGGCGCCTGCGGCGGGCTGTATTGAGTACCAACACGCCAAAATCAGTGTTAAAAACCGCTGTGAGGCAAAAGCGGGAGACTTCGGAAAACTACCATAGGGGGGAACAAGGAAAAATAGGTAAGGGACCCCCTTTACCATGGCGTCCCCCCTGACCGGATCCTGGCTACGCCACTGTGAACGTCTAATTACACTCTGTGTCAAATGAAATCTTGGCAAAACCGGTGCATCTCTAGCATGTCTCGTTATTCGTGCTGAACTGAACGTTCGGCATCGAGCCTTCACAGACGAATCCTTTAAATTCAAGACGTGAGCCTAGCCGACATTCTGGTGTCTATTCTCGAACCCCAGATTCTTGATTCTCGGATAACGTCCCGTAATCTTGAATTCCCCAGAAGATTGTATTTCACAAAGACCTCCAAGAACTGAGACAAAAAAATTCCTCGTGTTTTGCGCCTTCGGTCCAATAAATTCGATCTGAATAAATAAGGTCGTGGAAAAACCCAGATGTCGGGAAATTAGCAAGATCCCAAGAAATTGTGTTTTACCCAAGCTGTTTTAGCTTCAACGTCAAAAAGAGCAGGCACCCGTTTTCAGCTGTGAATATTTCTTCTTTATTTGCGCGTGTTGTTTTCTGCAGGCGCCACCGCCATGTAAAAACAGGGCTGCGGGATAAAATTTGGTTGACCGATACCGGGACCGGGACCGAGAGCAGACCTAGCGCGACCGAGACCGGGACCGGGACAGAGAGCAAGACCGAGACCAGACTCATGACCGAGACCGAGACTTGAAATATTTTCGGCCCAAAATCGCCCCACCGCGGTCAAAAATGTAAAAAATTCCGCTAATATTGGCCCGCCGCAGGCGACACCAACGAAATTTTTGGATGAAATACAGGAATATAGTGAAAATTTCGTAGGTCGACGCCAAGCGGCGGGCCATTTTGGCCTTTTTTCTCTCATGACCGAGACCGAGACCACCGGATTTTCCTCATGACCGAGGCCGAGATCGAGACCGAGACCGGACCCCCCGAGAGTCTCGGTTTTCGAGACCGAGAACGAGACCCGCAGCCCTGGTACGAAACGGTGCGATACCGCCTGTGTCGCCACTGCGATGAATGGTATTGAATGTTTCTGAATGTAGTCACGGCCCCCTAAGAGTCCTCCGGGCGCCGAGAAATATTTGCAGTAATGGCAGAGAGACTGAATATCTAGAAGACCGCGGAGTTCGAACACATCGTTGGCTCCAGTTGACGGAACTAAGTTCCGTACCCGGCACTAGCGCATACTATCAACATACTAAAATGTCTAGCTGATTCTGAAGTTTTGCCGCGAACTTCTGAAGTTTAGCCGTGAACGAACAACCAAAACACCAGTGTTCTATAGCGTTATTGTGCTACAGCTTCGGCCATATTGCAATTCATAGAATGGACGCTAAAAGAGTTTCGGGAACGGAAAGGGCCACGATCATTGATACTTAAAAACACGCAATTGTGTGTCATTTAGTACGTTAAAAGCGGATGTTTGCCGTTAGCTCAGGATCTTTTTCTGCCGCAATAATTACAAACGACTTTAGCAATTTCGCGGTCGTACCCGAATAGGTGGTTTCGATTGTGCCATTTCATGCTTATAGTAAACGCCCTAGGGAATAAAATCTTGGCACGTACATCCCCCGCAAAGCCGATGATGCGAACAGACACGATGTGGATGAAGCTGTATAGAATTTCAGAGCTCTCCTAACGAACAAGTTTAAGCCAAGATGGACAAGGTCTTGCTTTCAGCCGAAATTTTTAATCAAAACCTGCTTCGGGTCGGCACTGCAAGTTGCATACTATAAATAGCCAGAAAACCTAGTGCCGCAAAATTGCATAGGGTGAGATCCGTGCCAAGCAATAAAACCGCAGGAGGATAGGTACTGATGGGAACTCCCGCTTTGGTTTAAGTTTGTCTTGTAGAATCTAAGAAGATCGACTGTGGTTCGTTGTCCCTTATACTATGCATAGCCTCTCCTGTCCCCCGCCTCCATAAAGGTATTTTCGGCCCCGCCCCTGTTCTTTCCTTATTTTCATAGAGAAAATGAACGTCCTTTGCCGGGTCTAAAATTCAAAGCCTGCTACAGCCGTTAATCTGGCTGTAGTATTTCGGAGCGGAATGCTATTGTAGCCCGCTTACTCAGCTCCGTTTTCGGTGCTGAGAAAAGTAAGTTGGAAGGTAGGGTTTGCTGAGTGCTTAGGCTTTTAGCCGAAAGTCGTTCTGCAAGCTGAACCGTTTTGCAACGGGAGAGCCTGCTCAAACGAAAGATCTTTTAGATAGAAAACGCTAGTCTTGTAGCGGCTGGTTTACCCCAGCAAGAATATAATCAAAATGGGCCGACTGAGGGCCTTGGAACGGAAACGGAGAATAATCGGCACACGGCCTTTGGAACTTAACTTTTCGGAAACTTTGCATCGCTTTTATATGGGCCGAACGTGGTCAGTATTTTGTCTTCTTTTTGTGAACGGCCTTGGAAAACAGTAAACTCTTGCAAAGTTTGTTCGGCGAACTACGCAGGTTCCGGCCCATCCCTGTGCGTCACTTGTCTCCGAAACACTTACTAGCCCCGCGTATCCGGTGATGACCGCATCGCGAAGGGAATTTTACGGGAGATTGATGTCTTTTCTAATGTGCGATACGTTACTAAAAACAAACCGAAAATAACTAAATATTGGGTAAGCTGTTTCCTTTACAATAGTAACCTTCTTCGTAGCACTCACATGCCGAAACAAACTGAAAACTCCGCATGTTACAGGTGAGTTCACGCGTGAACATAAATACCTCTTCACAATAGCGAAACCTAGTCGGGTGCGCCGGATCCTACCGTTGTAAATGCTTTGAGCTTCCGCGTCCAACCTTAAAACTCTTCGGGCTCGTTGACCTTGAGGACAAAGTAAGGACGTATTTTCGTGCTCGGACTCGAGGTGTTCAAATTAGGAGGCCTAGTACTCGAGGTTGATACGTGGTCATTGTCTTCAAGTGCCATTGCCGAGAGCCATTGGCTAATGTCAATGTCGATAGCAGAGAACTAGTAGTTTATTCGAAAGCGGAAAATCTATTGACGAACTAAGGGATCTGCACGAGGGCAAATGTTGTTCTTCATCGAATACTTTGATTTATTCCAGGATTTATCGAAAATTCGTTTTTCCCAGCAAATGCTTGACGACAAAGTAAGGCCGCGCTAATGACATCTGAAAACCAAGCGCTGTTTTATCCACGAAAAAGAGTTTCGCAAGGATGAGATCCATGCAGTGCCCTAGCACTACCACTTTTTCGGACCGTTACCATTACCATTACTTAAATTTTCGAAGCATTACCATTACCAATATTACCATTACGCACTAGCACATATTACCATTGCCTCGGGCAGTGGATTCATGCCTGAACAGCAATATTTTCACTGGCGCTTTGGATTGTGCTCGGGACCTTCTCGTACGCTTACGGAGCCTTTGTATTTACTTGCAGAAAACCTGGTGGAGCCCTTGCGAAATGCTTGCCATATACCTAATGAACAAAGGGCACAATAGGAGCAGCATACGAGGAAATAAAAAAAGAAATTATTAAATTTAACGCTGAAAAGATGAGGAATATTCTGTACGTGGATACTAAAAGGAGGCGTTCTCGTTGGAGGTTAGAGTCGAAGCCGTTATGATGGCTCTTAGATCCACGAAATAATTCGCTAAGAATAACGTTTACTTACAGTCTTTCACTAGCTACTTACTAAGTATTCTGCATCTTGCACGTTCGTCTGTTAGAGGAAGTGCGCGGCGTCCTCGTATGAGACTCAGTGCTGTTAACGGTTCGGAACGGTGCCGGGTTGAACCGGTTCGAAACGGCCCGAACCGGTTCGCGGGAGCCATTATTGAAGAAGTTCGGTCAAATTTTGACGCATTTCGGCAGATTTTGTGCTATTTTGATCTAAATTCTTCCGGCAGAACCGCAAAATGGCTTCTCCAGCTCAGTTTCGTGACTTTACACTGATGACCATCCGGAAGAAGCTTAGCTTCACATTCATTTCATGCGTGTATCCGATTTCGGGCGTGGTAAAGCGTTTGCCCCTATTTCGGCAGGAACGGTTCGAACCGGCGGGCGGGTCAAGTCGGTTCTATCCGATTTGTCGATAGAACCGGGTGGTTCCGCCATGGTCGGAACCGTCTCCGTGCCGGTCCGGTTCCGCATTCAGCTCGAACCGTTAACAGCTTGCTAAGACTTGGGGGGGGGAGCCAGTGTTAAGCCGTGCGGCCCTGCCCCCTACCTCCGACGGATCCGCCGAAGGCTGTCCTGACGTAAT
>JNEY01000038.1:370255-387538 GCA_020875895.1 Aphelenchus avenae | reverse complement strand
CGGCGGCGCGCGCGCGCGCTCTCGCTCTCACCCTCCCCCCCCCCCGCCCCTGACAGCCTTGGCAGCTTCGAGCTCACCCACTCCCCCCCCCTTCCCCCATGGCAGGCTGACGTATTTTCTGGACGCTCCTAAGAGAGTTTAACGAAGCAGTAAAAGCTGTAATTTTGAGTCAAAAGGTGGTAAAAAAGTTTCTAGAGATGCCCACGTTTGGAATTTTTACTAGCGTTTAACAGATTCAAATTATGAAGCATGCCCTTCGGAATCGAGACCACGAAAGTCGACTGACCGCAAGACAAACCCCGGAAAAGTATTGCCACACGTCCCTGGTTTCAACTGGTCCATAAGGTACGGAAACTTAGGCCTAGTGGGTCCCTTCACTTCGGGTACTCACCGTTCTTGACTCGGGAACGTGCTGCGTCATCAGTCGGAACTTGGGCCACACTAGCCGATCCGAAGTGAGATCTTCGCTAGAGTCGCTAGCTGAGCCGTTGTCCGGTCGAATGACCCAAAAGTCGAGATCACCGTCTTCGCTCTGCCACCACCATCGAAGCTTTCGGTTCGGGTTGTCACCTAAGAGGGAAAGGAGCAGTCGTCTTATGTGAAGCATACCGCTAGGAGCGTGCGATGCCACTAGGGGCACCATATACAGCTGGGAGCATGCGATACCTCTAGGAGCACGTGGTACGCTAGAAGCATGCGATCCCGTAAGGAGCATGCAATATCCGCTAGGCGCATCTGATACTGCTAGGAGCAAGAGGTGCCGCTCGAAGCCTGTGATACCTCTAAAAGCATGCGATTCCGCTAGGAGCATGCGATACCGCTAGAAACATGCCTCCCGATAGGAGCATGCGATTCCGCTAGGAGCATGCGAACTGCTAAGAGCATGCGATACGCAACGAGCGTGCGATCACGCATGAAGCATGCCACAACGCTAGGAGCATGCGGTAGTGCTAGAAGCATGCGGTACCGCCACGATACCGCTAGGAGCAAGCGGTTCCGCTAGGAGCATGCGACAAAGCCAGGAGTATGCGGTACCGCGGGATCATGCGACACCTTTAGGAGATGCTTACCTTTAACATTTACCGTTACAAACGTCGATGACCTCGCAGGAACGTTGACCTTCTTGAGGTCGCTGCTAGTGAAGTTCTCCTTCGAGAAGTCATAGTAGAGCTCTTCCGGCACCTTTCCTCCCATGCGAACGTTGCCATATGGCGTGTCCGCCTTCCGCTTGCCACCCCAGTGTTCGAAGAGGACTTCTTCGTCAACAACTGCCTGGAACCATCGCTGAAGCTCAAAGAACGTGATTAAGAAACAAACCCGAAGCTTGTCCTTCCAGTCGCTTCCGAGGAACTCAATCTTCTCCTGAAGGAGCAAACATTGAACAATCTTCGATTAAAATTAAGCGACTCTACCTGCGTTTGCTTTGCGAGAATCGGCGAGATCACCGCCCAGATCATCTGCATGAATCCAGGCGCTCGTACGATGAAAAGCTTGCGAAGAACGTCGGGAAAGATGGCCTAAGCACAGTGGCGTTAATAAGACCGAACCCGTCTTTCCATCAAGCGAAACGACAAGACCCAAGATGAATAATTTCCGGAATTTTTACTTGGTCTTTTATTATGAAAAAGCCAATAAATTTTTAGTTTTCGTTTCACATGTTTTGTTGTGTGAAGTTATTCCGGTTCCTTAAAAATCAGCCCAATAGCGCCCATCTTTCGGCTGTGACAGTCAGTTTTTTAACCTGGTCCAGAGGATCAAAACCTGCGTAGAGTTCTGCAATGTCTAGGACTTGCACTTTCTAGGACACTGCACTTCAGGACACATATGCTTATTTAGATAAACGAGCTTAAAATGCATCCGGTTACATCCGACTGCTCTTTACTGTTTCGAACGGTGCCTGCTAACGAACCGGATTTGTTCGGCTGTCTAAGCCACTAAGACGGTACCTGTAAATGTGACAGCATCGCCGTGATAGCGTTGATGGCGGTCCAGTCGAGCATGCTAAGCGACATTCCATCCAAGTCGACAATGACAACGGTACCCAGTTGTCGCCCGGTACGCCTCTCGCCTTCCCTAAAAGCAGGACGGTAGAATCGATCCTGCTTTTCTGAATCCTAAACTGGGCTTTTCCCATTTTTTGTCGAAAGAGGAGAACAAATTCACTTCAAGGAGGCACATATTTGACAAAACTTGTTCCCTATGGTAGAAAAATGACCAAAATATAATATGTATAATATAAGAAAAAAGAATAGAGAGCGGCGACTAGTCGTGTGTACTTAAAAGTGCCAATTTTTTCAAAAAATATTGACAACACAATTTTGTTTTTTAATGGAATTTGAACTTAAAAGGTAGACGAAATCATGAACGCTGAATAAATTCTGACACGACGTTGGCGCTTACCTGATGAGCGTCATGACGCCTTCGCTCTCCGCGATCCTCATGACGAACAAGTCCGAGATCATGGTGCTTCTCATCAGCCCGTACCCGTCGAGCTTTCCGACGCACTGGATGGAAACGACATTGCCCTGCTTGTCGTGGCCGATCAGCGTCCCTAAGCCAAAATTTTCCCAAGCAAAGGAAGAGCAAAAATAGAGGTAGGCTGCCCGTCTATGCATCATGGGCCGCAATTGAAGGCAGTTGGGCAGTCCGCAACTGATTCCACAGTCCGAAACGATTGCGACGCTTATTTCTGGTCTGATGCTTAGTAATATTCCAGGCTTCGTTGTTGTACCCCCCCCCCCCCCGGGTCTATTTCAATCATTTGAAACTGGAAACTGGAAAAAGTTTACACTTTCTTATCAAACCGATTTTAGTCATTCGACGAGGAACTGGATTGTGCGACTGGATGAAAAGTTTCCAGTTTCCAATGACTGAAATAGGCTCCTGGCATTCTCAGTTCCGATCCGAGAAATTATGCTGTTCCGTTATTCAGAATTTCGCCCGTTGACCTAGGACGCAATTGCCCAAAATTCGGCCCGTGTGTGTTCCGTTCTGTGCTGACCACACGCTATTTTCCATTCGGCAAAACGACTCGAGGGCGGGACGGTGCCAAGCCCACGGTAGAACATATAGCAAGGCGCTAAGGTCCTACCAGGCATATAACAGGCGGGCTTGCTGACGTTGTCGCAATAGCGCATGATCCTGTCGGGCGTCGAAAAGTCTTCCGTCGTCAAATTCAGCGTGTGAATGGTGCGAAGGGCGGCCTTGATCTTCGGAACGATGACGTCTAAAACAACAAAAAATCAAGCTTTTTTCGATATTTCGCATGACAACGAGGTATGCGACAGCCTATTAGCACGACATCCAACAAATTAATTCAGAAAAAAGAAATTTTTTAACGTGAGAGCTGTGGCCCGTTAGGAGATACGGCATTATCCAAGCCTGGGCAAGCGGGCCTAGACCCGGCCCGGACCTGGCTTGGCTCGGCGGGCCGGAGCGGGTACGGGCCCAGCAATTTTGCTCGTCGCCGGACCCGGGCCAGGCCTTTAAGGGCACAGGCCCGGCACGGAGGCCCGGCTCCCAGATTATCGTACTTCTGCGCACTTCATTCTGTTAAGTTAGCTAACCCTTGTCTGGAATCGAGTCAGTGAAGGCTGAACTTATTTCGGGTTCAAGATGGCTCGCTGCCGGGCCGTGCGTACCCTAGACCCGGGTTGAAAAAGGCCCCGGCGGGCAGGGGCCGGGCCGGAACTTCGGGTCTCACGGGCTGAGCCTTATTTAAGGCCCGTTGCCCAGGGTTGCCTTATCGCTGCCAAACTAAGGGAGAAATACAACCCACCCGTAACCGTCAACTTAACCGCTCATAGTCGCTCAACGACTGCTGCATGCTAAGCTGAATTCTAACGAAACCCATTCGCCAAACTGCGTCCTTTGTCCTGAGACCAGGTCCGAACAATCTGCATACGGCAGCGAGACCTCGACCTACCTCTGTCCTGGACCGGTCTACTCTGGTAATGATGAAAGAGCTTGTTTTTCACCTTTTGTTTTGCTTCAACGATTGCGACTTACCCACTTGTCGGTCCCACCCGACGAGCCATCGGAGCAGGCTGAGATCGTCACTGTAGCCAGGCACTAGCGTTAGTTCGGCATCGATTTCCTTGCGTAGTCTAGCGATGAGTTGCTTATCGCGGTCGCTAATTATGACCGACGGCTTCTTCCCAGACCCATTTTGGTCGGGCAAGTTCGTCCCGTTCTCGGCCGTAGGCGAGACGGTCCCATTTTCGACAGTCATCGGTCCAAAGAGCGTCCACGCCGTGGATCGATTTAACGCTACTAAGGAATAGGTTAGCACAAACAGCGCCTGGAAGCCGTGGGTAAAGCGCCCCATTTGTTTCGAATGACAGGTGCTTGACGGCAAATAGGATTGGCACGCAAAGCGCAAGTAGTCATTAGAGAGTGAGCTGGCACGGTTCCACGCGCTACAATCTTGCGGCACAAAAGCACAGAATACACCTTGCAGCATAAAGAAAGCTAAGTACGTTAGCCGGCAAATTGTACTGACTCTTCGACCTCGTTACCTCTTGGACTGTTAAGGAAATATTCGGCAAATATCAAAGCAGTAGTTATACAAAATAATTTGCTGCTTACCACGGACTCCGGAGCAATCCTACAAGCAAGGCGGTCTGATGAGTGGGCATGCTGCAAGTACGTGCATACACTTCAACGCGATTCCAGTCTTAAGATTCAGAATTTCGACTTCAGAATTCCCGAAGGTTTTTTTTAGCAGGATTCAGAAGAAAGGGTGACTTTGGGAGACAGAATTCAGAATAGAATCGAGACTAATCCGGGACAACCCTGCACTGAATCATGTTACGTGATATTGCTCGCGTACGTAGCGCTTACTCAGTTGAATAGCAAAAATTCCTGGAAAACAACGCGGCGCCCGCAGCACATACAACAAAGGAAACCAGTTATCTCGCAGGAATTCGACAACACACCCTCCAACCCGGACTAGGGCCTCGTCACTTGCCTGACTGCCTCACTAGGCCGCAAAACGTCAGGTTTCTATAGATAGCACTTTATCAGTGTCGGAATGCGACGCATGCTTATACGAATGCGACTAGCCCACTACCATACCGAATTTCGGCGATTTTTCACGGCAGGAAGCTCGGCGTACACACAAATATTGCAGTAACCAGCTCATTCTGGTCTGTTGAGTTCAATAATGTGCAACGTGCCTTTCAAACGGGTTCGCCCCGCGGTCCATTAAAACGATGCCTGGCTGAGTATCGTGGCCCTAATGCCCCCCAAAGAGCAAATAGAGGAAAAAGAGCAAACCGAAAATGCTTTTAGTCGACCTTCGGTTACTTTTTACAGGTCGGTTTTGCCCTTCTAGTGGAAAAATCCACTAATTTTTAGTCTAATTTTTTCGCCTAAGAATGCCTCGTCGCTATCAAACAGACAGGTTTTTGTCCAGCTTATTTGGCAAAAATTGGTCGGAGAAGTGACAAAAATATGTTAATTCTTCCGCTCCTACCGGGCTTACCAGGCCGGGAGTAGAGTTAGAGTCCGGCTCCACGTGGTGGCGCAACATCAAAGCACAAAACATCGCTGTCTGAAATGTTCGCTACATCCACTCGCGAGCTAGCTGTTCGAGAGACAAACAAATACGAAAGGATTGTGGAAAAGACGGACCAGCCCGATTGATAATTCACAAGGGAAAATAATAGCGGTGGCAGTTAAAAAACGTACGACAGCTAAGACGGTCCAAAGCACTCTTATCAATAAAGTCGTCGGGCGACGATTCACCCGCCACCAAAAGTCAACGGAAGGGAGTGTTTGCGGGGCGGCTTGCCGCAAACAGCTCTAACGCGGAAAATGACTAAGCCTATCGCGAGGCGCGTCCGGACGTCACGGAGGGCCGGTCCCTCGCGGTATGTGTGTTGAAAGCATAAAGCGAAGGGCAGCGATTGTCGGGAAGCGTTTTCAGCGAAACGCATAGTTTCGCTAGCGACCGACGGGTCCGCCACGACCGCCCGGTTGTTATTGGGGGCGGCTCACGGTCGCCACGGACTACACGGAAGGCATGGGGGCCATGCCAGGTGGGAGCGGTCTTTGGCCGACGCGTGGCGTCTCCATGAGGACATTAAGCTGGCGGAAACCTTATGTTAATTGAATGCTGACGGCGAACGGAAATGAAGCTTTAAGCGGGGGATTTATTGGCGCCATAAAGGCAGGGTTTATACCGCTAGGCAACCGGGCCCTAAAAGGGTTGAGGGTGCATCAGCTTTGCTTACTTGGATAGGCACTGGACCTGACTAGCCAAGCAGACTCGGATTGGTCCTAACCTGCACAGAATTCAGGAGGTTATGCCCACAATGGCTGAAGGTCAGTCATGAATTTAGTGAAATCAAACCACCCAAGCAATTCTCTGGACTCTCGCGCACTATGCGTCTGTTTCTCATATCTTTACCAAATATGCCTGTGTTCTCAAGATTTTCATTGTGACACACATCGTTTATCCTCCTGAGCCATCCTTTCTTCGGTCAAAATCATAAATTTGGTGTGCACTTAAAATTGTTCAACATGGCCTCTGGGAACCCCGACGTGAGCGTTTGATTTCCTGTTGGCCCTTGGCCCTTGTCTAGACTCTCCGCCAAGGTGCATGTCGGAACCGGACCCGCATCAGATATGGACCATTTTTGATTCAGAAACTGTTTTGTAGTCTCGGATCCGGGATGACACTCATGCACATGCTTCATCGCCCGTAAAGCGATTTAATGGACACTATGCTCTGCGGTGACTCTGAATCAGTGCTCATGACTTCTGGGCATCTCGTTTTGTGTACTGGGCTAGCCCATCGACTAGAAAGCAGTCAGTATGCATCTATTGTTTGGGAAACGCTGCTGAAGGAACATTGTAACAGAATTTAAAGGACTTGCATACTTTTTCTTCGAATCATGTTGTCCGAGAATTAGCTCTTTACTAGCCATATTTTTCATTCGCTTCATTTTATTTCGTAAATTGAATGTTTACATTTATTTTATTAGGCCACTCTCTCGACGCTCCAATCGTTTCTGACATTTTTCTGGCTAATGTCGATCAAGCCTGAACGCGAGTCTGTGTCCTCCAGCGACCGCTACAAGTGCGACGTTTGTGGTAAGCAATTCATGCAAAACGGCGACCTCGTCAAACACCGGCGTGTTCATACCGGCGAGAAGCCCTACGACTGCCATCTATGCGGGGTACGATTCGCCCAACGAGGGGACTCACTCTCTCACTCGCGTTCTCACACTGGCGAGCGGCCATTCCGCTGCACGATCTGCAAATCGTCTTTTTGGCGCAAGGACTATCTTCGTGACCACCAGCGGCTTCACACTGGCGAAAAACCGTTCAGGTGCGCGACTTGTGGGAACTGCTACTCACGACAATCGACGCTGAGAATCCACTTAAGGTCGCATTCGAATTTGCGTCCGTTCAGCTGCGATGTCTGCGAAAAATCCTGCGGAATGAAACAGAGTCTTAACAGACACAACCGAATTCATACGAACACGTGGCCTTTCGGATGCGCCGTTTGCACAAAAACTTTTCGCCGACGCGACGATGCCTTAACCCATGCAAGGCGGGTGCATAAACAATCAAGGACAATAAACGACTGCTGATACAGTCAGGATCCTCGAGAAGAAAGGAACTATCACTCCACTTGTTCCTCGATGCGCTTACCTTATGAACCTTACCCCTTCCCGTTTCGTCCTCAAAATATATGTGCCGTTCTGGGCGACTAAGTATCAATGGGCCGAAATTTTACCGTGTTGTACTGTCAATGCATGAGTCAAAGCAAAAAGGGCGATGATATGAAAGGCACGATAACTTGAGGAAATGACAGGCGATGGGCGTCCCGGCCAAGTTTTGTAAGCAGTTCCATGTCTGGGTTAAGGTTTTACCGCCTGCGTATTTTTGTCATCACGATGGGTGAAGGAGAAGACCGTCGACGACGCAACTTGTCAAGAGGTTGTGGCGATGCCTACTACGTAGACCGCAACCCTGTTCCGGGTTTAGTTCTTGCCAGCAGGCTCCGACCTCCTAAACACAACACTGCACCGCTCCGATGGCTATATTTGCGGTATCGGTTACTACGCTGTTCGGGCTAGAAAGTGCCCACCGTGCCGATCAGGACCGCATCGTCGACCAAGTCCACGTGGTCGTGGTGGGCACGTTGGTGGGCACGGTGGTCGACGCTGCAGGGCTCGTGGACACGATAGTCGACGCTGAGGAGCTCCTGGACACGGTGGACGATGGTACGGTGCTGCTGGGCGTGTTGGTCGACGTTGTGGTGCTGCTGGACACGGTGACGGTCAATGCCGGGGTGCTGGGCCCGTTGACGGGGACTGTCGTTCGGATAATGCCTGTTCGGTTTCAGATGGATCGTTTCTGGTTTGGCTGTGAACGCTGGCTACGAAAGCCGTGAGGCCGCTGGTCTGAATGGGTACGTACTAGTTGCTTGTAGCTTTTCGCGAAATTAGTACATTACTGCACGAACGGTACGCGGCACTCGAAAATGACATTGCATTACTGTAATCAACAGTGACCGGGCCCTGGTGCTGCTGAATCATGAAATGCAGGTACAAGGTACATGGTGGCGTTGGGGTGGTAGCTGTGGAAAATATGGAAAATGAAGTCGCAGATATTCCTTAAGTGCGCACGGGTCAACGCTATTATCGCATAAGAAAAAGTATCGGCCGATTCGGTCAGGCGATATAGGACACCATAACTCTCGATGATGTGTCGTCATAATCACCGAGAACGCATGCACAGAATCATGGAAACCCTACACATGCGTATGCAACTTAAGGTTGAGTTAGAATGGTTGTGCAACTTAAGGTTGCTACTAGACATCGCCTGGTCGGGAGGAAAAGACGAAAGATGTGGTCCTGGTAAGCCGTGCGATAGCAGCTTGGGTACGTGACGCCATTGCTTTTAATTACTTTCCGCATAATTTAGGTTTTGGTTGGAAACGACGACTTCGAAATTATTCCTTGGTTATGTAAACAGTTTTGGTTTGAAGCCGTTGGGTCGAAAAGGTGTCCTAGGTCTGCAGTTCTCGCATACTTAGCTGAATAATCCATGGCGTACCCGGTGGTAAATAGTTCCTGGTTGAATTTTGACTTTACTGTAGCCGACAAAACCGATACTGATTTGCCTAGGGGTTAAAGGAACTTGGACCTGGCCGATTTGGCTTCGTTTCTGGTTATTAAGTAGCGTTGGAATAGGAATATTGCGTTACGAACGTAATGAGTACGTGGCGGAGAACTCACAGTTTCCATTCTCGTAGAGGTACCTGTACATTTGTCGTAGGAGCCGTGTAGTCGCGAACAAGTCCATTGATCGACGTTGGAGAAGCACTGCAGGTCCAATGAATCCGTGTTGCGACGCGAGTTGTCGAGGAGAACCTCCATGATGAACCGCCCGGGCATAGCGATCCATTAGACTAGCGTTCCCCGATTACCATCATCGTAGCGTACCGAACTGGCATGGACAGAACTTCATCATAGTGACCGAATGGAGTACATGGTAATTAAGCGAACGAGTATACGAAGGTCGTATGGATAGCGGTGGCTGGTCCTTGGCATTCGCGTGGTGGTGGATAGCGACCAGCTGTGGACGTGGTGGTGGATGGAAAGCGAGAGGGGTCGGAGGACCCGGCGGGCCCGAAGGCCGCCGTTCCCCGACGAGGAGTCCGGACGCTCTGCCGAGGATCGTGAAGTGGAACGCTGGAAGACTGTTTGTTTGCCGGCGACAGGTGCGGCAGGTGCGGCCGCCGTTGACGCAAGTGCTGGCTCCGTTGACGCACGACGGTACGAGTGATGTCTGCTCGGCATCGGCCTTGCAGACTCTAGCCATGGGTTACATGCCCAATGTCTGGCAAAAACGATGGGAACATGGAACAACGTTGGAGCCTGGGATGCGTGCCATGCGCCTGGCATGCTGGAAATACCGTATTTCCTTCGCATAGTTCAATCGCTCGAATAATTCCCCCCTCACTATGTTTATATAACCATCTAGGATACGCGCTGTCAAAACTAGGGCCTGAACTCGATAGATGACGTTGAAACAAGATTTCCCTGGACCAGAAATAGTCTTACGAGCGGGACACAAACGTATGAAAACGTTTTAAAATTAATAAAATTTTTCAAAATTGGGCAAACAAAATAATTTCCCAAGGGAATTATTCGAGGAAATACGATAATCATTTTCCAGACGAAACAGGGCTTAGAATCCGACATTTCCGCCAGGCTTTCCGAGCATTTTCTTGCAGGAGCAAAGGTGACCGACGTGAAGCAGACTAGCGGCGGCGTTGCCTGGAACGTCGAGCTCGCTCCGGCCAAAGCCGAGAAGCCGAGGATCAAGAAACGCGACGTTGCCGCTCAAGCCGCTCCTCGCCAGCTGGAGCAGACTCCTCAGCTGCCGCCGCTCCAGAGCAAAGACGACGGTCGCGTCCCTAGCGTGGCGGGCGCTAAAGTTAGCGACGTCAAGGAGACGAAGGGCGGCGTGGCGTGGAACGTCGAGGTGGAACCGCCAAAGGCCTCGAAGCCGCAACTTAGTTCGCGTAAGCTTTATAAGTGTTTTTAGGCCTAGGACTGTAAGCGCTCCCGAGAACATGCTCATGTTAGTTGGGCTGGGAAGGTTTTGACATTAAGCAATCCAATTTAGCCCAGACTTTTTGACAGTTTTCAAAGAGAAATTTCCAGAACTCAGGCCGGCTCAAGCGGTCTTATTAAGTGTCCAAAGGCTTCGTCCGGGCTGGCCTGGACAATAAGGCAAAATCGCATCTAGCGTCAGTTTTTAGTCAACTTCCAGAAAGAAATTTTCGCGCAATCAGTCCTAAGATGTGATCATGGGCTTCGGTTCGTCCATTGTTATTAAACATCGGCACTCCGTACCCGCACAGTACGCTGTATCGTACTGACCCTTTCCCCCCCCCCCCCCCCCCCCCCCCCCCCCCCCTACAAACCTTCAGGAGAATCTTCCTGCGCGAACATCAAACGCTAACATTGCCATACGCTGTCATTCGGTGTCGTCAACAAAATTTGCATGACACAACGCTACAGCAAGCTTAGTTCATAGCTCCCGGAAATGACTAGAGTGTCATTTCTACTTCTGTTTCCTGCTTCTGCCCAGAGAGTCCACTCTCCGTAGCGTCCATTATGCACCGTGCGAATCGGAAGCCGGCCGCATACCAAGGGATTTACAGCAACAGAACTGTGCACAAGAAGCCCGCACTAGGCACTGCACTTCCTCCGAACCCCGCTGCATACGTCAAAGGGCGTGGCTTACTGCACTTGGAAGACGAACAGGTAAGCACAATCGTCTATTTTCCGGCATTAGTTACTACTTACTGATCATTCAGCTGTACGAAGCGACGGTTCACCCTCAGCACGGAACCCCGACGAAACTGGTTCTCGTTCACCGACGTCAACACGCTAAAGTATGAACCCGCCAGAGGAACGACGCGGCTAACGTGGCGGTTTTTAGCCGAGCCGCGAGCTGATTGCACTGTCAGACGAAGATCTGAGCCAAAGACTTCGTGAGGAGTATACTCTACGTTACTTTCGCCATCACAATATCCTCGCGCTTCATGCGGTTCTGGTCGACAACGTGGACGTAAGAGATGGTGTTCATCTCTTCCAAGCTGAAATCATGTAGCGGCTGCTCGTGTTGGACGCATCCGTCGCTCTCTGGACGGTGATTCACGGTCTCTCGAACGACGTAAAGCAAATGAAGCGTATGTGTAATTTGTATGTAGGTACTTGAGACGCGAGCTTCTAGACCTGAAGCTGAGCCAGGATGCATCCTACATTATCCGCAACGTTGCTCAGGGACTGGGCTACCTCCACGGGAACCAAATCGTTCACCGAGCGATATGCTCGCCCAACATCAGGGTGAGTTCGTGCGCGTGGTGCTGAACTTTCACAGTGCTTTTTAGCTGTGCTTTGGTGGTCGCATCGTCATATATGGTTTCGAAAACGCTTCGTTTTTCCCTCAGGCGATCGATCCGCAAGACTGTCCGCAGATACCTGCCTACTATCGGCCGCCGAAAGGTACGCGCCGCAGGTATTCTGTCGATGTACGTTTGAGCTGCAATCGTCGCTTGCCCCACCATCGTGGTTCAGGCTGACATTTGGCAGCTCGGCATTCTACTACTGGAGCTCACTTCTGGCTACCCATTCGTGGATGGCGGAAAGCAAATGAGTGCAGCGTTAATGTCGGGCCAAACGTATGCCCAGGTAGCGTCAGTAGCGCAAAGCCAAGGCACTTGACATATATTTTCAGGCTTCCCGTCATATGCCTCGTAATGCGGATCCTTCGACGCTGTGTGGTAAGGCTGCCGGAGAGTTCCTTGCAATGTGCCTTGCGACGAGACGACGCGAACGCCCTTCTGCGCGCAAGCTACTATCCAGCGCATTCCTCAAGGGCTGCGGCTGTGCCGCTTCTGTGCCTCGACTGACCGCAATCTACGAGCTAGCGCGCAACTACGTCATCGCCTACGAGCATCCGCTTCGTCTGACCCTTGTATGCATAAGTGCTGCTGAGTAACATACGTAATTTGTCGCCTTTTAGGATTCTAATCCCTCTCAGTACGTGTACAAACACGGTGGGGGCTCGGCGAGCCCGAGTTCCTACTTCATGCCCGACCACGCTGCTGCACAGGTTCGTATATCTGGAATCATAGCTGACGTGTAACTGGACTTCAGCGACTTGACGAGTTCGTCCAACTAACGCATCTGGACATTTATGGCTATATCGAGAGCGGACAGCGGCGCTACTACCTTCTACAGCAGCACTGCCCGGCAAATGACGAGCGTCGCATATACGAGCTCATCCAGCGTTGGGTCAAAGAGCCGGTATATTCCGAGCTGGCCAACATGCTTCAACATCGTCATCATTCGAGTCCTCTGGCCGAGACACACATTCTCGCCATACGAAACTTGCTCCAGGAGCTCATTGAGTCGGTACGTTCTCGATGCTGAGCGCTGTTGCTGAACGCTGAAGTTCAGATGGCCGTTCAATGGGGTGGTGACGACGAGACTTATGCGAGCTGCACCGAGACTAGGTCCAGCCTACTGACGCCGTCATATGACCTACCGCAGCGCGAGCTCTGCTTATCGGTCACGTTGAGCTTTCCCATGTCTGCTGAGGCCGCATCCGCTTGCTCTTCATGCGTTTCCGTCATGACCACTTACGAAAACCCACAGCGCCAGCCAAAGGATCTCTACGCCTGCCACCATAGAGATTAACTCATAATGGTCCAAGCTAGTATGTGTTAGAAGTAAGAAACAAATAAAGCTGGCCCTACCTCATGCGATCTTTTGGCAGTCGATAAAGTGGATTTACCTATCAGACTTTGCAACATTTTGTTCCATCCGTATTTCCTTGTATGCTTGAACACACAATCATGATTTTTGGTAGATAGTGATTAGCACTCTAAATGCGTTTCCAATTTCTTGCCCACTTGACGCTTTTACTTGTGCCTGTTTATTGGTTCGAAGGCCGTTAACACTTTGCCAGGGCTGCTTCGAGGTAACAAAGGACTACAAGTTGCTNGGGGGGGGGGGGTCAGCACGGGAACGGGGAGCGGCACGGGTGGGTCATACCGAACACTACCGTACGGCTATACCACCAGTACGGTCGCCGATCTCTACTGATTCATCGATAAGGCTCACTGAACAGGCCAACCCTATCCAAAGGGCCTTCCAATCGAGTCCCGGCACGGCCCGCGGGCCTTAAGATTTTTGCTCGGTCCGAAAATTTCCCTTACCTTGGTACTTTTCTGAAGGTCGAATTTTTATCGTTTATTATATGTTTAATATACGGTCCTCAATGCTGTCATCTAAAACAGCCCGCAGCAGGCGCCGCCATAGTAATTTTTTGGCATATGACGCAAAGAATAGGTCGGAATTTGGTCAGAAGTTGTAAATTTTTAAGCTCCGAACCGGGCCCAAACGGGCCGGTCCGGGCCTGCCCTAGGCCCGGCCCGGGGCCCGCCTAATTTTTCAAAACCCAGGCCCGGACCGGCGGACGTAGGGCCCGGTTGGACACGGTTGAAACAGGCTGGACACGGAGAAAGGCGAACCTGCCGCGACCAGAAGGAAAACCGTAGAACAACAGTCTAGCAGAGATGTTCTTCCTTTTAGAAGGACATCGCAACGAACGCGCCGTCCTGCCCGCAGATTTCCCAGTGGGAAGTCCCGCCGTCGGCGTCGAACGCGTGTTGCCGATGAGCAACGAGAACGGATCTTCGGAACATCACTCATCCAGCGCTGAGAGCAAGGAGGACGGTAAGCTTCGCCAGCCCCAAGCACAGTTCTCGGCCACCGCGAACAACAAAGCACAAGCGAACAAGCTTGATGAAGCTATTGCTGAGCAGCTCATGACGGCCATGAATGAACTCGCCCTTCAGCAACAGGCCGCCAAGGGAGACCGCATTCTCGTTGCAGGTGAGAAGAGGGGGCCTGCGAGCGAGCGGTAGCCATATTATGAGGCAGAAGCACTCAGACGATTCGATTTTTGGACGCCGAACAAAACCGGGCGATTACCCAGTCAAACGGAAAGGTGACCGCGAAAATATATTTTTTTGCAGCAAAATAAAAGAATTTTCTCAGTTTAAAAAATATATTGCATTCGATAAAACAAAAATCGGTCGGAAAATAAAATTTTGCAAAAGGTCCTGCGCCAGCTAAGAAACGCCGGGCCTGAGACCGATAAAATTTTGAGAAAATTATCTGAAATCCAGTCCAGAATTCAGAAAATCAAGAAGACGCTTCAACTATTCTCAAAAAAAATGTCTCTGACCGCTTTGCGCGTCGAGCCACGCACGACACACAAGCAAGCATTGGCGCGATATGTCCTTGTCTCCGTGTGCTGAGACCTCGCTAGGACGTAATTTGTTCCAGGCAAGGTAATGTATTGAATCGGTTCAGGGCAACCTGAGATCTGGCCTGGCGACGTCGTCTACGGCAAAGACAGTTCGCTGGAACGAAACATGCCAATTCCTGCGCCTGAGAACCCTCGACTCCTTCCACAGTCGGTCTCTAGACCCGCTCTGGGCTTCAACTCTGCAGCGGAGACCGCTAGGAGGCTGCAGGAAGGGATTCGAGAGAAGCAGCAACTCGAGAATGCCAACGGACCGAAGGCTATTTACCTGGCGATCGACCCTCCGGAGCCAGAAAGGTTGGTTCTTGGCCAGGAATTGCGTGGTAACTAAAACACCCTTGTCGGGGTTTGGAATGGGTCGGCTCGACTGGGGCCGGGCCCAGTATTTTGGACCCGGGTCGGGACAGGGACGGGCCGAAAGTTTTGGGCCTGAGCCGGGTCTAAAATCAGGCCCCACCCGGGCCGGTGCGTCTCTGATCTAAGCCAAATGAGGCCATGTTTATAATAAAACAAAGAAAAATTCCTTTAAGCCCCGGGACCGACCTGGGTCGGCCTGGGCACATGAAAAATCAGGCCCGAGTCGGTCGTACCGGGCCCACCAAAGTCGGGCACATTCCGAACTGTGACCTTGTTACTCCACCCATTTGCGTCGGATCCTATTAAACTGCATTAGTTTCAGGGATAGCGCCGAAAAGGTCCTCATTGGCTTGAGCAGCGAAAGCGTCGAGGTTGTCGGCGACAAGACCGCCGAGGAAGACGCTGAGGAGCTTCTTGGCTACGCGGTCATGATGGAGAAGACCATCACCGTGAACGTGGACGGCGGCGACAAAGCTGCGGCGAAGCAGGGCATCTTCATCGAGAACTCCAACGTGCAGTTCACTGCTGATAAGCCAGCAATTCCCATGGTGGAGCCGGTGCGCCCAGTTGCTGTAAATGGAGTCGAAGTAGCCGATCAGCAAAGCGGTAAGAAAGTAGCAAGTAACATAATCGGTGGAACCAACCTTTCGGCAAGCCTGTCATACATTGTCGAACACAAGATTCGCTTGTAACCACGGTTGAGCGCACCCTGGCCTTCGTCCTGTGGGCTTTGCTCCTAGTATCCGTTCCGGTCGTCGACAAAGCCTCTCCCACCTCTTGTTGGGGGGGGGGCGACCCGCCGCTCGTCCTGGCATTTTTAACGTGCCTTGCGATTCCGACTTTATGCTTCCGCCTTTCCATTGTTTTTGGTAGCTCTCGAAAAGGGCTTACAAGCTTAGATTTACGAGGGGGCACGGGGGTAAGAGGGGACCCTTAACTAGTTTCACGGCGGCGTCACAGAAAACGCCGCTAGAGCGACTTCGGGCTTACTCGGCAAAGGCCGGCTAAAACTTGTCCGCTTAATGGGTGGGTTCAAGCTGGTATCTAAGGATGATTTTAAACAGTGAAGCTGACCTAGTCGCTGTCAGTCCGATTTTTCAACTTCTCCGGCAAGAATTCGTCCAATTATCGGCCACCGCCCAGCGCCGGGGCTCGGCCCGTTCCAAGCTCAGCCTATCCTAAACTACCAAACATTTCCGTTTCAGAACCACTCCAAGCCGACGTCGCGCACAGCACTGACGGTGGCTTCTCCGTCACTTTACACCTGAGCC
Organism: Aphelenchus avenae; assembly: GCA_020875895.1. Taxonomy (NCBI): domain Eukaryota; kingdom Metazoa; phylum Nematoda; class Chromadorea; order Rhabditida; family Aphelenchidae; genus Aphelenchus; species Aphelenchus avenae. The sequence goes on along the minus strand of JNEY01000038.1, from coordinate 371,039 downwards.
CGGTGTCGCTCGTGATCATGGCGATGATCGCGTGCTTGGCGGTGCTCGCCAAGATCTACTGCGCTGTTCGCAAGAGCGCATTTGACCAGTCAAGTCTGCCCCGCTACACGACGTATGAAGTACCGCCGCCGCCGAAGCTCACGAAGGAATACGCTCCGAGCGACAAGGACAGTGCGATATCGTCCATCGCTTAACGTTAAACAAATTTCTCAAAATCCTCTGCACAACGAAGTCCTGGTTTTCGAGCTCATAAGTATATTTATTTGTCCGGTTTTGCGATAAACTGTCCTTTTGTGCATTCTGCAGCGGACGAAAGTTCGACAATGCTAGCCATGACGTACCTCCTAAAGAACTACTTTCGTACCAGCATCAAGCGTATGGTACGTATTCTATACCGGACCAGTATGGAAGGGCGTACGGTACAAGCTGTAATACGGCTGACGGTTCTTAGACTGAAAACTAAATGTCGAGGACACGTAAGGTTCGGGTGTTTGGAATTCGGAACCGGTCTCATGATTAGTCCATCCATTAGTCCGCTCAAAGTAGAGGAAATACTAGTCCGCTTAAAGCAGGGGAAACTGCGGCAGAGGCGGTCACCAGATGCACTGAAATGTGGCGAGAAACAGAAACTTCACTTAAAGCCAGAACAAAAAAAACAAGTAACAGATAGTCAACTTGGAACAAGCAAAGGACAAGTTGGTCGGACGGTCATTCTTCGACCTCTGGCGGTTGATTCTCGCCCTCTTCGACACGGTTGATCGCCGCATGCGGTGGAACTACGTCG
>JNEY01000038.1:349330-365184 GCA_020875895.1 Aphelenchus avenae | reverse complement strand
AGGCCCGACGCAAATACCAGCAGGCGAAACGCAACCAAACGTGACGACCGCTCCGCAGTTCGACACTGAAGTAGCACAAGCAATCGATGGCCCACCACCAATACACTGCGAAATATGTCACGAAGGATATGACAACACGGGCAAAGCGCCCATAACGCTGCGCTGCGGTCACACCACGTGCCTGGAATGCGTCCACGGAATCCTCAGAGGAAACAGACGACTCGTTTGCCCGATATGTCGCGGCCCGCGGCCAGCCTACTCGCGCCAAGAGCCCATTCCCGGAAAATCCATCCAACTCATCAAGATCCTTGAGACAGTGGGGTGGCTCCGCGGCACGTCAGACGCCGCATCGACGCAGCGCGACATGGCCGGAGAGACAGTCGACAGAAACGCATCCATCCACAGTTCCAACGAGTTACCACGCCTTCCAGTCGGTCCACGCGACGCCTCACTTACCCGTCGTCAACAGATTCTAGATGAAGATGAAAACAGATTCGCGACGATCATCGAAATGCTTTATGAACAGTCTGCAACAATGCGACAACAAGCGGATGCTATTCCGTATCCTCGCGATCGCGGACACATTCAGGCTCAAATCCGCGATTTAGACTTCGAGGTGAGTCTTGTCGTAGAACGCATGGTTGAAGCCGGCAGCGCTTTCAACGGACTTCGGCGACGTCTGCAACTAGTTCAGACTCAGATTGAGCAAGCCATGCCAAGTGGTTCTCGCCACACCAGCGATACGGTTAGCACAGCGGCGCCGCTTTCCTCCTCGCGTTTCGACTTCCACCAGGAGCTGGATAGACTAATTGACCGATACGGAGAAGAGCAAGTTTACCAGGAACTACGCGATAGCAGCGGAATTCCCTGGGAGAACGACAACAGAACGATTGTCGGAGACTACGCAGACTACTCGGATGTCGGCGACGACGCATTCCTCAACCCGACGCCGTCAAGACGGGCACAGAACCGTCGAGCACGCCGTGAGCGCGATGCAGCAGAAAACGCCCGCGTTCGCCGGATAACAGAGCTAGTGGTGGACCCTTCCACAGTTCCAGCTTCGTGGAACACACCACCAAGTTGGGAAGAGGCGCAGGTTACGCCCAGAGTTCAGAGCGCGTCGCAACTTCGCGCGAGCACCACGCGGCGGCACGACCAACAGGCGCCAACAGACTTGGTGGAACCAATGGCAAACAACCCTCTCCCTACGACTTCTACAGCACCTAACACAACTTTGCCGATGATCACGCAAGGCTTGGCGGGACAACCCCCACCATCTAACCAAGCAGCAGACGGGGAGGTGCAATCCGCTAATACCGATCAACATTCTTTGGTTACAACACCCTCCGCTCTGGGTGCGAAGCAAGCAAAGACCGAAACTCGAACGGCGAGGGAAAGCACAATTCCATCCGCAAGCTTCGCCAATGCAGGATTCCCATCCGCAACGCGGCCAGCACGTGCCGTTGGTCCTCCGGATCAACGGGCCCGCGACGCAGAAGCTCATTCACCATCAAATCAGACCAGGGACCAGTCAGCTCAAGGCGAAGGCCGTCCGACGTTCAGCACGACCCGCATTTACCACAGCAGTCGTCGACAGGAGGATGACCGCTCCGGGAGACAACACCGATACAACAGTTACCAACGTGTCAATCGAAGCGAAGGAGCTCATCGCCCGTTCGAAAGTGACCAACGTCAAGAACGCCGCCTCCCCTCACGATCACGACCAAACACGAGTCGGCCAGGAGGCCGAGGAGGTCGACCAGCTCTAAGCTCCGATTTCGAACGGTTCGTCAGCCGAGACCACGTCGACGGTCCACACAGACCGAACGCACGAATAAATCGGGGCAGAAACGCCAACGGCAACCAAGACGATTCATGGGGTCAAAACCCACCAGATTCAACTTGGTAACATAGTCGCACGCAAGAACCCCCGTTTAATTTCGCCTTCACTCTCCAACCACTTTCATTTCCGACTATTTTCCTTCGCCCTGCGAACGACATTCCCAGCTACAATTTCGAGTACGAACCGCTAGCGGCACATCTTCTTATGTCGAGTCAGCAACAAGAACAACAACCGTATACAAGACTACCTATCTGGAAACCTAGGCGAACAGAGACTAAACACGCTTCAGCGAACACCGGGGAAAAGAGAGACAACCCATCAATACGGACTAATGAAACCGTTTTCAGCATCCGCCATGGCCATTCTGTTCGACGACGATGACCTGATCCTTGACTACTCGGAAGACGATGATCCTGCGCAGACGATCAACGACCCGCAACCAGAAGCAGCGCAAGTCTTCGCGCTACACTCGCAGTTCATGATCGCAGCAGGCAACACCGTACCGTTCGCCGACTCCCACCTGCACGTCGATGAAAGCCTTCGATTCGCACTGGACAATTGGACCACGTCGGACGTTCTCGAAAACGGCGCATACGATTTAGCCGCCTACGTAGCCGTCTTTTGCCGACCTAAGGCATATATGCGTGACCACGACCCGGTCGGACGCGATACAATGGCAGAAGCTAGCCGGAACCGCAACATTCCACAAAGTCTTTGTCTAGGCGCCACCATCGGCACTCATCCTGGCAATGCCCACGAATGGTCGAATAACGTCGCTACTCGAATCGAAGAACTCGTCAAGAAGGGCACGCACGAAGGATACCGCATCATCGGCATTGGCGAAGCAGGCCTTGACCTCACAAAATCCGCACCACAAAGAGATCGCGATGGACGTCGGCAGAATCCCAAGGACGCCGACGCCATCTTCAACCACCAGATGCCAGCGTTCCAGGGACAAATTCAGCTCGCGAAAACACTTCGCAACGAACTTGGAAATCCACTTCCGCTAGTCCTCCACCTCCGTGAAGCAAGATCATCCAGCAGTAAAGTCTGGAACCATGCACTACTGACCTTGAGAGCCGAAAACCTGGACCGAAGCCACCCGGTACACTGCCATTTCTTTGAAGGAGGGCTCGAACAGTACCAAGAGTGGATTCAGTTCTTCCCGCGGACAATGTTCAGCATCAACGCGTATTCCCTGACCAAGCACCTATCCGCCAGCCAGCTCGACTTCCTTCGACAAGTACCAATGACGCGGATTAGCTTTGAATCGGACATGCCACACTGCTCTATCACATCAGCGCCATTTAGCACCTCAGCAAACGTTATCGAAGCAGCTCGAAAGTTCCAGTACTTCGGCCGTCGACGAGAAAGTCTACCCGACATACTCCGTCAAAGCCTCATCAATACAGTCGCCTTTTACCGGCCAGACATTACCGTCTCAAAGCAAGACCAGCAAATTCATGCCACCACGCAAACACTCAGTGAAGCGGCGCAACCAGCACCAGAATGCTGTGATGCCAAGACGTCCACCGACCAACCGGCGACATCAGTTCGGGTCACCCAACCCATCTTCGTAAACACACATGACGTGGAGCAGCTGATTCTCGACGACGAAGATCTCGATCTGGTCGACGAGCTTGTCAACGAGGATATGGCAACAACACCGACTCTGGTCGTATCCGATGGCTCAAATACCGGTTGGGAACCCCTGGGAATCTGTACGCCGAACGAAGGCGGCCACCGAACTTGCCGACCCCTCTACGTCCAGGAGCACTTCAACCGGGACTACCAAGCGTCGACCACTTCTGAGATCGCAGAAGAAGATCGGCGCCGTCTCTTCGAGCGCCAAGTTCAGACCATCCTGCAGAGCCTACTGGTTCTCTGGGCCGCAAGACTCATCAGCGGACACGCGGACGCAGTCGTAAAGTTCGTCCACCGATTACTCGACAGCCGTCCGGAGGACGCAGTTCACGTGCTTGAGGAACACTATGACACGATTACCGAGGGCGTCCAGTGGTTTCCAGCTGGTCTTAGCGAAAGCGACTTAAGACTAGCACTTCGAAAGCGCGCCTATTCATGCGACATTGCGTGCAACAACCTACTGAGGAACGATGAAGACGGCGGTCTACCACTCTTCCGCTCATCCGTCGGACACCACGCACGGCGCAAGCGCATTCAAAACGAGCTTGATGCACTCTGGCAGACAACACCGGAGCTACTGCATTGGCTGACCCGTTACGTTCGGAACTCCGCAACGACCGCCGAAATCAACTACCGAATCCTCTTGCAGCACGAACCGCAGTCGCTCGAAGACACAGATACCTCTAAACCTACGCGATCCGTGACAACGCCCTCAATCGCTCGTCGAATTGCTGCAGCTGACAAGTCTCTCGCGTCACCTAGGCGCTCACGTCCGTCCGAACAATCGGACACCCGCCGTGTTTCACCTGTACCAAGACGCACCAACCGCAAACATCCGTCTCCACCACCTGGCGAGCACAACTGTCGCAGGTATCCAGTACAGACCAGATTCCACCCGTACTCGAGTCGACGACGAGACTCGGAAGAGCCAGGCGGCAGCAGGTCACTTGCCCGTCGAGTGCAGTGGTGATCACAGCGCCGAGTCTCCACGTTTACTTTCCATATTCCTTCGAATCCTCTCTATTTTATGTAACTCTGTTATCTTCTCTAACTCACTGTACAACTTTTTTTTCCCGTGTGCCTGTCTAATAACCTGTCGAAACCTGTCTAAGCATACAGATTGGCGTGTTATTACAGTACCGTGTTTTTCCGTAATGTCGTCAATGTGTCCGATAGTTGCACCCCAGTATTTTCGTTTCCCTCTCTCTGTTCCACTGTTCCTTTACAGCGTCTTCTCGATAGTATTCTCCACGGGTCATAGTCTTCGTCCCCTTTCTGGTAAATCATAAGCGACCACAGCATGCGAATAGCGGACGCGGACGTCCGGTTCGTGAGGGGTGGGAGGTGTAACCCATGGCTAGAGTCTGCAAGGCCGATGCCGAGCAGACATCACTCGTACCGTCGTGCGTCAACGGAGCCAGCACTTGCGTCAACGGCGGCCGCACCTGCCGCACCTGTCGCCGGCAAACAAACAGTCTTCCAGCGTTCCACTTCACGATCCTCGGCAGAGCGTCCGGACTCCTCGTCGGGGAACGGCGGCCTTCGGGCCCGCCGGGTCCTCCGACCCCTCTCGCTTTCCATCCACCACCACGTCAACAGCTGGTCGCTATCCACCACCACGCGAATGCCAAGGACCAGCCACCGCTATCCATACGACCTTCGTATACTCGTTCGCTTAATTACCATGTACTCCATTCGGTCACTATGATGAAGTTCTGTCCATGCCAGTTCGGTACGCTACGATGATGGTAATCGGGGAACGCTAGTCTAATGGATCGCTATGCCCGGGCGGTTCAGGCATTTCACTTTGCAGCTTTTCTTACATTTTCAGGGTTATTTTCCTTTGGCAAACCGTGTCAGTATTGCTGAGGGCCAACGGCTAGCATCGGGAGCGGTCAGGAAGGCACATGCCACTTGGCAACTGTGCATTCCGAAAAAGAGTTGCCATGCAAACAGACGGGGTACGGCAATTGAAATTCCGGTTGCTAGGCATTCTAGCGCGAGAAATGCGTTTTATGAATGCCAAATTCCAGTTGCCCGTGGACGCAATTGGCAAGTGCATTGTGAATGTCAGTCGAATGTTGCCGAAAGCCAATGACAGTTTGCCGTTGCTAGACGCGACGCTCCTATTTGTCCCATTTGACAAGTGTTCTGTTAAGTCCGTCTTTCCCCAGCGCTGGCATTGGCAAGCGGCTGGTAAGTGAAAATTTACTGCTTGGAGTTCACAATGAATTGGGTACCCGCTGTCCCCTGAGAATGCGCCGTCCTTGTTGTTCCACACGTGCGCTCGAACTAGATGTCGAGATCGTGCCGTGCCGTGGTGCCGTGATCACGGCACGCCCCATGGCAAGGGGAGGGATGAGGCGTCGCCATGGCACGGCACTCGGCACAGCCCCAAATATTTGCCGTTTTCCGTGCCGTGATAAGGCAAAAGCCGTGATTTCTGGAATCAAGGCAACGTGTTTTTACCACGGCGCGGCCCATGGCACGGGAGGGGTCACCATGGCACGGCTCCACGGCACTGTGGGTTTTATACATTTCCAGATCGAACCAACCTGGTACACTGCCTACGTCGGCCTTCGCAGGTCGAGCCGCATCTTCGACGTGTCCAGACCGCCTCGGAGCCGGGATGTCCCGCTTGACCGGCGCTACCGGCTCCTGCGAATCCTCTTTGTCCTTCTTCTCCTCCTCCTCTTGTGCTCGATCCGCGCCTCCGAATCGAATCGAGGTCGGAATCGGCTCCGGGTAGGACGCCGCCGCGTCGGACCGCTTGTGACGCATGGGAAGGGGGACCTACCATTTACCCGTTCGGTGAGATGGGACGCAAAACCGTAATATCGGGATTTAAAATCATTTTGTCGTAGTTTTAAAAAGATTGGTAGGTTCTCGTGCTTGTATTGCCCGAAAATGGATATTTTTTCGTCGTGGTTTAAAAAGATTTATTTTATTACATGCTTTTAATAAACAATGTTCGTTTATTATTTTGAACTATTAACGATTTAATTTGATTTTTACAATTAAATTAATTTCTTTTGAAGTGTTTAGAAATAAATTATATTCAAAGTATTTTTTTAATTTATTTTATTATTTTATTCATTGGGAGATATGTTAAGTTCTAATAATGCCGTAGACAAAAGGGGCATACACGATCCGGCTACTCGCTATTTTAGCGTTGAGGGTAATACTCTTTTAGCGGCTGTACCTGCTTGAACAGCGGAGCCCGGTCCTTCATGACCATCGTCTCGCCCTTATCGAACTCTTTGGGTAACTTGTTCCCGTTGACGCTGTCGGCGGCGACGTGGGGCCGATGGATGACGAAGCGAGTCATCCCATTGATCGGGTCCATGATGTGCTCCTCGACGATGTAGTCCGGCGAGCGGTCTTTCTCGTCACTGGCCTTAACATATAGCTAAGCAAATGCTAGCACATGTAGATCATGTATTTCCCGTGAATATACTGGCATGTGTGCTGTTCAAGCGCACGTTATACCATATTGGCTCTCGAATTAAAAATGACCAGTGTTCGGTGCTGATTCCTACGATGTTCTGATGCACGTTCCAAAAAGACGTAGCTCAGAGAAGGATCTCCTCCGGAATACAGAGAAAGACGTATTCCGAAAAGACATGTCAAGTAAACCAAGATTAATTTTTTACTAGTTGCTCATTAGGATCGGCAATCGGTAGCCGTACAGTACTCCGTGCCGTACTGACCCACTCCGTACCGTATTGCCTCCCCACGAGACCGAGCATCGTACCGTACGGTACGGTACGGGACTGTACGGCCGATACGATACGGTCGCACATACTAATCACCGAGAAAAGTGGAGTCGAACCGTACTCTGTACCGGACGGCCAACTCCGTCCTGGTCTGAACAAGCCTTATCGTGCCCGTACCGTACGGTACGGCCATACTGTCTGTACGAATGACGATCCTTAGTTGCTCACCGTGATCTCCACAACCGGCACATTCTTCCCCTTCGGGTTCTCCGCCAAGACCTCGTCGATGATCTTCTGCAGCTTCTCCGAAGTCACGTCAGGCTTCTCCTCGCTCTTCGCCTTCGGCTTCTGCGCACCTCCAAGTTTGATTTCCACCGGCTTGAGGTCCTCCTCGAACTCTTCGCTCTGCTCCGTCAGCTTGACGTCCACTTTCGGGCTGTCCGGCGAGGCACGGACGACTGGCAGCAGTTGGTCTTCTTCGCTGGGTAGTGGCTCGTCATGGTGGAACATTTCAGCGGACTTCTTCTCGGCGCTCTGAGCCTCATTTGGGGCTTTAGCGGTTTCTAAACGTGGACATTATGTATCAAAACTAAATGCCAAATTCGTCCTCAAGCTAATGGTAGCACAAAGGCATAGGGAGAGGAGCCGTGTTAGGATACTTTTATGACTAAATTTGGCATAATTTTCAGCGTAATATTCCCAACTGAACCAAAAACATTTGGCGAGCTAGTTTAGATTGAAAACTACTAGATTAAATATTTAATTATCTTAATGAAATAAAAATGCGTAATCCCATTAATCATGAAAGACAATGCTGTGATTTTCGAAAGTAGAGATGATGCGCCGTGCCGTGCCGTGGGCCATGCCGTGACGATCACGGCACGACTTCACTTCACGGCACGGCTCGAAAAATGGCGCCGTGCCGTGATAGTAGTCACGGCACCGGAAACGGCCGTTTTATTCGGCCGTGCGTTCTCCATATCGTGGCCACGGCACGGCCCATGGCACGCGGGTGGCCCGAATCATCTATTCTAGGCAGTCAGCACCCATTCACTCACCCTTCTCCGAAGACTTGACGCTGTTGGTGGAATTATCCCCTTCGTCGCCGAGCCTCAGCAGGAGGTCATGTAGGTCCTTGTCGGCAGTAGCTTTCCAGCTTTCGAACTTTTCTGCCGACGTTTGCGCATCGGAACGGTCGTTGGCGTCCTCCTTCTTGCCCTTCTCGGTTTCCTCCATTGCCTTCCGCGTCTCGTCGTCGAAGACTTTGGCCCGGTCGTCGGTCTCTTTCGGCTTCTCGTTATATTCACCGATTTCGACGGTCTCGTTGCCGGCAGGCCGGAAGTTGTCAATGTCATGCTCCATAGACTCCAGGATCTCCAGCTCCTTCTGGTCGCGTGCGGCGGGATCTAAAAGGCTACGTGCTTAGTGTGTTCAGGGAAATCTAGCCGCGAAATCGACGATTTAAAGGACAAGGTTGAGTGCCCAGGAGGACGAAAAAGGCTATCTAAGAGCCGCGAGCTGCGAATGTATCAGAGCTCAAACATGCGCACAAGCAGCGTAACTCAGCCTGAAGCTGAAGCCTTTGCTTATGCCTAGGATCGACAAAAATGTAAAAACCAAGTGTCCCTTTGGTTTACGCCAAAAGTCGGCAGTTTACATAAGAGCCGAAATGAACCTCATGGTTGCGAGACTCAATTTACAACTTTAAACACTGACCCGATGCCTCCTTCGAATCCATCGGCTCGATTTCGAAGATGACTTCTCCGTTCTTGTCGTTTGGGAAGAAGGTCACCGTAGAGTTGTGCTTCTGGGCGACGTCGCGGATAATGCCCTTGACCCAGTCTTCTTCTAAACAGCTGGCAGTAAAAGTTTTTAATGATTGTGATTTGTGAGAATGTGCTATTTATTTGAAAAAGAGCTTGGTAGTTTTTGGCATAGGATAAGGGAATTTACACAACAGAAATATTACTGAAAATGTTATTTTGTGACAGCTGAAATTTGCTAACTTGTATTTTAAAATTTATATTAAAATAAATATAAATAAAATAATGCATTTTTATTTTTTATAATTTAACGAAATTAATTTGAAGTTTTCGTAGAATTATTTTCGAAAATCCTATAGCAACAGGCCTACCCTTTTGAACAGCTGTCTTTGCCTCCTCGGCTTCGGTCGTCTTCTCTCCAGCCTTTGCCTCGTCCAGTTTCTTCCTCAGCTCTGCGTACGACATCACCTCCTCGTTCTTCACTGGCTGCTCGTCCACCGAGCTCTTGACGTACTCGCTTGGCAGATCCTCGAACTTCATGTTCTTCTCCAGCTCGTCGAGCGCCTTATTGTCCTGCACGTAGTCGTCGTCGCTGGCGCGGACCTCTTCCGCGAGGCGAGGTCGCGGAGACAGGTCCTGAAGGTAGTAATGGGAGGGTTCGGATAACATATTCCCGCTATCCTTTGCCCAACACCGCTCGCTTTTCCCGTCCCCGATACTCCGGGTCCTCGCCCCGAACATTGGTCAAATAGCCCCATGGTGTTCAAGTATAAAGTAGGAGGGGGGCAAACAAGCGGGCGGCCTGTAATACGTATGGGGACCGCTTTCCCCGTCCCCCCTCCAGTTACGGCATTATGGCTCTATATAATTATACCTGAAAATGACTAAATCATACTGCGTTATCCCTGATGCTTCGCTTTCTCATAATCAGTTTTTTGTTCCCACATTAATCCTTATACATCAGGAACGCGTTTACAAAAATTTAACCAGAGAGTGCGAAAACGAACCGAGACCAAAACCGGGACCACCAAAATGCACAAAGAGTCTCGGAAAACCGAGAACGGGATTTTGTCTACAGCATACACACATCCCTCGCATACAGCAATCCGAACGAAGTTTACGCAGGCCTTTCCTTTTGCGAATTTCTTGAGATTTGCTCAATCCTCGTGTGGGATCCGTCCAGACGGATGCTGCTTCGCTGGAACAGATCCTACTGTGTAAAAATGGGCATCAAAACCAGAGAGGTCCTGTCCCCGATCGAAACCGGATCCTTTACTTGCTTACAATTTTACTTTTGTTGTCTTTCCATTTGCTTAATCTGATTCGTCGGGTGATACCCCGTTGCAACGCAGAAAGGTGTCCGGATATGACTTATTCTTGGTATTCTGGCCACGTTTTGAAATGCAATCGTCCGTAAATATGTGAACCAACTCTCGACTATGAAGCCGTGAGAAAGTTTCATGGGTAGAAGGCACCCACCTCGAGCCTTGCCGGCGCTTGTCCCTCCTCCGAGTCGTCCAAGTGAACCTCCTTGCCGAGCGAAGGTTGGTCTTCTTTGTCCTTCTCCTGCTCTTCACTGTGCTCCTCCTTGGCTTCAGGTTCTGACCGCTTCTCCAAGGCCGGATCATCTTCTTCGGATGTTTCGACGGGTTCCTCCCGCGTCAGCTGCTCCTTCTGCACAGGCTTAACGTCGGGGTTCTCGGGGTCGCCGTCTTTTGGCGCTAGCTCGGCGCTCTTCGATGCGTCGGCGACGCCGGAAGAGAGGGAGAGGTTGACAAACCCGGCGAGTAGGAAGAGGTAAATGAGGGGATGCAAGTGGCGCATTCTAAAGAAAAAAGGGTACCATTTGGTAACATCGATTCGAAGAATTCCCGCTTATTCTATGCACAGCTAGGTTGATGAAGTAGTTGGAGCATTTTTTTGTACGACTTCGAAAAAATTTGACCAGGCCTGTAGGGATTTTACGTACCAACTGGGCTAGTAACGAAACAGCGGGCCAATTTTCTAATTTTTTATTTAACTTTATTTAAAAATAAATTTTAATAAAAATTTGAAGATTAAGCATTCTAACATTAAACTTTTTCTGGAGTTTGAAGAAGGCTCGAGCTTTCGGGAAACAACACTTTTAAAATAATATATAATTTTTTATTTCCCCCCATTTTTTCGCTAAAACCAGGGGCCCGAAAACCATATACATCGGCGGATTCCTCTTGCACAGTCCATTTTGAGCGCAGCAAAAAATGGAAGAAACTTCGCATTTCAAGAGAACGCACAAAGATGAGTAACACAAATTATTCTAATGCGTTCAACCGCCGGATAGGCTAGGAAAACGGGCGTAAAAACGGGCGAGGACTATCAAATGAAGTTCGACGAAAACGATCTCATCACGTCGCTGACAGGCAGACGGAGGTTGCTCGTTACCGGAGCCGCCGACGCGGATCCGACCATGTCCCCGCCAAATCCGGTCCCATGAGCGCCAAATTAGCGGGGCATTACCCGTGCTCCATTGTGCAATCCGCGTCACCGAAAGCGGATTACCTGGCGCCCACAGCGCGACAGGGGTGATGATGAAAACAAGAGGCGTATATCGGCGAGAATGATGGTTTAGGACTACAACTGGGTGAAGAAACTTCGGAAGTATTCGGTAATCTGTGCATGTCTGGAACGTTCGACCATGAAAGTTTACCCGCTAAATGCGTATGGATGTACTTAAAAGTACACTTAGGTAAGCGAACTTTTCATTCGGTCATAGTTGATGCTGCGATCGTCAAAAGTGCAGGCCAGTTTAAAAACCGAAAAAAACTCCAGAACCGCCAAAATCCCGGCATTTGTTGAGCCAAAATCCGAAGAGTCCCCGCTAGTAGAGTTCGGCGCCCGTACCAAGATACGGGCCATACCCGTAGCCGCATTATACGGCATGACAACACGACCCGGGAGGGTCCAGCACGGGTACGGGTACGGCACGGGTGTCAAAAGCAAGCCCTGTTTTGCCAAGCCGAGCCAACCCAAGTCGTGCTTTATGCCGTGTTAATGTACACGGCTCGCCCTTCTTGGGTCCACCACGGCACGGCTACATGGCACGGGAGAGGGCATCACGGGTACGGGTACGGCACGGTTGGGGTCTACCACTGGTACGGGTACGGCACGGAGTACCAGCGCCGATCTCTCCCCGCTAGTACTGACATTAATTTCCGCGTGCTTTGTGTTTTGTATTTGTGAAGTGTTTTAATTTTCGATTTGGTGTCTGTTGAAGCGTTTTGGATGGGATAATGTGCGCCAGAGGACGCACGGCTTTGCGGGCCTGAACGAGGAACTTTGTCGAAGCAGTCCGTAGGGTCATCTTATTGTGCGGCCCACGGGTATTTTCGTGCATGGAGAATCATTAACTGTCGCCCACTTTTGCGTAGGGGCTCATTTAAGGGGAGGGCCGGGCTAAGCCGTTCCTGCTCGGATGCTATAGCGAGCCCGCTATAGCATTCGGCCCATAGCGGCAACAAAAAGGAGAATTTTAATTAACTCGGTCGCAGGAGGTTTTTGAGCACTCGGAATCTGAAAATAGCGTCCTGTTTCGCGGGGAATTGAGGGAGGGGTCGGCAGGGAAGGAATTCTGATTACATGCAATGGCGAGCTTGGCATCCGGGCTGTAGGGGGGGGGGGGGGCGAGAAGGAGATATCTAGGTTTTCGTAAGCGGAGCAATTTAAACAATGCTGAGTTACACAAATTTCGGAATACTGCATAGATGCAGTAGCGCTATAGCTCATAAGTTGGCTGCTTAGTGCTAGTAATCCCCGGTAGAGGCGCCGGCTGCGCGAAGCGCAGACTAGCCGGTAGTTTAAAGAATAGCCTCGACTCTACATTCAGTGTCCATAGAGTTTGGAATGTACGTATTCTGATTAGTACTAGTGGTTTGACGGCAGCTTCCTCTTTTCTGCTCCATGGCGCCGAAAGAACATTAGGCGGTGTTTATTAAGGAAATCAAAATAAAGGTGAAATTCGACATAAATTACTACAACTACCAACAAAGTCATGAGCTTACGCGCACACGTGAAATAAAGCTCTTCAAATCGTGCTCACTTGAAGATGCCGAATGGGTCCGGGTTCGGGCAGAGGTTGCCCAGCTTCACGCCGAAGTACTCGATGTGGTGAAGCGCGTTCAGGTTAAGGACGTCCGGGTTGCTGCAGCCGTTGGTGGTGTCGTCAGTGCAGGTCTCGTATTTGGCGCCGACGCCCATCGCGTTGTCGTACCACGCCTAAAGCCATGTACCATAGGCTCCGGATGTAGCTAAGGCGAAGTCACGAATGCCGAAAAAGGCAAGTACGTTTTGAGGCCCAAGCGGAAAATGTCGCCAGGAATTTAGGCTTCCAAAAGGCATATGCACATGTGTGCAGCCTAGACCTAAGCCAATGTGTCACTTTTAGCGTTCACAGAGGCCGAACTTAGTGAAGCTTTGTATTCATTTTGCCAAGCTATGGGGCAGTTGCTGGAGCGACCTTACCTCGGTCTTGTGATGACGGTAGCCGAAGAAGCCCTGGGGTGGGACGTGTGGGACGATGTCCTGCTTGTGCGTCACTCGGTAGCTCTCGGGAACCTGAAATAGTCGGCAGAGTCGACTGCTTTTCCGAGGTACTGAGCTTACCAATTGCTCAATAGCCTTCGCGAATGCGACGTCGCCAGTGCGGGGCTGTCCGTAGGTGTAGAGACGAATGTTCGCCGAAGGGTAAATGCCCTCCTTAGCTGCACTACCAGCCGCTAAGGCAGCCAGAGCTCCTCCGAGCGAGTGCCCAGTGACCCACAATTGGTAGCTTGGGTACTGCTGCTTCAGAGCGAGGAGCTCCTCGTAAAGTCCGTTCTTCCACACTTTGTTGAAGATGTCGAGGAAGTATGAGCTCGCCTTTCCGCCCACTGGCGAGTCGCGTGCGGAAGTGAACGCCGTTTGGCCGACCTCGATGACGAGCTGGAGAAAGCCGCTTGTTCCGCTAAGGCCGTGATTTATTATACCAGAAGTAAAAAAGCCATTTCGAGAACCCGCGGTTTTTTTCTCTAAGAAAAAGGCAAAAATTCGAATTTTACGGATGTATGTGATATTTTTGCCCAAGCTCACCGACACATACGGTCTTCGATAGGTTGCTAGGACTTACCGGAACGAAAGGAAGACAGCCTTGCTCTGCATGGAATATCCGATAAAACCGGCGCATTGCCCAGTGAAGTCGCCATTCTGGCAGTCTACGATCACCTCTTTGACTATCTGCAAAATAGACGTTAGACAATGCTGGTGCAAGCACGCTTTACTCCTTAACTTATAACTAAGTGTTTGATTCTTAATCTTAAAAAGGGATCTCTTATGACTAAGAGATCCCTTTTCAACCCCTTATCGAGCCAAACATCTGTAAGGAACTGCAAATTTTGTACCGGTTGACCAAGTTTGGCCAAGGATTATCAAAATTCGGTTAAACGCAGCAGTTTTGCTGTTTTCGAGAACACGTGTACATTAAATATTTTTGAAAAATCTCTTAGCTTTTTGATCCGAACTTTGTGCAGGCAGTTACGGCAAATAGTTTATACGTATGGGACCCTACAGCGAGCAGTGAATTCGGCCGGGTCACAATACCCTGAATTAAGGCCCGCTTCACGAGAGTGGCGCCTACCTTCGCATCGGGGATGGTCCTATTCAGGCATAGCGAGGGCGTGAGGCTGTAAGCTGCGGCCGTCAGGTAGAGCACCTCGGTCCGAGCGAAGGTATCGTTGTACGAAGCCGAGACGAGACCCATAAGCGCCAAGCAGGCGACGACGCGGAACAGCATATCGAACAATGGAGTTACTCCGAGAGAGAACGGATGCTCTGAGTGATGCTGTTTGGAGGAACGTCCTCTTTAAAAGGTTTGGAACTCTTCGTTACTTCCGGTTTCGTCCTCGTTTGAGGCTATTCAAACAAAGGCGCGCATGCATGCATAGCTAATTTCGATGATTTTAGAGGGCACTGCGGACGTGACTTTGCGCTAATGCTGTCGACGGGGCATGATCGTGATCATGTCCTCAGCAATTCCCATGCTATCTCTCGGCCTACAACGATCGGAACGTGCTCGAAAATTCGCCCAAACTGAACGCATATGCAAAGCGGCAACCGCGTGGCTCGCATGCGTAGCGGGAACGTGACGCTTCTCCGAAAATGTGTTCGCAGATTAAGGGCGCAATATACAAGGGTCGAAGTCAACGCGATCTGGCCCCGTTCTCTGTCAGTCGCAGAGCTATTTTTGGGGCGGCCAACATTGCTTCAGCGAACGTGAACTTACCATTCCGAACGTGTACGCCAAACGAAGCTGTGCTGCTGTGAAGAAGAAAGCCGATAAACCGGAACATCGTAGTTCTGTCCCCACCCAATCGAACATTGAAAAATTCTGCCCTTTCCTTAGCAGTTTCCTGCATGTAGCTATGGCGACCCAATGGAAAAAAGGTCCACGGGCAAAAGTCAACTATAGGCGCTCAGAGCCTGGTCGGCTCTACACTTCAGCATGCTTGAGCGTGCGCACACCGCTCTTAGGCTTAGTTGAAGATGTGAAACATACAGAACATTTGGATGTAGTCTTCTCTGCCTACAACTGCGGACAAAAGGTGGGATATTCGCCCAAATCGATCCGCAGCGGCTCGCATGCGTACCGATAACGCAACCCGTCTCTCAGAGTACGTTCTCCGATTAAGGGGCCAATACACAAGGGCTAAAGTCAGCAATAGTTCGCTCGACGTTCTGACAAGTAGTCATCGGACGCTGCCATCGTGTCCGTGACGCTTACAGTGTTCCCCGAAATCGAAAACGCTCATTTGGGTCTAAAAATAGTGACTAAGACCAAGGGCGTAGCTAGGGGGGGTCGGGGGGGGGGGGGGGCAAGGG
>JNEY01000038.1:312599-344300 GCA_020875895.1 Aphelenchus avenae | reverse complement strand
GGGAGGAATTTATCATTCTTTTGGATTATAGAGTTGGACCACCACTTATTCTAAAATCGAAAATTTTCGGGCCGGAGTCCCGAATTTGTACCAAAATCGACCAAAAATACACCAAAATCTGGCCATATCATTGAGTATTTTTTCCAATATGTCTACTTTATGCCTATACGTGCACTAATTAAGCTTTAACAGCCCTAAAATACACCTAAAAACGACAGTTCAACAAAGAAAATGGTTGAAAATAGTGAAAAATGAGTGTGTTTACCTAATTTAGGCCCCAGTGAGGGGGTCTATTAGACGGGGTGTTTATTCCGCAATTGGTGCCTAGGCGAGGGGTCTATTAGTTGGGGGGGGGGGGGCGGGGGCGTTTATTAGAGAAAATACGGTATTACATGGCGTCCATGAGCATCTCTATAAGCTTTCATAACGTAAAAATGCTTAGAAAAAATGTAACTTTGACCCCATAATTGCTTACCTCCTCTCCCTTATGCGGCTAGCACAAGATACAATGCGAATGCGGAATCGTGAAAGGTCGACCTCAAGGAGGGAGGCAAGGAATTTTTTCGAAAATGTTCTGGAGTACCGAGGGGTCAACGGAATTGCGCGCCAAAGGACTCGGTATGCCTCTGCACTCTTTACAGGCTATAGAAACGGCCCACGAAAATAAATACTAGACACTCCTACGCAATCCAAGCCAAATTTTTTTCACTGTAGGTTTTGTATGAATTTTAGCAAAACAGAACATAAAACCACAAAAAAATAAAACGACAGAGTTAAGTAAAATAGAAATGAATATACACTTTTAAAACAAAGCATAGCCAACGATGCAGAAGAACCAGGCCAGAGGCATGTAATTTTATATGCTGCCACAACATGCTCCGCCATATAGCATGCGAGTATACCCGAGCAGTTCCCACATCCTCATAGGACTCTGTCGCTGAGAATAAACGTACACTCAAGCGCTCTAGCGGATAACTAGTCCGCACGCGGATCTCGAAAAAATTGGGGTAAGGCGGCGAATCTGCGACGAGACTGAGAAGAAACTGATGCAATCGAAGCGCTTCCGTCATGTGACTGAGAAATTTTTGTTGAAGCAAACGAATTCGTGAAAGGTTCGCCTTTTGTTTCCACTTCTCCTCATGAATCACTCCGTCGTCGCGAGCACAAGACATAAGCGCCTCGTGGCGTCGAAGCAAGCAGGAAAGGAGCGCTCTTGTTCCTTATCTCCGCTGCCCGCCGCGACGACGTCTTCTACGCAAAAAACCAGGTGTATATGGTTACGTATTCTGAAGTGCATTGTGATACCCAGAGCACCGTCGTACTCTATGACATCTGAATTCAATACTCGCCATTTCGACTTTCCCCATGCAGTGATAGCCCATGGTGGCAGTGTATTCTAGTCTTCAAAAGGCTGTGTTACCGTATGGGAGGGGCAAGGTTTTTATGGGGATGGGGCAAAAAAAAACTAGCATGGAGGGGCAGAAAATATAAAGGAGCCGGCATTTAAGTAGTATTTTTCCTGGCATTTTTATGTTGTCTTGGGTCCGTATGGGGGGCATAGAAGATTTTTGAAGATTTTTTTATGTCTTCTTGGGTCCGTATAGGTGCATACACGTGGCCCCCATTCCTGTCCCCCACTTTAGAATTTTGCCCCCATGTTAGTTTCATGCCCCTCACCTTAAAAACCTTGCCCCCCCATACGGTAGATCGGCACCCGTACGGAGTTACGGGCCAAACCCGAAACCCGCACCCGTATAATACGATACGGCAATAAGGCACGGCCCCAAAAAACGCCGTGTTACATTCGGCCAAACCGTATTACGGGCCGTGTTTTATGCCGTGTTAGTGTATGCGGCACTGCAATTTCTTTCCACCACGGGTACGCGGTAGCGCGCGTGTGGACACCACGGGTACGGGTTCGGCACGGTGTCCCAGCGCCGATCTCTATGCGGTAGCGCAACCACTTCAAAACCGTCAACGTAAAGTGACGAAAGTGAAAGGCGTAAGCTTGTAAAAACTCATGTCCCCAAATGCGTGATCAATGTTGCTCTTTTCAACTAAGCAAAAGAACGGCACAGCTTCGTGAAGGTGATTCATCAACTCTTGTGCAATGATCATTCGTTCTAGTCCTATCTACACATAAAAACATGCGTATTTTGCTGCTTCTGTTTTGCTATACCTTCTGCACTGGCGGTTAGAACAGCTAGGAGCTAATATGGTATTATTAAAATGGCAAGAGTTTTACTAATCTCTAGCGCAGCAAAACAAAAATGTCGACCGTCAGAGCGTAGCATAAGATCACTGACGAAAACCGAGGAAACTGAGGGTCACGGGGACCGGGGGGGGCAAAAGGATCATACCTCAGAGACGCGAGTGCACTTTAATTCTTAGATCCTTCGTAGCAAGATAAGTAAGACTTGCTGCCCAAATTTTCAGCGGAATCTTGATATCCGGCAGAAGTTTACCCTTTGGTCTTGCACGTGGTGGTCGCAGTTCTCGTGGGAACAGTCGAAGTGAGTGCCCAAACAGCGGCAGCCCGCGTAGGGGTATCAAAGGAAGCCGTCACCTTGATACTGCATGGTAAACTTGGAAAAGTATTTTTTCGAATAAACTTAATACTTCGACACAAAACCTTGCACTTTATTAGCTTAGTGACTGCGCACTACGTCGTCATCGCTGAGGTCAGCATCATGAAGAAGACGAGACCGCTTGCGAGTACGTCAATGTTATTGTAAACGATGAAGCTTAGCATCGCACCACGCGGAGAGATCGCAGAGAGCCGTTCCCCCTTCGCGAGCAATTCTGTCCAGTGCAGTAGGCTCTTTGCTGCGGCCTCTTTGCGACCGTCGAGCATGCTTTGTAGACGCCTAGCGGCACTGGCGTACCTAAAACGCTAAGATAACATGCTCAACTTGCTGCGGTTCCGAACCGATCTTCGTGTATGATTGCCTGCAAGGCTGCATGGATTGTCTCCTCGTTGATCTCATTCGTCCGTACGACTTTCGCTATCCCAAGATGCTCTGCGAGGCGGCAGTTTCTGAACTGGTCTCCTAAAAAGTCGCATTTCCGTGCCTCACGTAAGAAGGAGACTGTCCGCTATGCGACTGCCCAGAGGGAGTGGGTCAGTGTCATTAAGCATGCACTTACCAAAAAGTGGAATGCAGATCATCGGTTTGCCGGCTTTAACAATTTCCATCAGACTGTTAAAGCCGCCATGCGTAATTATCGCACGCACTTTGGAGTGCCCTAAAAATTCCTGAAAGTCAAGGAAGAGATTCCGGGGGAGTGTAAGTGAAAGACCTGTTAGCGAGGCCGGACAAATTTAAGCGGGCTAAGTGAAATGTGATCCGGTATCTTCGGTTTCCTTCGATTTGACATAATTTCAGACTTTCATAGCTATGCGATCTAAGTCTAAATAGATCATTCATAAAGCATAAACCAGCAGTGAGCATAAATTCGATACTTGTTGCCTCCATGCGAGGGTCGACTGCCTACTTTCGGCGTGTACATAGGAGATAAACGGCATCCATCCACGTGGTGGCTTACCTAGCAACTCTGCTTGCGAAATCCATGGGAAGACGTGGACATTCCTTGGTCTAATCCCGTCCAAGTCCTTGCCGTCGTAGCGGAAGATGAATGTTACGTGAGGACGCCGAGCAAATGCCCTCAGGAACGCCGCCTTCATAGCGAGCGGCATCTGCAAAGGATTGGCGACGCTTCCGAGTGAGAAGAGAACCACAGAATCCGCGGAAGAAACGGTCGTGGAGAAGGGCTCGCCCAGTGTTGGAGTTGCAGTTTGTTTCAGTCCAATGCCTAAGAGAAAGGTAACGAATGAACCTATGTGCCAAACAACATGAGTAGCCCAAGCTCGAATTCAGATTTCAGGTGTTGTTTAGAATTAATCCGGAATAAAAAAGCACACTCGAAGTTTCGTCACTAATTAAAATGACCGGCAAAGGCGCCTTTCCCTCGTATGCGTCAATTTTTTATCACAATTTCCTTATATCCACCGCGGCGGGCATTTCTACCACCGCGAATAATGTACAGGCAACAGTCGACGGGCCGCGAGCAAATTTTCTTTCAGCGCCTGGAATGGGAAAATTTTCCGAATAATAGCAAAGCCCATTGCGCGTCAAATCGACTACTAAGAGGATGCGTTCCCCTTAACGGCAAGGCATCTTCTTTGCTTTCTTATTTGAGTCTTCCCTACATAGCCAAGAGCGTGTTCTAGATTTATGTTTTCTCGGCCCCGTCTTACCTCCAATGTTGACCACACTGTGCAGCCCGGGTCGAGGAAAATCGAGTAACTCGTCATTATTCACCATCACAAGAGGTGCTTTCCGGCTGAGCTCTCGTAGAGGCGGAAGGTGCGTGTAGCCTGCCTTCCGGAAAGCGACGTCTTCCGCAGGTCCGATATGGCGGAAGTGGGCCAGCGGCGTTAGGCCATGCAGAAAGAAACTCTGAAGGCGCTGAATGAAAGTCATGCGGTCGGTAGCGTCCAAGTGAACGGCTAAAAATACGATACTGGTCAAGGCTTTGTATCACTAATGGATCTTTTCGACTGATTCCGATTGCGATCCGATTTCATAATTTAAAGCCCGGACGCAACTCGAAAAGATAAACAAGCACTGATTGCACCCGAGAAATCGGGTTATCAGACCGATTCCGATCCCAAAAAATTCAGATTCACTCAAATTTGTCAGGTCTTGCAATTCAATTACGTTCTTGCAAGTAAGCTTGTTTTTACATTAACAACATGTGCAAGCAGCCCAAGGGACCACTTAGGCCTTAGGTGAGACATGATAGTTTTCCAGAAATACGGGACCTAAAAAGCAGTAGTACACCCTGCATGGCTTTCTCCACAGCTGTAAGGTGCAGAAGGGCAGCGTACGGCATCCGACATACGGCTTGCAGTAGAACCTTGACACAAAATTCTAGTTTGCCTTCCGGCGTCTTACGTCCATAATAACGCGTACTTTTCTACCACCCTTCAAGCTTATTTCCAGTCTAAACATCCGCATAGATCCGTTTCCCGCCATTTTGTAGTGTGTTTTAGTGTTCGGTAAGACTCCTCCCCGTGCCGTTCCCCCCACCCCCCACCCGTGTCGACCCCCCTCCGTGCCGTTCCCCTGTTCCCGTGCTGACCCCCGTGCCGTTCCCCCGTTCCCGTGCTAACCCCCGCCCCCGTGCCGTTCCCCGTGCCCGTAAAAAACGGGAAACGGTAACGGTAACGGGCCGTGAAACGGACACGGGTACCGAACACTAGTGTGTTTACGTCTTCAGTACGGCTCAGTTCCAAAAAAACCGACGTTTCGTAGGGCAAAATACCTAGCATAGCGTACGGTACGAGAAGAGCGCATTCTCATGCCCCCTTAAAGGAGACAGTTTCATACTCAGGCGCTTACGTGGCACGTAAGAAGGAGCCGTCGGTAGAGCCGTTTCCTGCGTAACGTATTCGGGCAGTGGTCCTCCTGCAAGCCATATCCACGAAGAGATGTTCGCCGTATAAGTAAGCCCAATGGGACAATAGTTGTAGGTATGCGTGAATACGACGTCGAAGCCGGCTGTTAGGAACTCGTCGATGAGCCCGCGGTTGTTGAGCAGGCCTAAACTTAGGCCGTCTGTGTTTACTGGAGTCAGCTCATGTCAGCAATTAGAAGGAAGGGACGGTATATTAGTCTAGGTTACTCAGACCTTTTTGTTCGTTACTAGCGTCTGTAGACCACCCGGTCTGGGACCGAAGCCAAAGCCGAAGCGAAGGTAAAATTTAAAAATAAAGCCAAAAAAAACACCGAAGCCGAAGCTGCGCAAAATCGTCACAGGAAGCACCCAGCAAATATACGATGTTCACGCGAGCCTCCATGGCCCGCGGCTAGGCGCCACCAGAGCAAATTTTCCTAGAAATGCCAAATTCTCGTCGAAAATTTGGTTGGTATAGCCTGCGGCAAGCCTGTGAGAACCATCGAAAAGCTTCGGTTCCTTCGGTCATTTGACAGAAGCAGGAGCCGAACTTTCCCCAAACCTACTAGCTAGGGGCAAAAAAACGTGAACAAATACCGCTTGTCGCACTCTTGTGCAATTGTACCGCTTTACCCACCGACGTATTAAATTCGAGGATAAATGTCGAAAATTCTGAGCAGCTTCGATTTAGTTGAAAAATTTCGTTTTTAAATTCGGTTTTTGTCCTTCGAAAGAGTTTCTATCAGTCGTGTATCGCAAATCGTAAGACGTACGTTCGCAGATCTTGGCGCTAAATTCGGAAAATCCCATGCTCTTTTGTGGCCGACTTCTGCTGGCGACTGCACCTTCTCGTTGACCATTTACGACATTAGTGAACACGCGGATTCTTGGATGGTTTGAATAGCCGCTAAGATCTCCGTGTCCCATTGATACGACCGGAAACAACGTGACATTGTGTCCGCCATTCGCCAACACTTCAGCAACACGCGAGCTCCAGACAACCTTAACGGGCGCTCGATCATACGTAGTGAAGTTTTCAAATTTGGCGAATTATGTTTAACGGAGGCCGTGCTGTGCTGCCGTACCCGTACTAATTCCTAGATTTAGCGGGTACATCCGTGTCGATGTTCGTTGCGTCCTGAGTCCTCGCTTGCCGCTTTCCATCACGTACGTAACACACCGTGCCGGGGCTCAGTGCATACCAAGGATGCGGACATTAATTTCGAACACCGAGACCGAGACCGAGACATGACCCCCCGAGAGTCTCGGTCTCGGTGGAGACCGAGAGCGAGAGTTTGTATTTACCACGCTCGTTAAGGAGCTCCGTAAGCACACCACCAGACGAAAAAAACCTTATCCTTATTACCTAAAGCGCTGTCGCTATGTCCGTAACGACGAAGTTCCCGCTACATTATTAAGTTTGGTATCATTCGACAGGGCTTCTTAGGTTATGAAAACAGGAAAGTTTCAGCCGGATCCCTTAGCCAGAAAAAAAAGTTATGACAGATCAATTTTACTACCGAGCTCCTGCTTCCGTGCAATAGCGAGCGCTATGGAAGCATGCATAGCGGCTAAGAGGTGGATAGTCTGCCAGATCAGTCCTAGGATATGGTTTTCAAGAGTAGAGATTCTGAAAATAACGTCTATTTTTCAAGATAGGGTTTCTTAGGGTCAGGCTGAGCGTAGGGACCCTGCTTCCATGCACTAGCGATCGCTATGGAAGCATGGGCATAGCGGCACCGAGATGGGATTCTGCAAAGAAATATGATTTTTCAAAGGGGTGCCAAAGGGCCGGTGTATGTAGGTCCAAATTCACAAGCCGGCTACCCCTTCGAGTTTGTTGTCATTTGATTGCCCGAAAGTATGCGTTTAGTCTGAGCAAGGTCATGTACAAACATGTAATTTTGGCTTTTGCGGTTGACTTTAAATAACATTCCGACGCACGGAGTTTGGCACACTGGATGCATAACACATAATTTATCTGCTTGGCACAAGTAATTCCCGGTAACGGCGCCGGCTTCGGGAAGCGCAGTCCAGCCGCTATTTTTAGTATAATTCGAGAAAAAATTGCGCAAACGCAATTTGAGTCGCTAGTTGAACACGTTTTAATTGGTATGAGTTGGAATTAGTCAGCGCCTGCATCATTTTTTTCGAATTTTTGGCAGAAACAATGAAATATTTTTAGGCAAAAAAGCTAAATGCGGTCGGAATTTCTCATGACCGAGACCGAGACCAGACCCCCCGAGAGTCTCGGTTTTCGAGACCGAGACCGAGACCCGCATCCCTATGCCGTACCAGAACGGCCTCAGCACCGGACGGGCCGTGACAAGGAACAGCCCCGTGGCAGGGGCTTGAATAAGACCGCCAAAAATCCGAATTTATAGGCGAACTCACAAAAGTGACATGTCTAAGCGACCTTCATGCAGGATCGTTTTTGACACATATAAATCGCCACGCTTGGCATAATTTTTGGTCGTAGGCGCCCTATTTATGGTAGATTTTAGCTTAAAAACCCGATATTTTAGATGTACCACCACGGTACGGAAAACGGCGCTCTTCTGGGTCAGTGACGTTCCATGATCCGTTCCGTGCTAGAACGGAACAGAAAACGGCCCGTCCTGACCGCTTTGCCGTGCCGGGACACGGCACAGACAGGACGGTATGGATCGCGGAACGGAACAGTCCGGTGGCGCAGGCCGCTAACTCTACTAATCCCCCCCCCCCCCCTCCGCCGTACCGGACCGCCGTGTCCGTACTGACCCCTGTTCCGTATTGCTGTATTGTGCTGTAGAATAGAAAAGGTAGATCATGTCACTGAAAAAGGAAGAGGACCTGTGAGCGGTTTGCTTACCTGACTCGGAAACAAGTCCCAAACGAAGATGGCTATCCTTAGAGCCAGGGTGAACTGAACAGAAATGATGCATATGCTGACACATAGCCATATTTTCATGTGGACACACCGAATGTGGACAGGCTGGCCCGCTTCAGTGGTAGGTTTTGACGGTTCTGCGGGTCAAACAAACAACAACGTTCATTCCGCAACGCACGCATTAGCGCTGATGCGCTTTGGCTAATTAACCGGTTCCTTTTGCGGTACTTGCACTGACGGCTACGAGCGTGTTGAGTTGTTCTGTGCTGCTGCTTGGAGCGCCCCGTAGTGCAATGAAATAACGATGCTCTCCTCAATGCATCACTATGAACTAGAGCGCTGGTGTGAAGTGCCAGAAGTTCCGCAGTCGCAAGCGCTCGTCCCATAGTCGGGGAGGGCTTCTCGGCGTATTAACTCAGATGAAAACTGAAGAAAACTAATCAAACGTTAGCCTAGGGACAACTACTTTTAGGTCACGCTTGTGTTCACTCATGCGTGCTAATCGGTGCACCTTGCATAGACACGCACTCGCATTCGCAATTCGAACATATAAACGAATGCGTTTCATCCGCATCCGCGTCATGAGGTCCGTGTATTCAGGAAATGATCGCATGTACGGGAGTGTGTTGCTACGCGGACTTTTAAGTGCTATAGTTTGAGTGGTTGTTTACTGGGAGTCCCAGTCTGGGACCTCTTTTAGGCGGATGATGCAATGCGGGCCTAGTTTGCATGGGACTGTTTTCATGCGTCAACTGGGTCACCTCAGGCCCCTACTGACGATTGCTTCTCCATTGCGCTTTGTCGAATGCTATGCTTCCACACTCGACTTGTCGTTTATTCAAGAGTACAGGAGATCGCCTTCAAATAAATAGAGATAATGAAAGGATAAACGATGCGTCAGGGGTCAGACGGAGTGAAGTAAGTAGGCAACTGCGTCGGCTACCACTTCGGCGACATTTTATGCCATGCGGTGGTAGGGGTTTCAGGGTTCGCTAGAGCTTCTTTCCACTGCTTCGAGCCGCTGTCGGAACCGAGCGGTCCCAGAATCGCATGTCCGATCTCGTCGTTGCTGCTGATGAGGTCGTAGTCCATCACCTTAAACGCTCAAGGTTTATTTGTGTGAAAATAATAAAAAGTACGCCTATTGGGCAAATCATTTTTCCAATAAGTTCTAGTACTTCGAAAGAAAGTCACAATATGTTTAAAATGAGGTAATAAAATATTGTACTTTTTAATAACAGATGAACTTAATTTAGATAATGCAGCTAAGTTTAGAGATAATATAATTTTAATATAATTTAAGTAATTAATAAAAAATAATTAAACTGACCGTAACTAAAACCGAATTTGTTTAATAACGTTATGAAATCTTCTCAACTCCATACGAGCGAATTCGAGTCCCAAAAGAAGAAGTCACTAAAAAAGCTTACCGTCACGACGAGGTTCACTTCCTTCTCCATCTTCTCCTTGGCGGGCACGGTGAACGTAAAGCTCTCGTTGAAGATGGGCATCAGAGTCTGAGAGCGGACGGCGGTCTTACGCTTCTCCAGCTTGTTGCCGTTCTGGACGAGCCACAGCTTGGCATAGGGGTCTGGAAATCCTATTTGACATTGGAAATCCTATTTGACATTAACATTTGATCCTATATAATAATCGAGAGGAGTGAGTGTGTGTGTGTGTGTGTCTGTGTGTCACGCTTTTCAGTTTACAACTTTCCTGGAGCTTTTGGGCCGAGATTTTGTGCCCCAGGGGGTTTTCAAGCATGCTGAGCACGAAAATGACAAAATTGGAACGATCCGAGCACAGCGGAACATCGTTCCGGTACGATGTGCCGAAAAATGTTCCAAGCGTATTTCGCCTGATTTTGTGTCCTCGGGGGTTTTCAAGCAAGCTGAGCATGAAAATGACAAAATTGCAACGATCCGAGCACACTGGCATCGTTACAGTGCGATGTGCGGAAAACGTTTCAAGCAAGCAAGCACGAAAATGACAAAACCCGAGCTTAGTGAAACATCGTTCCGCTACGATGTGGAGAAAAATGCTCCAGCGTAAATAATGGAACATTCATCCGATATGCCAGGTTTTGAGTATCAAGTGTAATAGAGAGCCGTAGAGTGTCTCGCACGCGCGAAGCGCGTGCAGACACTCGTTAAAAAATAATCGAAAACGTGTCTAATCACGAAAAGTAACAAAAACCAGTCCAAAACAGAAAACCTGCATTACGGTATTTCCATGAAGGGCCAAAGAAACTACTGTCCTGTTGATGGGAGATTTGAATAAAATGTCACTCACCCGCAGTTCCGAGTTTGTCGCGGTTGGGCAGGTCTCGAGCCTTCAGTACGCCTACGGCCATCTTGTTCGACTGCGGAAGGTAGCAAAGCGAAATGAGGATTTCGCCGCTTTGTTCCTGAAATATTTTACTTAATTTACAAATGTAGTTTATGAAAATTTGTAGTTGTCTTAGAATATTTTCTAAGTTACTTGTTAAATTTAAATTTTTATCTTTAACCCTTGCATACCCGACTGACGGTCGGCCGCTGGAGGTGCCGCCAATAGATGGGGCTCTTGTCGAACTTCACGCTGCGCATCGGCATGAGGATCTCGCCGATGGGGTCGTCGGAGCTGAAGCGGTCGTAGTCCATCACTTGCATCACCATCGTCATGTCGTGGATCTTCTTCATTGCGTGGCCTGAAGCGCTGATAAGTTTGATAGTTTCGAACCATGTATAGATGGACTAATTGGTTTATCGGTTTAGCTCTACCAAAAATCGGTTTAGCCGATTTTGGGAATTCTGATTTCTTAGAAATCGGCATTCGCTTTTAAATCCTAGGTCTCCCGAATCCGCTTTGAATAAATTCGCCTCGCGGTCTCTGCTATACATATCCGCTCGTTTACTATCCTCCTACCCCAGTTTACTGCGGTACGATGTCTTAGGGTATGTAGCAAGGATACAGCTTAGCATCAATAAGAGACCAGCGTTATCACAGCTTGGAATAAGTACGGAAAATTTGCATTTGCCGGTCCTACTCACGATCGTGCTCGCGGCCTAAGCATAATCCAAACCGGCTTCGAACCTAAACGGCGCGCAGCTCTAGTACGCTCCTTCCACTTTGATCATTTTTCTAGAATTTGCCAGACTGCCTTTCCTACATGCTTTCAAGGCCCCAATCGTCCTTTCGGAAACGTTTAGGGCATCAGGATCATCTTAGAAGCGAGAATAGACTTTACGTTGCGCCGACGGCAGCGGTGAGATCAACCCGCGTCCGTCCGTTCTCATTGGCGTGATGAGTCCCCTGCGATCCGCCAGCGACATCGACCTCTTTCCCGCGGTCAAGTGCTGGCAGTGCGGCGACGTCGCGTGCCTGCCGCGATGCGAGGGCACGTTGATGAAGCCGTGCATCAGATGACACGCCGCGAGACGATCCATTACGAGCGCCTCAAGAGCCAGCGGGTCAAGATCCGCGGAAGGACCGAACATTTCGATGGTACAGCGCGAAGAAAATACGCGTTTGAAGCGACGCGGGAAAATAAGCCGAATGGGCCGAGGAATGAAGCAGAGACCAGTGAAGATCGACCAGAACGGAAATGGGGCCGGAAGCGCGAGTCGGTGGCTTTAAAGAGCAGAGGGCGAACGTCTTCCGAATACGGAATGAGGAAGTTTTTCGGTCTGGAGCGCCTTAAGAAGTCAACTTTGGCTGCCGGGAAACGTGCCCGTTGGACCGTGTGGGAATGAGGAAAGAGTTTCCCAGGCAGGAAACAAAACTGTTTAGAGAACGTCGCGATTGCGTATTCGTTTCCCACATCCGGGCAATGACCTTTTGGCGGCGAAGAAAGATTCTGGAAAGGGTCGGTGGGTAGACCATCAGTACTCATTTGACGCCTTCTTGTGGGTGGAAGAAGCTTTCCTGTGCGAATCTGCACGTGAACTATTAACGCCAAGACAATGGAATCACTTAGACCTTGACGATCTCTTTTGGCAAGTCTCGTGAAATATTCAACGAGCCTTTCCGCACTTTAGGGATACGAGTGGCACAATGAACTTAAAGTTTCAGAGGAGAAGGTGAGACGCACTTTCTCACGTGCACGCACTTAGTCGCTTGTTCCACGTGCGATAGCGTCAAGACAAAGCGAATTAGTGGAAGCGGTGCTACCTTGATAAACGTTGGTTCGTACTCAAACTACTAAGAGCACCTCGATTTTGCATGGTTCTAAGAATGTCGGAGTTTCAAAGAAAAAAGTGAGACGAAGGGTCTCACGGAATACATTATGACTTTAAGAAATGTGTTGGTAATCCACAAATGCATCGGATCGTTTAACGTGCGCTAACAGGTGTACGAGACGATGACGCGAACTCTCCAAAGGAAGCAGAACCGCATACCGGTGGCCGAATAAAAATTTAATCGAACTATAAAATATAACCCTTGTGCTAGCATTTCTAGTCACGACAAAAAAAATCCAA
This sequence comes from Aphelenchus avenae, assembly GCA_020875895.1. Lineage (NCBI taxonomy): Eukaryota > Metazoa > Nematoda > Chromadorea > Rhabditida > Aphelenchidae > Aphelenchus > Aphelenchus avenae. The sequence continues at coordinate 331,511 of JNEY01000038.1, read as the reverse complement.
AAAGGACAATAAATTTAGCAAACTAAAAATTAATCCAATGAAATAAAATAATAAGCAAGTTTAATAAGTAATTTAATTTTGCTTAACAACATCAGAAAAACCCAATGCCTAAAAATCCCAATCGAGAGATTTTTGGTGTCAATAAAAAAAGATCCAAAATAGTTTTATTCTTTCTGTTTACTTTTTTTGAATACAAATGATCTCTTGCGCGGTCAAGTGCACGTCGTGTGTCGTTTACTTTAGGACACAGAAGACATCACTTAAAGCACTTAAGAGAAACAACTTTAAACATTCAGAGCCACTAAATTTTTCAAGCGCATGGTCAATGAGGCTTTTGGGGCGCTTGGTTTCCAAAGAAAACGAGAGACCGAACTGGAAGGCCGAAAACGGTTACGAGAACGACTTTTAGGCTCTGCAAGGTGAACCCTAAGTTTCAGTAAGTCTAGGTCTGCATGTGTTAAAGCCGAAAGAATCGTACACACTGACGATGACTAAGCTTAGCAGACGTTGCAGTGTCCGTCGGCTGGCTCAAAAGGGACTCTTGATACTGTGATGAAAAGTAGGCAAGTCAGTAGGGCCAAGGAACAGAAGCGGGGGTCCAGTACGTCAGTAGAACGAGAACGGGCCGTACTGGGACCGTATCGTACCGTGTTACGGCCTGTACCGTAACGTAGAGAGGCAGGTCAGTACGGTTCCTTTCAAATGCGAAAAAATTTGTGCAGGAAAAGTACCTAAGGACGGACCAAGGTATTTCTGGTTTGTTTTAAGAAGGTGGCGTGGGCCAAAAGACCCACCTGGGACTATAGCGAAGGCTCAGGGTTTGACCGTGATTAGAAAGACCGTTGCGCAGGGTCGCTGCTCTACGGACCTCGAGGACAAGGTGCGATCCTAGTGCTGTCCTGTGAAAGCCAGCTACTGCCGGGCTTGGAACATGCTGGCCGCTTATATCTCCGGTGACTGAAGCGTCCCTGAATGTCGCAAGGCTTGAATAAGGCTGTAATTACCCTCTTTCATGTGCTTACTTTTTTCGTCTCAACCCGCGAGTAACTTTCGTGCCGCCGACGTGCAATTAGTGCTTGTAAAGCTTTCCCGCGGCTTTTGGACCTTCTGCAAACGCCGGTCTATGGTTTCTAACGCCTTTGCCTTAGTCCCGTCAAGTAAAGTGGTACTAGAAATTGACTAAAAACTAATGGCCTTACAATAACCAGTCTGCATACAGGGTTCTTCGTCGAAGGGCAATCTTTCTGAGACACCAAGTATAAGCTAATGATATGGTGCAGAACTCTGTTGAAACTTGTTATGTTAGCAAGCAAAAGAATTCCCACAAGAAAGCGAAACGCGTCTGTAAAACCGTCTGTCTGTAAAGGTATCGTACAGGATCGAGGAAGGCGAAGCGTCAATCGTGGATCTCTCCGAAACTGACTTACAAATGTTGGACATTTCCAAACCTGGGTTTACGAAAAGTAATTCTCCATGGGCAAGAAGACGGATAGAAAAAAGAAAGACGACTCATTGTCAAGAACAAACACTTTACCGGCTCATTAGCCTCACTCATTTTCTCGTCCCCTTAAGAAGGACCTTCACTGTGGGGTCGAGACTGATCCACGTGAAGCAAGGACGTGTAGAATAGGCGAGTACGAATGCGATGATGTGCATAGACCATTGCATCCATTTATACCAGTGCAAAACAAAAGGGCATTCTGCGCAGTGTTTTGCGGCTCCCCGTCTGCGAAACATACATTTTACTGCCGGCATGACGCAAATGGAAAGCCATTAGACAAAGCGGCGTCTAGCGAGCACGGGAAGTGAGTAACTAATCATGCACTTTACCCGGAACTTCGCGCATTTTTATTCACTTTTATGCTTCCTCGAAGCGAAGTGGGGCATTAGTCACTAGCATTTTTCGGCTTAATCGTACGCTGCGATGGGGAATTGTAGCGGTCTAAAGAGTTTGCTGCTGAACATCTCGGAGCATACCTCTGACTTCAAATCTGTAGCGTAATTTACTGTCAGTACGTTTTTTGCCTTTTTGACCGGGAAAATTCGGAAAATGTTTTTGATCGGCTTCTCTTTCTTCGATAGAAAAAGCAGACCACTTTCCGGTTTAGAACGAAGAATGACGGGAATCCCGTATTTCTTCTAATTGAACCCCCGAGGGGTATTACTAAGGGAGTCCACCAGGGGCTTTATTGGAAGGGAGGGGTCTATTAGAAGGGAGAGGTTTATATTACTAAGGGGTAGCAGATGGGGAGGGGGGCTTCAGTCGAAAGGAGGGAGTCTATTAGAAGTGGGACATATTAGAAGGAATACGCTAATTTATTTTTTATTATTTTAATTTATTTTTTCAATGTCCAGATAAAATCAACCACGAACCAGCACTAAACGCAGGATTCAGAAGTTCGCGGAATTTAGGCCAGAAAATGGGTTGCCTAATCAGCTAATTCAGCCGCGCTTGAGATACACTTTACTCAGTCAACGTCACCTGCAAAGATACTCGCCAACAGCGTCTCTAACAAGGAAGGATTCTACGCAGCTGATGAGCCATCTTTAATGGCGCCGAAATGTTGCGAAAAAAAGCACGAGAAGAATGGGAAAGTAAGCGCAAGTTGCAATTACCAAGCGCTCCTTAAGTGCCCTTCGACGCTTCGGCGGCCACCCGCCGGCTCCGGCGACTTAAAATTCATTACCCCCTGCATGCTGAAGGGAGGCAGCAGAGAACGCGTTGAACCCTTGAGGGCACCTGTGGAGAGCCATGCCGCCGGATCCAGCCAGGCGGCGGGTTGACTAAGGGCAATTGGGCGAGAAAAAGAAAGAAGAACAAAGTGCCTTTTGAGCGAGCTCAATAGCCGCGAAAAGGGCGACCTCCCGCGCAGTCACATGAAAGTGAGGGTGGATGAACCGGCTAGCGCGGAGTCACACCCGCGGCGGTCCCGCTATCGGTGTAAAGTCTTCACAAATCAGTAGCTTCGTGAAAAAACTTCGGGTCAGCCGAAACAGAAAGAGGGATCGGCGACCACATTTTACTAAACAAGAGGCGTGCTCGAGGACCCAATGACACACTGTTTCTTGAAATTATATGTTCTTTTAAGTGTCGGGGTATATGCGACAAAAGTGGCTTAAGAATGTTTTCACTGCTTAAGCACAAGTAATAGCAAAAAAAACGGCACATAATGATCGGATAATCTCCGAGAAGTCATGAACTTTGTTCCGCTTTTGGATCTTAGGGAATATTTTCCCGCCATCTTCCCGGAAAAAGAACTACGTGTACTAGAGACCTTATGGTCAAGACACGACAGAAAGTAGTCGAGCATTGCAAATTTTGCAAAAGAAGCGTGTGGAGATAAACAACTTGTGAAGGGGGGAAGGCGAGTAGGAATCCTTGTGAAGTTCATGCTCATCGCATGCCAAGCGTCTCCAAAGTAGTCGATTAAGCGAGCCGAAGCCCTTTCAGTGTTCTCATTGCGGGCCGAAAAACAACCGGGAAACACGTGATTATGCCCCGCTTAATGGCTGCGGGCACCGGAAGACCAGCGCAGCAATAATGGACGTCTTTAAGTCAAAGCCGATGACGGCCCACATGGGCCGCGCATAATCGTGTCCCTTGTCTTTGGCCTTTACCGGACACGTGCTAGCTGCAAAAATGATGTTACCTTTGGTTGAAATCGCCCTAGTTTGCAGGTAAGGCGGATTAAGAGGATTATTTTGGAAGAGGAGAGATTACCGTGATGTTTTGACAAAATAACGTTCGTTTTCCTGGAGGCCATTAAGGGTCAATGCGTACCACCTTCCGGTAAATAAGGTCGCGAGTATTAGGGTGGTGCAAGCTGGACGAGAATCGGACGCTAACTGATCATAACAAAGAACTGTTATCATGCGCAGAATTAAATACGTTAGTCGTTCTGGGCCTAGGCCGCTGGAAGCCTGTGCCCTAAGTTGGAGTTAGCTCGACTTAAGTCCGAACATTTTAGACTAAAGGACGCATCGGCTGTTCGGGTGGGGCGTAATAAGGTATGGTACGGCCGTAGCACAGGCCCTACTGTGGCGTATTACAACCTGCTTCCATTTAGAAATGTCGATAGGATACTAGGTAAGGACCTCGATTATGTGCCAACGGAGCTGCAGGCCGGGGAAGGTCTTTCGAAGAGCGTTGGTTTCGCCGGTAATGAGTAAGCTGCTGGCAGCCTCGTGAAGGACTTAAACTATGGTGCGCTCACGAGCGCGTGTAGGGCTCATTAGTCATAAGCCCATAATGGTCGTACACGGATAAAGGCGTTCATTTGTTTTTTTGTCAACAATGGCTCCGGGGAAAACGTTGAAAATGAGTTGACATAAAGCAAAGGTCGTAGACCGATTTTTTATAGATATTATTCGCGTAACACAGTCCAACATACGGGCCTTATTCGTAAGTAGATTACTTCATGCCCTGACTGACGACCGTAACAGCTCGGGCTCAACCCTGTAAGTCGGGCTGGGATTTTGGGCCCGACCCAGCCCGGGCCGGGCTTGGGCCGGCCAAGCTTATTCCGTGGGCTTTGGGCCCAGGGCCAGGCCTGGGTCCGACAGGCAGGCCCAACTTTCGGCCCAAGGCCCAAGCGGCAAAAACATGTCTTGATTGGCGTCATGAATTGAATTTAAGGTGAAAGTATGATGAAAAAAAGAGAAATTTACTTTTTACCCGGGCTACAAGTTTAATGTTCTAAAGTACAACGTTTAGAACTTGGGATTTTTGGTCCGGCCCAGGCACAGACCCAAAGCCCAGGCCCAGCTTGGGCTGGGCCTGCGCTTGCCGGGCCGGGCCAGATGGCCGGGCTCGGGCCCAAAGTTTGGGCCCATTTACAGGGTTGCTCGGACTTCGAAAGCTTTGACAACCTGCTGAACCGTTACTGTCCTCATTAACGTGGAAAAGCAAAGAAAATCATAGTCACAGCCGTCGTGTTATTCCATAATTCGTGCTAGAGCTCAAGTCCGACGGGAGCTCAAACAGTAAATAACACTAAGATGGAAAGAAGAGACAAAAAATGAGGGTAGCTCCTCAGTAGGGTGAGGTTAGATGAAGTGTTTTCCGGCACAACCATCTCCCGAAAAGCATAGCCGTTATGCAGACGGTTCGCGCCTCACATGACCGGAAGAATTTATCGCCACTCGTCTCATCGCGGGGAGGACAACAATCGAGTTTACGGCCGCGACAACAAGCGGCGCGGAAATCGAATCATGCGAGGCAATGAAGGGTCGAGCCTTCAAATGCGATAATCAAAAGCGCTTCACGCGCGGATGCCCCGCTCTTCATCTGCGACCTTTAGCTGACACGAGCGAGTTCCGGGAAACGCGTCGCGGCGCTATTTTAGTGGCGCGACGAGAGCACACCAAATTCTAACGCGCGAATTAGCGATGGCTTAATGGGCAGGCTCGAATGTTACGATGGTCGGACGCTACGAAATGCAAACGTACTTTGTAAAAACAAAGCTGTGTCAACCTTCCTTTGACTCCAGGCTAGGCGCGGGGAAGGACTACAATGAGCAAGCGTGGAAGGCCATTTTAAGTCGTCGACGGTGCACACCGATGGATGAAACTGCTTGTCTGGAAACCTAGCGTTAAATAGAAAATTCGTATACTCTTTTAAAGGATCTTTCTTATTAACCCCGAGGTCAACCCTGTAAGGGGACCGAACCCTCCGGCCCCCGGCCCCCGCGGGGCCTGCGACACCGGCCCCCGCTTGGAAACAGGGGGCTGCTTAACAAAGATAGGCGTCGAAATGGTCAACAATTTTGGCGCTTGTGTAGACAAATTGTGTAGTTTATGCCTCAAATTGTTCAACAAGTGCTGAAAATGGAAGATTTAACGGGTTTGCTATGAATTTTCGATATTTTGAAGGTCAACTTTTGCTTTAATTGACATGAATGGCCCCGTCGGGGGCCCGGCGCCGGCCCCCGGCCCCCGCCCGTCGGCCCCGGGCCCGGCCCCATGGTCAAAATTCTCGGCCCCCGGCCCGGCCCCCTTACAGGGTTGCCCGAGGTGAGGAGAATTTTAACGTCTCGTAGGGAGGCTTTCATTAGACTACGGCGGTCGTGCCATGCCGAGTTCAATATCGTACCGTTTACCCCTTTTCCGCGGCATGAAACCGGCACGGCAGCGGGGCGAGCCTCCCTTGGATTAGCACCTTTTATTATTACTCAAGCTTGTAATGTTCGGTGTTAAAAAATTAGTCTGAACATGGCCCGATATACTCCACAAAGCAGTGTCCCAGCGCATAAATTTCGAGACAAATTTAGCTATATATGGCTGATATTTCATGCGGAAATGATGCTAGTAAGCGGAGTCTCGGTTCGATTAACACGAAGTTTTAAACCTTAAAACCTGCAGGGTGTTATATTGGAATCATCGCGGACTTTACGCCTCTGTCGCTCAATGACGTCTTGCGTGACGCCAGGCGACACACTGTGAGGACGATGTAAGGCATAAATAACCTGGAAGTTAAGCGCCACAGGCTGAGCTCCGGTTTTGGCTAGGTTTTAGCGAGTGTTATTTTGAAGAACAACATCTGCCCTAGAGGCAATCAGCGTTCCCGCGGCATTTGAATGTGACCCACGCTAAATTGAATTTTGCGCATGAAATAGCACGATGCGCTCGCGAAGGAGTAAGCCAATTTAAGCGCCTTAATTTGTCTCAAAAAGGCAAGTTCCACAAAACGCTTCGACTTCGTCCCCATAGTACACAAAAAAATCGAAACCTGGGATGGGCCGAAAGCATTTCACTTTGATTGCAACGAAAAAGATGTGGCTCAAACTATGATGCATAGACGTGGATCTTGGTACAGCGGAGTGTTTTGAATGTGGGAATACGGCTACGCTACCGACCGGCTGATCAGCCGCTCACTAACTAACCATTGTAACAGTTGATCAAGCTCCTAGAGACGGATTGTACTGCGATTCCGGGGCGTTTGGAACCTGTTCGAAACAGCACAAATACCCACTAGAAACAGATCGCTGTGATCGACGACAACACTTAGCATTACTCTTGGCAGTAAAAGCATAAAAGGGAAAATAAAGCGGTTGCGAAGAAGAATTCGATAAAAAGCGATAGTTCCGAAAGCATGCTTCAGCATGCTTATCAACCAGTGAATAAGAAGAAAACCTGACCGTCATTGAAATTCGTTTGCACATATGATTTAGCCTGACTAGGCGTAAACTTAGGAAAGTTACAATCAGGTTAAAACTTATTGCGGCTTATGGTATTGAGTTGGGTCTATGGTTGAGTATACTGGCCAGACCAGGCCGAAGTATTAGGCCTAAGTTGTAGGCTTAGGTATAACGGACAGTCGAGTTTAGTCGCACAGTTTCGCTCTTCGTGCTTTTCGACTCAACTGACGGTGTTCGATGCGTCAAGTAAAAACCTGGTACGTTTGTCGTAACCTCATATTCGACGGAATCTCAAATTGGTTGGTCTGTAGCGCTTGCGAACCCGATGAGGGCCGTCTACCCCTCGATCATTTGCTATTTTACGACCATCCTTTATAACTGCTGTTGATCTACGTTGAAGTTACTCCATCCGTTTTAGATTCCTCATAGTAAGTATTCACCTAGTCAGAAGCAAGAAGGTTTCTCTGGTACCTACCAGGAAAGGCGAGGATCTCCTGGAATTTCGGGTTGAGCGTGCGCCGGTGGACGTGCGTACGCTTACAGTTGCCGCGGTCCTCGAGGAAGAATGCGACGACGTACGGGTCCGAAAGGCCTTAACGACAGGGTTTCTAGCCTAGGACTTTGAAGAGTCTTGTACCATTGAGGTCCCGTGCAGCGAGCTCAATCGCCTCGAGGATATGCAGGTAAAGAGTGTTGCTCTCGGAGTCGAAGCTCAGCGAGAAATTCAGCTTTCCGCGATACTCCTGCACGCATTCCGGCTTCAGCGAGTCGATCACTTGCTGGCTCTGCAAAAGGGCCAAATGTGTTTTCGAACCGCCTCGAGACATTTGTAATCCGAATTTATACGCACTCAAGTCGGCTATTTATAACCTTGCATCCCAGTCAGTAGCTCGATTTAGCCTGAATTGTTCGTACAAACTGAAGCTCGAAAAGGGGACAAAAATGAAATGTACCTATTCGAAGTCACAAATTGCCTCTTAAAACCTCTAGTGTTCTAAGCCGATTATCTAGCCAGTAGAGACGGTGCTGTCCCGGTACCACATTCTGTGCCGTACTGACCCCCACCTCTGCGTACCGTACTGTGTGCTGTACTGACCCCGGGACCATACCTTGCCGTGCCTCTCCTACCGCAGTACTTTGTTGTACGGCAAAACAAACTTGTACGGAGAACGGCACGGTACGACGTGTCGTCTCTACTAGCCACTCACACATCGTAACCTTCGTCCCGTCGAAAGCCTACCGTCGACTTGAACGGCGAGTGGAGAATCGAGTGCGTGATCTTGGAGCGCAGCGAGGCAGGCGGCGTTATCGGCTGAACCGGGCGCGGGTTGGCGATGATCAGCTGGCTTGGAGCGTCGCCTGGCCTACATGTCCAAATGTGCGTTCGAAGCCAGGTCGTAACGTGATCTAGCCCACGTGGACCGGATATTTCTTTTTTCGTTCGTTCTTTTAGTGTTTTTTTTAATTTTCCATGTCTTGAATTTCATTAGTTTTTTGTGCACACAAAATAAGTTTTCAAAAACAACGAAATTTAAAATTATATAAAAATATAAAATATACAAAATACAACAAAATAAATAAACAACAAAAAAATTAAACAAAAAATAAAACAACTGCAACTGCGAAATCGACGTACCAGTAACCCCTGGCGGGCGTTATGCCGTTGCCCCAGTAGTCGCCGTAGGCTTCGTACAGGCGACGACGGCTTCGGTAGAAGGACAGTCCCATGACGACGACCACGCCGGCGACCATTCCCAGTGTGACGAAGAGGCCGTAGACGACGGCATTCGCGCTATCCGCCACCAGCATCATCGGGTACCCTCTGGCGAAAGTTATGAGTTTGCGAGTTCAGAACAGTCACGCTTAAATATTGTGAATCACGTAGACCTCACGCACAAGCTGACATTGACGGACGCAGTCGCTACCAAAGACAACGCTTATAGAAGTATTTCTTCTGATACCCATCGGTAAAATCGCGTTTTTCGTTAACCTAGACGCTCTGGCCTTCGCCTGACTATGGGCCTTGAAAAGTTCATATAGAATTTACGAACTCACATGCAAGTACACGTTTTCTCGTGGAATTACGTGAATAATGTCACCCTTGCAAAGCTTCCCATGTCATAAATCGTAGCGGATTTAAACGCTCTGAACACACGGAAAGGGATAATCGTCATGCTAATCAGCAAGCATTAGAACGTCTCTCCTACGGCTTCGAAAAAGCCGGATTAATCCGACCGTTTAAGAGCCCAAAATGTCAGAGTACCGTATTGGTTCCAATATAAGCCGACGGCTTCTATTTTTCGATGGTCAAATTTTGAGGATCTTCGTGAAAAGTGCCACAGGGAGGTACCTGTGGTTTTGGCCTCGTAAAAATTTTTTTGTATGTTAAAATAGGATACTCGTAACTGTGCGAGATACGTTAAAATAAAGCTTTTATACGCATTTCCTCGATAACCATTTCTTGGTGATCGGCTTCTATTAGGGCCGGCTTATATTAGAGCCGGCTTATATTGGAACCAATACGGTATGACGGAAAGGCACACAACGACGTCATAACTGAAAGTAGCCATCGTGAAAACATGCGCTACCTGTGGCAGTAGCTCGTATTTCGCTGATGCTAACAAGCCACGTCGGCAAATAGCAGCGGAGTTTCCACAAAGATCGTCAAAGCGTGTCGGCCAAACAACCCAAAACAAGAGCAGCATCGGGCGGCTCCCTAGGACGTACTCTCTTGCAGTCGTGAGTACTGGGAATGCCGTTCGAGAACCGATATGACGCCCGGAACAGTACCGTAACTCTCGATATCGGGACTTACACGCAGGCCCCGCGATTGGGGTCATTGAGGCGAGCGCTGAATGAGGACTGAAGACCGCCATTTCAATCTCGTGCAACGTTCTCATCTCAGGTTCGTCAAGACAGCCTTTGGCGACGCTACACTTTGGCCTAACGTATGCTTAGAATTTCAACTTGTTTCGCATAGCATAGAGCCAAAAAACGTTGTCTCCGTCTTAGTCCGGACGGTCGTGGCCCATACCTAGACCAGTGAATCGGGAGTCTTGAGACCCAAGCCCTTAGGTGTGAGCCGAATGGGGGACAATTTCAAAGCGTACTTGCAGCGTACCGTCTTCAGTCGCAAAAAAGGCCGGATCAGACTCGCATTAGGGATTGGGCTTGGCTTTTTTGTGGCATCCTCATTCAATATTTGGATTCGGTGTCAATTTTGAATTCGGTTCCGGACTCGAGAGGTTCCAGCCCTCGTCGCAGCTCACGACCGAACTACAACGTCACGCCTACGATTGCGGTTGACGTTTCCTATTGGTGAGATCGGTGGAACTTCAGGGGCACGCTGAGGTTTTATTTTTCAAGAAAATAACCCTACGACCTACCTCAGGGATGGGGGATTCTGAAAATCAAACCGAGACCGATACCGAGACCACCAAAATGCACCGAGACTCTCGGTTTTCCGAGACCGAGACTGAGACTCGGTCCCATCCCTGACCTACCTGGCCTGGGTAGGTTGAAGGTTCTTTGCTATTTGCTTAGCAACATTCATCCGACGCGAAAGTCCAACCTCTACCCTAAAGCCCATACTGTGGGTTCAAAATTTTCCTGGATGCCGTTAATACTAAGGGCGATACTAAGGTCGTTTGTGTCAATCCAAAAACCTGATCATGACACATAGTAAGGTCAGCTAATGCAGCAGTATAGCCTGAAACGTCACCCGGTCATCAATGCGCGAACAGTCGAGACACTCAAGAACATACTTCCCTCGGCTACAAGACCGAGTGCAAGTAACCCGATCCGATGACGGGATTTATTAATAATTCCGGAAGAAGCGTCGCTAGAATATGCAAAACTCAAATAGCGTCTTTGCCGTTCTGTGCAGCTCGGCGGACGGAGGAAACGTGATATGCGAGAGAGAACTGCATCGCCGGCAGCTACATTTCCACCGGTAGCATAGGTATTTTTAATGACGCCGCAAGAGGAAAAGGGATGGCTTTTGCTTCCCGATTTGTAACATCACGGGCCCGGATATTGCGGAAACGCGCAAGTGAAAAGGTAGGCTAGATAGGCTTTTCCGCTTTTACAGAGAAAAACCAACGAGGAAGTGAGGCTAAATTTGATAGGTGGAACAATGAAGAGAGCGCAAAAATCTTCTACCGCTCGCGTTGCACATTCTTGTGAGGTAAAGCTGAGCAGGTTAACGCTACGCTCCTGATACTCAAAGAGAACCCAGGTCCGGGTCCCCCATCAAGAAACACCAGCCAGTTAGGATTTGCGGTATCGGTCAAAAGGACCGTTGATTCTTGGGCAACGGACAAAAGGGCCTCGACAAAAGGTCCGGGCGGACAAATTGGCTGCGGACAAATTTGGGACTTTTGGGGCTGGGCGGACAATGGGCCAGACGGACTGTAGGGCCGGTGTGGCTGAAGGGGCGGTCGGGTTGGTGTTTTGTACTCCATAATCCCCCTCTTTTTTGTCGCGGCCGTCCGTCCGCGGCCCTTTTGACAGTCACTCAGGATTTGCGCAATTTCTCAGTTAGATTTAGCACCAGATTTAGCCCAGTTTTGGCAAATCCCTCCACCCCACTCCTCGAACCCCTATCCTTCACTGAACCGAAAAGCCACACAAGATGAAGAAGCAAGTCGAGGAGAATCGTGCATATAACTAAAGGTCGGCACCCGTACCGTATTACGGCCCGTACCGTACCGTACTGCCGTACTATCGGTACGGCTGTCCTACTATGACTGCTCAACGTCGCTGTTATGAGGCCGCCAGTTGAAAGCTCATCGTTAGCATGAAGCTAACCGATGCCGCAGCTAACCGATTTCTAGCGAGGCTAAGCGACGTCGTTTACGACCCTTTTTACAACATGGCAACAACTAAGTGCTTGTAACTACGAACGTCGAGTGACACGTGTCTACAGCGGCGCCACATTAGCCTACCTCACAAACGGTGGTGGCCATTATAAAGCGTAATCGCTCCATAGGCAAGAGTTCGAAATCGGGCTGGGAGGCCAAGAAAACGGACTTTCTGATCCGGCAATGATTGATTTCGTATGGCAGTCCGTGCCCTATCCGGGTCACCATTTCGTCAGATACGTTTGGCAAAAGCCAAAACTACTGACTACCCTGGACAAAAAAAAAACCTATACGCCCTTTATTTTCCTGCACTGAATACTTATAGCCCATAGCTTTGAAATAGATTAGGTACGGAAAAAACGCAGAGGCGGCTCTGTTTCAGCCCCGGTTTGGCCCATTGTCTAGTCAGGACACCCACTCCCAATTCTCGAAATCATGAAACGAAAGTAGGCGAATAAGTGGTAAAAAAAACCTGAAAGAGCTCCATCTTAACGTATCGAAGAAAAATAAGAGGAACGTGGCAGACTTGTAACAGAAAAGAATGCACTTTGAATGAGGTTTAAGGTTGCAGCTTTTTGGTGATTTAAGGCGCAAGTTTCATTTTTCAATTTCGGAGGAGCCAGCCAGCTTAGGTTCCAGGTGCCATGTTCCGCAAAACCGTTCAGATGCTGACTTGCTGCCATGTCGTGGTCGTTTATCTTCGCAAGGTATGCTCTGCTGGCGGAAGAGTTGTATACTTTCATTATTTTCAGTGTATATGTTGTCCGTTACTTCGCGCCAGGCAGCGGAGTTTATCACGATTGATGATAGAATTTTATGCAACAGTCCCCTGCCGATATTGTTGCATCAATCTCAGCAAGTGTTCCGGTTAGTGGCTCAGGACTTCCTCTTCTCCTTTCTCGGAGTGGAAATTGGAGTCTGTGTGGCTTGGATTGGAGGCGCTCCGGCGTCCCACTGACGCGATAGTTCCGAGAAGTACGTGTTTGCTGCGGCGCTACTTGGAAGCACTTTGCGGTGGCCAACGGTGAAGACGTCTTGGAACAAAAGAACGAGCGCCAAAGCGCCGGCGTACCACTCGACGAGCTGAAAATTGTAGCGTCAAAGAATGGAAGCACAGAACTTTGCAAGAATACTTTGGTTTGAGACGCTAAGTCTTGCACACACGCAACTTTGTATTCCTGGGAAGCGACTACACGAGCCAAGAGTCGGACTTTCAAAGCGAAACCACGGTTTCTCGAGCACATTCTCAAGGAAGCAAGTGAATAATCATGCAGGATTTTCAAAGTATAGTGCTGGGTTTAGCGCCGTGCCGTGCGTACTGCCGTGCCCTCTTATTCTGTGCCGTTCTGTGGAGCGGGAAACAGCGTGCTGATGGTCATACGCGCTTACGTATAATGATTCCACGGTCGCTCGCCATGTAGACTGGTCGTTGTAATCGATGATTTCGCGAACAACAAAACTAGACATGAGGTAGAAGCCGATTGTGATTGCTCTAGCGCATAGGACCGCGGTTAGCAGTCGCAGAGAAGCGGTATTCTTCCTCAAGCGGTATTTGCCGTTGACGTTGAATGCGTGGCGATTCCTGGAAGTCAAAAAGACAAGTTTGCGATCGGGTAAATCGCGATCATAGCTGGCCCTCAAGCTCGGAGTGCGAAGACTTGTCAATACGTGAGCCAAGAGGTCACTACAAAGCCTTGTAAAACCCCAAATTTAGGCAATTATGTAAGTTGACTGGTCTTGACCAAGGGGTGTGCCAATGGCAACTTTCCCGCGTAAAAAGAACTTCATAGGAGGCGAAAGACTCTCTTACTCATGGCTACGACCAGCCAATACGCGTAACACCTTGTAGTGTCGGGACGGAGGAAGGACAAGGAGAATGAAGAAGACCGCCGCGTGGTTCGGGTGGCCGAGTGCATACAGCGTCTAACTCGCATGCTTAAGGTCAGTGGTACGGAACCGGGCTGCCCGAACACATTTTTCTCGACACACACTACAACCTCCACGCTCTTCTGCTGAGCTTTGTGATCGATCAGCATCAGTATGAACCTGACAATGAGCAAAGGCAGATCTGGCGAGCCGTTCCGAACCGTACTATGTTCCGTGACGTTTTCTGTCGTTTCATTAACGGAAAGCGGAACGGCGAAGGGCGAAGGAGCCGTATTCCGATCCGCATTATTCCGAAACTGAGTAGGGAACGAATCGATCGCCAAGGAAATCGTTTCCACAGCCCGGAATCGAGGACCAAAAAACCTGGCTTTCCACGTGACCGCAGTTGGCGTCGTATGCTGTCACTGTACGCTCAGCTTGGGTAACTACGTAAAATAAATCTGGATATGTTACGGAAACGTCCTGGAAGATTGGAAAAAATATTTCCCGAGGTTCATATTTTTCTCCGACAAACGCATAAAATTCTTATTTAGTAAAAAATCAGACTCGCGCCAATTCGGCTTGTGTTGGGTGGACAGGATCAAACGGTAGTGAAAGCGGGATAGCTTACCTCTTCAGTCCCACAGAGTTCCACCTTAGCAGTGTGAAGCTGGCGACCATGCCCAGCGTGTCGACGACCACCATTAAACCGTAGATGGCCTTGTTCCGATCCTCGGTTCGACTCGACGAATTCGAGCAATATATCTTCGGCGCCATGAAGTCTTCGGCCAAGTTCACGTAGATGACGGGTAGAAGAGGTAGAATGCACTAAAACATTTCCAAATTATACGTAAAAACCTGGCTACCTCTGCGTGTCCTAGATTGTAATTTTTTATGTCAGGACGGAACAGCGACAATGCCTCAAACTGAAGCCTTTGGCGAAATTCTAGCAAAATAATAAATGCTCCAAACGTTTCCAGAAACCCACGATGTGACGAACTTAAACTTATACTTGTCAATTTTTTTTGCCAGATATCTTTAAGGCCGTGCGCAACTTTGACTCCCTGTAACGCACCAACAGAGCTGTCTTAAAGCCCCGCAAAAACGTCAGGGAATTTCGAGCAATTTTAAGTTCCCTATTGCTATTCGGATCAAAGTCCGAAACAGTTTATCAAGAATAATGGGCAACTTGCCATGTTTTGTTCTACACCTTTTAAACGGCTAAGTTCATTGACTTGCTTTCGTGATCGTCCTCTTTACTTATGAATGGGCAGAAAGATGATGTTTTATTTAACAATAAATCACCGATTTGATCTGGTCTTTGGACAAATTTCCGTAACATGCTGGAGCTCAGCACGCTTCGGCACGAGGGGTTCAAAACGGAACGGCGCTCGCAACGGGATGTCCCCGCCAAGCCTGCCCATAGGAGAAAGCATGATACTGCCTGAAGCATCTGCCTACAGATTGCATCGTCTCATTGTATAAACCTTTCCGTCAAGTCCTATCAGGCTTAAACTAGACAGCACGCGAAGCGCCGTCTAGCCGCTAGTCGTTGTAAGCAGATTGACGCTCATGTGTCAAATTTCCTCTTTGCTCCTGCTGATCGCCAAGCTGACCGGAAACTCACCAGCACGACGGTAAACACCTTGCGCAGGCGAATAACTTCGTTAGGGTCGTCGATCAGAAAAGGCGCAAAGGTTGCAAGAGTCATTTCGAGCGTCATGAGTATTTGCGTGACGCTGAGAGCCACGACGGTAAGCAGGCAAGGCACCTTGAGAATGGAACAATGCCACGTTGTCACGAGAATGTCGCATTTGCTCTGGTGGGTCTCGTAGAGAACCTGAAGTTTCATCTTTATCCTTAACTGTTGGCCCGTTAGCATATAAGCTGTTTCACACCGGCACGTCGTTTGGAATTAGTAAATTAGGTATATGAATGAAAACCTGTACAAAAGGCAGAGATTTCGATGGTTTTGAGCAGGCGTGGGTTACGATTCACCGGGCCGACTCGGGGCCCTTTCGGTCCGGCAGCAACTAGGGCGAAGCCAGCATAACTTACAACGTAGACTTACCTGGTGCCAGACGGCGACTGCGCTAATACACACGTTATGAACAGTTATAAGTGCGATATCACAGTTGATCAGGAACTAAAATCAACGGTTTGGTTTATTCTTCGCGTCGGATGCGATCCATCCGATGTCCACCATTCAGTTCGTTGCGACTTTTTAGGACAGGTTTTGAGGAAATGCGCATTTAGGCGGCTTTGGCTTAGGCTAGCGTAACATAGGAAAGTTGCCGTATCAAAAGAGTGTCCTAAAAGCCATCCTCAACAGATGTCCAAAAAAGCGACTTTGAAGTCATACCCTCATTGTTCCTTCTAGAATGGGCTTCTTGTTACGACGCTTCGAGTACGCAAGTACGAGTAGCGCAGCGCCGACCACTGAGCCGAGGATTTGGTCACCTTGAGCGAAGCGAAGGGGAATGTTATGGACATTCTGGTAGGCCTGTTCGCAGAGAACGGCCGACGCATTGAGGACCATTTAACTGAAAAACATGGGTTCTTAGCTATGGCGTCTGAAGCTGAATATCACGCAGGTGACGGTGGGCAAACGCGCGCTGACGCAAAGTAAGAGAATGAAATCAAAGATCGCGGAAAGGTTCAACGAGTGACTAAACTCATTAACGTTGGCAGTTATAAATGGATAGAACCGCATTACGAGAGAATAATGCGCCAAGCAGATTGCAGGGCTCTCGGGGTTTGCACCGACAAACATCATAATTGAGGGAACGATCGACGAAATGATCCAGCCCGTCGAAATAATCAACTTAAATATAAATCAGCAAAGACCATTTAGAGAAAGCGAAAGAAAGGAATTTGGGAAAAACGCGCTAAATATCACAGCTTTTACCAGCGCATACCAGAGCTACAGCTCGGTGCGGCGCAGCTCAGGGAGGTCTTTAGAGGTCGGGCATCCGCTAAAGAGCTCAGCACCGCCGAATGACCATCAGTAGTTTTCTGGGCTGGATGGGGGAAAAGGTAAGGTGAGATCGCTTTAGCGATTTGCTGTCGAGGTCGAACAGCATTTTTCAGTAAACTCGGTCTCTTCGAGGCGGTCTGCTCATTTCTTACCCTTTTAACACGTTATGGGACGTATACTTATTTTGGAGCACTCTTGAAAAACCACGGCCTTATTTTTAACGGCACCAACAGCACGGCTGAAACTGTGCCGTTGCGCGTTGGAAAAATTAAGTATTACATATATGCCTTCAAGATGGAAACGATCCGGTATTCGGACCGCTAAAGAGCAAATTGGCCACGTTTTCTTCTCATTGTGTGTTCGCTTGATAACAGTTCTTCCAAGTTCCTTCTCCAGAGACAAAATTTCTTTAAATTTAATTTTCTTTATTTTTTATTCATTAGGCCGTGTAAAAAAAAACCTGTATCGCGTGAGTAAGGGACAGGGCTTTAGCTATAATTGCCTGTCCCAACACGCCGCATATGTGCATGCGGTTGGAAAAGATGCGAAAAGTAACGAGTTCCGAGTACCGGGTGTTTCGGTTCTCTTCGAATGAACAGCAACTACTAAATCGATGTTCACTGTTTTGATTGTGGCTACACCAAAGATATTATTTTGGTTATGGCTACTTGATATACGAATTCTAGCTTTCGCAGTCATGCATAAAACGTTGCGCTACGATTACCGCCGTAACTTCGTAGCTTCCTCAAATGCATCGCTTGCGAACTCAGATCTTGACGGACCCGCCCCTCCGATAAGGACGCCATACGCTTGCTACAAAGGCGCTTAGAAATGCCAAGCGGAAGGGATGCTGAACAAGGCCGTAGGTCTTCGCATCGAGAGCACTCAGCTGCGTCATTTTTCTATCTTCATAGCAGGGCAGCGAGCGAACGGTGAAATCGGCCCAATAAAAAACGCCCAAAGTCCAATGCCCATATCCAATGGTTGTGCCCGCAGTACACAGCCCAGTAAATAGCCAAAAAAAGAACGACTAGCGCCAACGGCCACGAAGCATCTTGTCCCAGGATGTGCTGCTTAGTGGGCCAACGGCGGAGGGTGAGGTCAAACACAAGCTTCGGAAACGCCTCTAAGAGGATCTGGACCACACAACTAACCGCGACCTTAGTGCAAGTATAAAATTTCGACGTTCCACCATGTGTTCCTTGCAGTGCAGAACGCCGTATGTCGTGTGGACATTAGAGATCGGGACCCGTACCGTATTACGGGCCGTACCCGTAGCCGTAGCTGTAAAATACGGTTACGGCTACGGTACGGGGGGACCCCCCGTTACGGGCCGTAATGAAACCCGTAAAATAACGTAAGGGAGGGGACCCTTTGGTGCGGGACCCCAAGTGCCGGCTGACTCCAAAGAAGGCAGAAATGCTCGTTTTCTTAAATCGAGACCTACCCATATCCATGCTAGCTATATGCTAGATATTACCCATAGGAACACAGTTTCATTGCTTTTTATTGGACAGACGGGACACGTAAAAACAAGTAGCTAGGCTTTGGATGTACTGACGAATTTCTGCAGTGTGTAATAATTCGGCACTGAACGTTTCGGCACCAACGTTTCGGCACTAGAACGTTTCGGCACTGTAATGTTTCGGCACTGCTCCATCTAAAACGCGTGTCACTTAACGGCTGCTCTGCGAATTCCCCGGGGTGCAGGGAGCCCTCGGAACAAATTGATCCAGTCTTTGGGAAACCCCGACAGCAGTGGCGTAATTTGGGGGGGTCGCGGGGGCCGGCCCCCCCCCCCTCGCCGGGCCGAAGGCCCGGCGAGGTAAGGGGGGACCAAGGCAAAGTAAATTTTGAACGTAACTTTACCGATAAAGCCTAAAAATCTCATTGGCGGCGCCTGCGGCGGGCATATTTAGGCTAAATACGTGATATTCTGGACTAAAAACCCATTGAGCCCTTGAACTTTCGATGAATTTTATTCCAAAATAGCCAAAATACACGTTTTGACGGCGCCTGCGGCGGGCTGTGTTGGGTATAAACACGCCAAAATCAGTGTTAAAAACCGCTG
>JNEY01000038.1:271658-304878 GCA_020875895.1 Aphelenchus avenae | reverse complement strand
CTAATTCAGTAAATGCCAATTCAGTAAATGCTAATTCAGTAAACGAATTCAGTAAATGCCAATTCAGTAGAACAGCAAAAAAGTCATTGCAGAAATGTTTTTATTACTCTATAGTGTGTTTAGTGCACCGCATTCACGTCGACCCTGTGCGGGGGCCTTGATTTGAGGCCCCCGCCCCGACGCGACCCCGAGATCACGGCCCCGGCCTCGGCCCCCAGGCCTCCATTCTGTGAAAACCACCATTTTTCCAGGGCATAAGGTTGACTCAATCAAGATAGTCAAAGTTTTCTAGGTGTTTTGCAAATACCAGGATTGTCCGCATAAGTAACGGTAAGGTGCACTTGGATTTACGCTTAGCATAGCCGCAAGTAGCCAAGTCCAGACAAATTTACAAATAGCCAGGGGCTAAGCTGTAGAGTTACACTAATTAAACTCTGTGGCCATTGGACTAAGATGCCGAGCTTACATACTGAAAAAATGGCGTTTTTACTGTCTTTTACTACTTTTTACTGAATTGACATTTACTGAATTAGCATTTACCGAATTGGCATTTACTGAAAAAGTTTTACTGAATTGGCATTTACTGAATTGGCATTTACTGAATTAGTTTTACTGAATTAGCATTTACTGAATTAGCATTTACTGAATTGACGGGTTACCTATACCTGTGCCTACACTGCATAGCTTTTAGCTTCCAAACCTGCGCGTAGAATCCGAAAAGATGGCATCGGGTTTGCTGCCGCTTAAGAGCAACCACGACAAGCTCCCTTTAGGCATTCCGGCCTAATTGCATCAGATCAGAATCGTAGCTTCCATAAATGAAGCGCCTACGAACCCTAGATCCCGACGCAACTTGGGCTACAACGAGGAAGCCCCTAAGCATGCTACAAAGGTAGTGTATGCCAAACGGACGGGATGCTGAAAATCGCCGCAAATCTTAGGATATCGAGAACTCCTACTAGGGACATGTGAAGGCGACGAGGGAAGCAGAGCCGGATAATTTAAACGCGTCACCAAGCGATGTCCGCCGTCAGGAAACGGAAATCTAAAACGGAAACCGCAGAAATTAAGTTAACGGAAAATTTTATTAAAGCTTAAAATGAGTCAGATTAAATTGAAAAATTAAAGAATTTTGTATACAAAAAATTCACAATGAATCCAGCGCATTTCCGCTACAACTAAACTAACAGATTCGGGATGCGGAGGAAGGTAGAGGGCTGGCTGAATCGCCGGAGCACATACTACACATGGTCCGCAAGGGTACGGCTTACGCAAAGATCTCGACAAGAATGCGCCATAAAAAACTAAGCAGTTTATCGCAGCACCTACCGCTCACTGCATAATGAGCTCAATGCGTACGTATACAGGAAACCGTGGGCGTAGCGCTGTAAACGTAATAAACGGGAGTATGCGTCGGCTAGCCGCATGGGTCAACAAACGTGAGTAACTCAAAAAGCGCGGCGAGATAGGAGGGGTCGGATACGGAAGGCAAGGTAGAGCCTAAAGTAAATTCAAGTTCCTCCAAATAATCGTTACAACTTTAAACAATAGCGTGTTTGAGCGTAGTTGTCTGTCATGGAGTTCAAATCACCACTGGAGGAGCAGCGCTACCGAGAGCGACGGCAGAAGAACAATGAGGTTGCGACCATTTCACATAAAGAGTCCCTAGTTTACCGCTTACGAAACCTGTCCGATCGGTAAAAAATTGCCTTCATCGATGCAAAACATCAAAAGTTTGTCTACCCGAAAGTTGGGGTAGAATGCGCACAATTACAAAACCGTTAGAGATAAGGCTTGATAATGCACTAAACGACGCCTTGATAATAGACTAAAAAGTAAGCTCATAAATACATTCTTCCTCACACGCCCGTTGCCGGTCGGTCGGTCCTCTTTTGCGCGCTGTTCTTATTGCACAACCACACTCTGCTGGCCGTCGGTCGGAGAGAGTGGAAATAGAACGGGCGCTGAAGAGAACTCGACGAGCTCCGGGATTCCTTTTCACGTGTCTGTCCAATACTGAGTCAAATCCGGGACCGGTTGTCAATCGCCTTGGGCGGGTGCAACCATAAGGATACCGTTCAGGCTTCAGTGTAGCTTGTCTAGCCGGGACCATTCGTCAATCGTCTTGGACGGGTGCGAATACCAGGATACCGTGTTGACGTGCTTCTCTGTCTATACTGTTACAAAGTTCTATCTGCTCCCGAATCCAGCCTACGGTGTTCTCTTCACCGCTTTCCCCGGCTTGTGTTAGCTGCAAAGCAATACTGAGCTGTTGGGTTGCGTCATATCGATTGGCAGCAAAGCGACTTTCGACGGGTGGCTCCGTCCGGGCAATTCCAACCGCCCTGCTGCGACGCTGTCAACAGCGGGTTCTTGAGTGGAGGTAGCGTATCGATTGCGAGAGAGCGTCGCCGTGCTCCGCGTCAGTGGAGGTCAGTCGGCCTAGCAGGACGCCGCGGGTTACCCATACCGCGTCTACTGAGAAGGGTTCTGTGAAGTCCGGGTGCTGTGCCACTACCTACTACCTTGTGCACTAACTTCTTCCGTATTATTACTACATAGTTTACGTTCGTCCGTGTACTCTGAAGAAGGGTACTGCTGTGTTTTGTGCCAGTCCCTTCTCGGTGTATCAGCCGTACGTCAACGATCTCACATTCTCAAAAATGCTGCCTAAAATTACGGAGGTTGATTTTCTGCAAGTTAGCCGTGACAACGACGAAATAGTCCTGGCCGCGGAACGCTTTGTATTTGAGCAAGCAAGGCAAGGTAAGGCAGATGAGTTGGGAACTCTTATGGTCTCAATGATGGCAAAAGTTATCCGTAACCAAGCCATTCTGCTTAGCTCAATACAGATGGGAAGTGACAGTGCTCCTTCACCTAGCGCTGTGGACAGCATCTCGTTGGCAATCGAGAATGAGCGTCGTTCCCGGACGTTAGTGCTGAGAAATGTCGCGGAGGCCTCAGAGGCCTCGTCCTCTTCTCGACAACTGTCTGACGAAGCAAAGGTAATGGAGGTCCTTACGGCTCTGTCTGTTCAGTCCAAGCCCATCGCGGTCCATCGCGTTGGCCAGTCTACCGAAGGCCAGCCTTTTTTCGTCATGGCTGAATTACCATCACGGGACGCCGTCCGGCAAGTGCTACGCAAAAAGTGTCAGCTTCGCCGCTGGGCCTCGCTCAAATCAGCCTTCCTGGAATGTTCCAAGCCAGCCAGCGGCGTAAAGCTGCCAGCTCACACCAAGGCTATGCCGGACTCGCCGCTCATCATCGACGAAAGCAACATTACCATGAGAAAACCGCGACGAAAATTGCACGAGGTTAGCGAATGTGAAGCCGGAACGTATTTTAGCGACAACGCGCTTCCGAGTGAGCCCCACTATGGCGCCATGACAAGAAGTGAGATGTTCGATTTCTACCGGCGCAAACCACCAGATGACTTTGCTCTCTCCTCATCGTTTCTCAAAGCACCGACAGTTGCGGAACCATCGAGTGAAGCTGCGGTACCAAAAAACTTGTAAGGGCCGGCAACACCGGCCATACTCGTGCCAATGCGCTCGGTTGTTACTTGTTTAATGTGCGATCCGTTCTAGCTAATCTCGCCGATTTCCAAGTCTTCCTAGGCACATTCCTTCCGGACGTTGTGGTGCTCACTGAAACCTGGCTCAAGGAGGACGTACCGGACTCGGCATTAGTTCACCGTTTACCGTACAGCGTATACCGTCGTGACAGAGGTAAGAAGGGCGGCGGTATTTTAGTGCTCGTACACGACTCACTACCGTCCGCAAGAGTACGAATCGCGACCGATGGCTTGGAGATCTGCGTTGTCCGGCTGGTGTCGCCTATCGATCAGCTCACAGTTCGCATAGCCGCTACGTACAGGCCTCCCGCATACACAGCCGAACAGAACGACCGGCTTGCGGAGGTGCTTAAGTCACTGCTGTCCGATGGAGAGCCCACAATTCTTTGCGGTGACTTGAACTACGGAAGTATCGAATGGTCGTCCGATGGCAAGCCTCTCTCCTGGCCCAGCAATGCTGCAACCTTCGTGGACATGAGCACATCATCCGAGTTAAAGCAACACGTAGGTTTGGCTACCAGAGTAAGATCTGTCCTAGACCTAGTCTTGTCTAATGAATACGGACTAAACATTCAAGCAGACACCGTGCCTGGCCTGGGTCGGTCGGATCATAATGGTGTTCGCTTCTGCTTAGAGTTTTCACAGCCGCCATCCGCGGGTGCTGCAGGCCGTCGACCTCTCTTCAAGGAGTGCTGCGTGGCGGCACTGAACAACAGATTTGCGGAAATCAACTGGCATGCTCAGTTTGATGGACTGGACGCTTCCGCGATGTACTGCTCGTTCTCGAGGATCGTGCGCCAATCAGTAGGGGAACTGGCTTGCTTTTCGGAACCAAATGCCGGAGGTCCTAAGGTACCTGACCACATTAAGCGTCTCCAGTCATTGCAGCGCAAACTATGGAAGGAGAGGCACTTGGCCACAGCCAGTGAACAACTTCGGAAGTGTACTGCCGAGCTCAGAAGGGTCACGGACAAGTTCTCGCGAAATCGCCAGAAGCATCTGATTGAAGGTAAAGACCAGCGTGACCTCTACAGCTTCCTTAGCTCTCGAATGTCGGACAAACAGCGAAAAAAGGTACTGGTCGATAGCGATGGGCAGGCAATTGTCCACGCTCAGGAGCAAGCCGATGCCTTCGCTCAGCACCTCAAGCTCGTATTCAACGTGGAATCGAGAACGGACATCGTACCTCCCCTCGTGGCAAGTCAACGACGGTCGAGGCTAGCGTCATGTTTCTTCACCTCAATGGAGGTCGGTAAAAGGCTAAAATCGCTTAAGGCAAAACAGAACCACACGGCCGATGGCATCAGCTCCGTACTCCTCAAGTTGTGCGCCCGTAGCCTCTCGCTACCGCTGGCCATCATCTTCAATGTCAGTATGGAAAGTGGAATTGTACCAGAGCTTTTCAAAAGCACCTACGTGGTTCCGGTCTTCAAGAAGGAGCCTCCTGTGGTGCAAAACTTCAGACCTGTCTCGGTAACATCGGTATGCTGCCGCACTATGGAACGTATCATTAGGGACGTGTTAATGCAGTACCTAGAAATCCAGGATCTCCTTCCGAGCAACCAGTTCGGTTTCCGTGCCCGGCACTCTGTCACTGATGCCCTCCTTGGCTGCATGGACGACTGGACGTTAGCCTTAGAGACAGGTAAACGGGTCGATTGCGTTTTTGTAGATTTCTCGAGCGCTTTTGACAAGCTGAGGCACTCCAAACTGTTGTCGAAGCTCGCTGGGTTCGGCGTCGAGTCTTACCTTCTTCAATGGATACACCACTTCCTCATCAACCGTAAGTGTTCGGTAAGAGTCGGCGAAAGCTTTTCCCAAGCTTATGTTCCAACTTCTGGCACGCCTCAGGGCAGCGCGCTTGGGCCGTTGTTATTTATAGTTTACACGGCAGACTTGTTGAAGGAACTTGAAGGAACGTGCACCGTTGTCGCATACGCTGACGACCTGAAGTTCTACAGAGTCTACGACGCAAATACCGACACCAACTGCGTCCAGGAGGCGATCGACATCACCGATGAATGGTCAGACGAGAACGGGCTGCCGTTGAATCCGGAGAAGTGCACTGTGCTCTACCTAGGAAAAGGTAATGAACAACGCACTTATAGTGTCGACGGAATCGAGTTGTCCAAGTCGGAAACGGTCAAGGATATGGGGCTCATGGTCGCCAGCAACTTATCCATGTCTCCACAGGTCGACAAGGTTTGCAAAAGCGCCAACGCTCGGTTATTTACCATGGTCAAGATATTGAAGTGCAAAGACTTAACAGTCCTTACTAGAGCATACACATGCTACGTACGACCGATCCTGGAGACGGCTGCGCCTCTCTTCAATGGGTGCAACAAGGGCCAAATCCGGAAGATCGAGAGGGTACAGCAAATCTTCACGCGCGTCGCCATGCAACGATCGCGGCCTGGATTGTCGATACCACCGTACAAGGAACGCTGCGAGCTGCTGAAACTGGACTCGCTGGAGAGACGACGACACTTTCTCGACCTGAAACTCGCAAAGAAGACGTTGCTCTCCACCTGTGCTGCACCGAACAGGTTCACTGCGCGCAACTGCCGATCACGATACGGGACCCGACGGATAGATCCAGGAAGACCAAATCTAGCGATTCGCCGAAACTCGTTCTATCCTAGAATGTCTTCAATTCTGTCTAACCTTCCGTATGAGGTGGTCTTTGAACACTCCTATGCGTCTTTCACCAACTATCTTACCAAGCTTCCACTTGAGAACCATGTCCCTTTGTCTTTTTGACTCATGCATTGATGTTTATTTGCGATCTGCTGCCTTGCTCCGCCGTCTGACGGTAAACAAAATGATGATGATGACATTCACGTCGTACATTTCGCTGTACTACGTGTACACGTCGAAAACATCTGTGGAAACACATTGATTTCCAGCAGAACATCGGCAAAACGTGTCATGAAATTACAAATACTTTCGCAGAACATGTAGTGAAACCACACTGAACAGGTGCAAGCCTAACCTTAGAAGTACATCAGTCTCGTCGCAGGCATTTCCTTCTTCGCCCTGATACGTGGAAAGCTAGCACGTCACGCGAAAACAACATGTGAGCATAAGTCCTTGCAAGTAATGGGAAGAAATCAAAGCATTTCTCACGCCTCCTTCCAGGCAAAGCAGGCAAAGTGTCCAGGGCTTCAAAGCCCGAACTACAAGAGAAACTCGTTCGATGCGTTGAGCCAGGGACCAACGAAAACCTGTATTTTCTCTACTACTCTACTACGACTACTTCTTTCCTACTACTACTTTGCTCTAGGCCAAAGAGGCTGTCTCAGATTCATTAAAAGTTCTCTGGCCGAATTTTGCCAGCCGACTAGTCAGTAATCATACGTATTCATGTCGACGTACCCCACTACTCTCTATGGTTAAGCAAAGGTGTTCTTTGGTGTACCGTATCGCATCCATAAGAAGTATAAAATATTCGGCGCATTAACGTTCCTTAGCACAGGCATGCGAAATTTTCAGAGCGTGCATAGCATCCTCTATAGAGCGCAACAAACCGTGGGAAACTGATCGATGCCTTAAAGTACTCGCTTCACCGGTTAGCACTAGATTCCGCATCTTCGAAGCACTTTAATGAGAAAGAACATGGGGAGAGCGGTTAGGCACGTACCGAGTAGCAGGGCTTTTGTGTGTTCTCGAAACACGGTCGAAACGATTCGAGGTTCACACCTTCCGAGTGAATCCTAACGCTCCTTGCGGATATCGTAGCTACTGAAACTTATACCAATTGCGTGGAGTTGGACCATACTTCCCTGCTGAGCTAGGTCTGTCAAGGACATTGCAGCTAGACTACCACAAATAAGGGCATACGCTGAGTTAACAAAAAGGACAGGCGCATAGCCTTAGCAGATGAAAACAGAGATGTAGGGGCGGACACCGCTGTCTTCCCGTGAAGTATGAATGCTAACTGATAAAAATTGCGCGTGGAAAGCAGTTTCATTTTACATTTAAAAAATGATTCTTCTAGAAAGAACCATAGAAAAAGCAGCATTAAACAGTAAGTTTAACACCAGGAAGAATAAAACAAAAAGAGAAATAAATATTTTATGTATTTCTTTTATAAATAAATCTAGATAATACCCATCCAGAACTACGGAACGTTAAAAAAACCTCATGATGCAGAACCGTACGCCAAGCCAGATGACGTAGAAAACCGAGGAAATGAGGAGAAGAGGGATTGGCACAAACGTGCAAGTTGTCCTTACTTGGCAAACAATCAGCGGCACCTGCTTTACACTTTGTTATGAAGTTAGACGATAAACATTTCTCGAAAGCAGCCATTAGGAATGACAGGAATAGTTGTCAGAGCCGAGAAAAATTCCGCGAGAAAATGCCTTTCCGAATCTAATTGCGGACTGGTGTCTGGGCTTTCTAACTAGGCACGGGAGGCGAGACGCTGGCTAAATGTGGGCCTATTTCAGTTCATCGTCAAAAGAACCATACTAACTGTCGGCAAATGCCGATTCAACGTATGCGCTTCATGCCTTGCTGCTACAATTCGTGCTAACGCCGCCGCAATTCGTACTCGTCGTGCTTCTCCAGCTGCCATAAATCGCCGCTTCCGCCTGCACTCGCCGCTATCGCCAGCTATTTTCTGATCGGACAGTTGTTTTTCCTCATGCGGGGTTCGGGATCGGGCGCGTGGTGGTCACGGCTATAAAAGTGCGTGGCCACTCGCCTTCCTTACCTCAGATCGTTGCCCCACTGTTGGGAGCATGCTGTTCGGCCAATAAAGCACCAGCATTCAATTCAGTGTCTTTATTCGCATTGTACTAGGGAACAGCATCGTAAGAACTTGCAAGACCTAAGCTTCTCTGAGGTAGGCTTAGGCATAAACGGATTGCAGTTGAGGCATTCGTTTACATGGTGCCACGAGATCGCTGACAATAGCCTACATAGTGAGTCAGCGGTGAACGGATCGAGCGTTCCTTTTGTCCACTACCAGTAAAGCTGGATCCAGAAGGGAGCAGTAAAGGTCCGTTGAGAAAAGAGAGCAGCAAAGCTCCACAGAGTTCTGCAAGCGAACCTTTGTTCGAAAGTTCGTTCAGCGAGATAGCTGAAACAGGTGCAAGCAGTGCACGCGAGCAGCCAGGAAGCGCTGCCGACAACCGCTGGTCACAAGAACCAGGGGAGGAGCAGAGTGAGTACTCTGCACGGCGTGAGTACGCCGCAACGAAAACAAAAGGTCGTCGGGGAGCAAAGCCGGCGGGCAAAAGTGGGCGATTTGTTTCGTTAAGTGACGAAACGAACAGTTGTGAATCGTCTGAAAACGACGACATGGAGAACCCTTTTTTGAAAAGTGTGAAGCACTATTGCAAAAAACTTGAGAAGGCGATAACAAAGGCTGCCACACTACCAGCAGTTACCGGCTAAGCATGCGCAAGGAATCGGGAGAAAATATGCAGATATGTGCATATGGAGTGGACGCCATATCAGATGGTATCCCTTGCATTCTACCAAGCAAAACGGACGACGAGCCCGATCCGCAAATGGTTAAGCCAGATATACTTATTGGCGGCAACAGTGCCTTCAGTATTGTGCCCCAGTTAGGCACACAACAGAGTAATGGCTTGCTTAAAATACCGACTACAATTGGTACTCTCCTTGCAGGAACGTTGAAAGGTAAAATGCAAAACAGCAGCAAGCCATCATGCACTGATCTGCCTACTCTACCAAGCGGCCTCCCTAAATTGACGACTTTCGACGCCGGAGCGTCGTCTACGACGATTTGTTTGAACTATCAGGCCGCCTCGTATCATTCCGCCACGATGGCTTTGCTATCAGGGAAGCAAACCTTAGAGACTAGCTTCATCGCTAATGAAGCTACATTGAACGCATGCAGCATGCATGCCGTAAGCGCATGCATAGACCAGGTGGAAACAATCCATTATGTGATGTCCGTTAGAGCACATGCCACGAACAGCGCATGCATTACATGCACGCCTCAATGGCAGGAATCAGCGGTTGACCTAGACCGCCACTCTACCTGGAACAAAGCGAGAAACGTCATGTCGTATGTGCTTCACTTTGCCAGCAAGGTACGGCGCAAACCGAACGTGTCAGGTTCAGCACCGACGTTAGTGCACGAACAACTAAAAGCGGAACTAGTTTTGCTAAAAGCAGCGCAAATGTGCAGCCCTCCTAGCCATTACGAGCTAAAAATGCTGAAGCTATACCGGGACAAAGATGGCTTATTTCGGTGCCATCAGGAAGAAGTAGTACCATTCGGTGCTAGCAAATTATTTGCCCACGCAGAGCTTATATGGCTACCCCGCGGAGACAGAATCGTAGACCTGATCGTTATGCAAATGCATAAGGAATGTGGTCATGCAAAGACGGCATTGCTTTGCTACATGCTTAACAGAAAGAACTGCATGACAAACATGGAAACACGTGTTGGCCAAGTAATCGACGATTATTGCCTTCCATGCCAGTTCGAAGAAATAAAGCCGACTAGCATGCCGTGCTACTATGATAAATGCCAAGCATTATGGTGCTGGCAAAGATCACGCCAGTTGTACCGCAATCGGATGAGAAGTCTCAGCAGCGTCAGTACCAGGCAATATTCGGCACCACGGAAGTCGCCTTCGTCCAGCTTCGAAGACGCCATCGACAGCGGAAGCGAGAAGCCGACCAGGATCAATGGCCCGGCTACGGCAAATAATGGCATGCAGACGCTCACCATCGATACCTGCGGTCAGAAGAACGCCTTCAAGCCGACTCCCACTTTGACCTAATCGTCGCCTTGGGAGTGTCGGCAAATGCCGATTCAACGTATGCGCTTCATGCCTTGCTGCTACAATTCGTGCTAACGCCGCCGCAATTCGTACTCGTCGTGCTTCTCCAGCTGCCATAAATCGCCGCTTCCGCCTGCACTCGCCGCTATCGCCAGCTATTTTCTGATCGGACAGTTGTTTTTCCTCATGCGGGGTTCGGGATCGGGCGCGTGGTGGTCACGGCTATAAAAGTGCGTGGCCACTCGCCTTCCTTACCTCAGATCGTTGCCCCACTGTTGGGAGCACGCTGTTCGGCCAATAAAGCACCAGCATTCAATTCAGTGTCTTTATTCGCATTGTACTAGGGAACAGCATCGTAAGAACTTGCAAGACCTAAGCTTCTCTGAGGTAGGCTTAGGCATAAACGGATTGCAGTTGAGGCATTCGTTTACACTAACACCACCTGACTAAGTCTAGCATGGAGTGTCCCAATTGTCATCCGCTGGACTGCATTATGTATATCCTGCTGGATTTGCATGCAGGGTGGATGAGGGAGGGTAGTGGCACGTTAATAATTATCTGCCAAAACATTCCTCCCTCTAAAAGTCTTCTCCCTATAACCAACAAGATCATAGAAAAACGCGCCGAACGTCAAAAGTTTCACCAGAGCGTACCAACGGCCCGGCATGGCTCATGCAAAAATCGGGTGCGTGACCAGCGAGGGCAGTAGAGGACGCTTTAACGAGCCGCTAAGGAAGTCGTTTAACTCGTAGAAAAGCGTCGTATACATGCCTTCAAGCTCCACGACGCCACTGACTCTAATCTGACTCTAACTGGACAACAAATTATCCACAATTGTTCGCATAGGGAGGTTCACATGCAAACCCTCCCAAGTACCTTTTTTAAGAGGCAAAAGTTCCCTTGACCATGTCTCCCTTAGATTATGTTACCTTTTCACAGAGTTAAAAATGGATGCATCCTTTCCCGTCCCCAATAAAGTCGCTAAACCACTGGTCACTACGGCCAAGCATAAAACTTCTATTTGACGAGGTTAACTGTGGGGGTAAGGAGCAGGGTATTTCTTGAGCTGCATCTCGCGAAGTGCTGTAAATTATGTTTGGTCCAAATTTGGGTTGAAAAATGTAGAAAATAAGCGAATTCCGAGTTCCGGGTGTTCCCGTTCACTTCGAACAAGAATAGCAACTACTAAATCGATGTACACAGTTAGGCATACATCAAAGATATAATATGGGTTGTGGCTACGCACTACAGAACATCTAAATTCCGCACTCATGCGTGTAAGCTTGCGGTATAATTCCGTCCGAACGAAGTGGAAGCCATATTAATGCGAACTCAGATCTCAACGGACCTGTTCGACGAGGAAGCGCCTTAACGTGCTAAAAAAGGATCCTGTGCCAAGCGGAAGGGATGATGAACAATGCTGTAAACCTTCGCATTCGATACCGATACCCAAGGTTGCGATTCGCGGGAACCTAGCGCCAGTGAATGTAACTGTCTCAGTTCAGACTGGGACCTTTGTCGTAAATGAGCTGACTGCTAGCGACAAAACAGCAGAGTTGTGGGCATAATCTTTAAAGATTTCATCGTATGCATGTACATCAGATAGCCAGAAAAGTCCATTTTGGATGGCCGGGGCTCTCTGGCTTCAAGGCTTTTGGCACTCAAAGAGAAACCCCAGGATCAAGTAAGAGTACGAGTACGCGAGAAAGAAGACTTAAAACCTGATGGCACATGCGATGGGTCTATGTGGACGATTCCTTAATTAAAAACTGTTATCTATCACGAACGACGTGGTTCCTAGTGATCTTAGCCAGAGCTCGATATAATAACAGTGGTAAAGACTATCGCCAAGACGTTAACTCGCATGCGGCATAAATAATCCGTGTGTTGCAGTACCTCATGCTCACTGCATAATGCTCTCAGCCACCTTGCACGATAGGCACTGTTGGCATATTGGCGAAAATCTAATAAATGCGACTGTGCCTTGGATAGTTGCAGGAATAACGAAGCGATTAAAGACCACAGCGATCTAAACTACGTTTTAACTACTGCCTCGGGACTGCGAAAAACCGTGTAAGGCTTAACAAGGGTCTCAATCGTCCTCCCGCAACCAAGACAACATCTGAATAGCACATTTGAGCATAAAAGACAACTACAATCCACTGGCACGCCCGCTAATCCACGTACAAATCAGGGCTGGGACCCAGCCTCGGTCTCGGAAATCCCAGAATCTCGGACATTTTGGAGGTCTCGGCCTCGCTTTAACTTTTAGGCCAGTCTCGGTCTCGGTTTGAATTTTGTAAATGCCCAGCCCTGATACAAGAACACATTGCGTTCAGTAAGACTTGTCTTAACATTGTTTTCGAAAACCTGGTCTGGTAAGTATAGTGCGCAACATTCCTAGTGTTCGTAGAGCGCGTTTTTGCTCGGAGGGTCGTATCGCAAAGCGCACAATGGACTTGGTCAGACGGCACCATTTTCTCGGTTACCTCTCCTGGAAAACCGACGTGATGGTAGTTAAATACCCTTTATGCTGATTTTTTCCTTGCTCTTCACGCATTGAACGTTTCACTTTAGAACTAACGGTTCCCCTCGCTCACTTTATAGGACGGCTGTACAGAATACATCTCGCCAATTACAATAAAAACGCATCTCAATGTTGGCGAACTAGAAGCTTGGCCTTCTTAGTGGTACACGCGTGCGCGGTGAACACGTCATGCGTCAATTGCACATGGCGAAATGTCCATGCCTGTAGCAGGAAGAAGCCATATTTCTCTCACGCCCTATTCCAGAAAAGTGTTCAGGGTTTCGAAGCCTTAACTACAAAAGGAATTATTTCCACGTACAAACCTAAGAACTAGTGAAGGTAAACGTCCGCGATTCTGCACGTTGGGCGGGCGCTAAAGCGGGCATGCCTCAGCGATAATGAAAATATCGTATCCAAAGAAGCTTTGTTGGTCCCGACAGTGAACGGGGAGCACTTAATTGCCGAAACAATGTGAATATATCTGCGAAATTGTAATATATGACTTTTTGGAAAACCTGCTTTGGCTGAGTGTAGGCTGAATGTTCTTGATGACGCGTAGGCTACGGCTGGGTGCTCACGGCGAAAAACAAACCCCATCCGATCCCAAACCAACCTGAGAATCGGCTCCGAACCAAAAAAAAATCTGCGTTCCGACCCCGGTTTCGGCGAGAAGTACAGTTCAAAGCGTTCTATAAGGAGCGCCCACAAAAGAGGTCGTGTCCTCTTCGGTAGGAACGGCCGGCTGCTAGGCGCCACCAGAGCCAATTTTCATTTTAAAAATGTTACTACAATTGCGCGTAAAATTTCGTTGGTGTCGCTTGCGCCAAGTCTGAGAAACCAGTCGGCTGGAATCGGTCACTGGAACCGATTGCTTTTCTTATCCGATGTCGATACCGGTGCGATTCTCCCCCAACCTTAGCAAGGCTTTCCACGCTTGTGAATCACGTGCTTGCCAAAGGAACACAAAGTACTGGTTGAGTAATTAGCCATCTAGCACGTTAAGCGTACTCGAACACTTTGCAGGGTTTAAAGCACATGTGGGCCAATGAAGCTTCTTCCATTACGATTCACAATGAGGCCTTCATCAGGGACGGGACTGTCTCTGGAAAGTCTCGTGACGGATTTGACCTGAGCAAGCATTCTCGCACACTGAATAGGAATGGTTCGCTAGACCGACAACAAACATCTCTGCGAATTAATGTCCTTCCGTTCTACCTAATTGTAGACTGAAGATTTCTGGGTTTCTGACCAAGCACGGGAACGGCGTCGCCGGTTAAGTACGGGTCTCCTTTCCTTTCGACGACGGATGACCCGAACAGACGTCCCAAAAGCCGTGTGATCAAGTTATTCCGTGCTGCTAAGTGTCATGTGGGGTCATG
Source organism: Aphelenchus avenae (assembly GCA_020875895.1). Taxonomy (NCBI): domain Eukaryota; kingdom Metazoa; phylum Nematoda; class Chromadorea; order Rhabditida; family Aphelenchidae; genus Aphelenchus; species Aphelenchus avenae. The sequence goes on along the minus strand of JNEY01000038.1, from coordinate 290,631 downwards.
TTTTCTTGTCTCGATGATGTATATGTGTCGCCAGCATGTCATTAATTACGTACCTAGAGAGTATCGTAACACTATAGCTATTAATGGTTAGAGGTCGGGATCAGTCTGTTTGGTTCGACATTGGCGGGGGGGGGGGGGGACTTCGAGAGCGAGCTGGGCCACCTGAAGCTTCCGTACGGGAGAGCATAAGTTTTTGTTAACGCTGCCCGTAGAGATCCTAAAGTGGCGCAGCATTTTGCACACGTATGTGCCGTGGTATCAAGGCACACAATATGCGAGAACGAAATAGTAACATAACGAGCGCGATGTTCTTCGTTGAGCCGAGGCGGTTCGTAAGAAAAGGTTGACAATGAGGATTAGTTTAGGCACTAATGAGCGTCGACATGACGGTTCAGATGCGAGCACCGAAACCAGTTTTCTTAGTCTATACATAAGGTAGGTAGCGAAGACTGGACGAAAATACCGGCTGCGCGACCGAAAAGATCTGTTGTGGGCGCATCATGCGCAAAAGCCAAATTGTACAGCAACGCGTTGGCAAAATTCTATGGCCTCAGTTTTGCCGTGATACGATTTTACACATGCTCGAATGGCGCGCTTAATAAGGCACGCGTCAACTCAGAAACTTTCGTGTAGCGCGAGTGTTAACGAAAGTACCGCATTAATTGCACACTGACTGGCAGGCGTTCGAGCGTGCCTCAGCACCATTCAGCGTCATAGCCAATAAAAAAACATTAAGGTGCAACAAAACATTCAGGGCCGCGAACTGCGAGGTGCGGACTGAAATTTTAATTAAGCCTTTGCCGGTCAGGGCACATTTGTCGGACCTGCCAGGGGAGAAAAGTGCTCATGCGGCTTTAAAACAGAGACCGTATGGACCAGCTTGACGCTTTGAAGCACAATACCCAGGATATACCTTCCCGGTATATCCTTGTCAGCAACTGGCGACATTGCCGCGGAAAAGAGTAAGCGTGTCTGAGAAAGAGCAAAGACAAGGTTCATTGACTGTCTGATTCGGTTACCCTATATCTAGAATAGCGTCAACTTACGCGGAAAGGAATTATCGCTAAAACGAAGTTTTTCACAATGATCGTACGCGACTTTTTACCGCTATGAATGGTTTGACTGAGTTCGAGAACTTTTTCATCAAGCAACAAAGGAGATTTGGCGGTTCCAAGAATATTCTCTAGCTAAAGGTAAGCCGCTTAAAGTGCGTTCTCACTACGGCATAAAAAGGTCAAATGCCAAGAATTCCGTAGAAGCAAGGCCTTGTTGTCCTAGGTAGTAGTCTTCCGGCCATCGCCCATCCACCGGCCATCAAGTCGTAGAAGTTCGGCTGGGCACATCTCGGGCTCGAAGGCGATTCCATAATTTAAAACCGAGTTTGACTGCTAAAATCGGCCGATATCCGACGCCGATTTCGGTTCTTAAATTTATAAATGTGCCGGGCGTTTTGTAGCCTAGTCAGATGTTGGCGTGGACATAAGCGGTAGGTAAAGTGGCCCCGCCAAGCACTGCCAGAGAAGATTAAAGATTTGTAGCACTGTGAAATTTCAGCCCGAAACCTTGTCGCTTGCGGTGAGCCCAAGAAAACTCACAGTAAGAAAACTGAAAAAATCGGCTATTTTGGCCGATTCCTATTCCAAAACATAGCCGACATCTGATGCCGTTTTCCGCCCAGGCCTAACAGGAATATAGGACGTATTGTTGGACACCGACGCAATTTGCAAGCTAGACATGAACTGCTTCGTGAGAACGAAAAACGCTTTGCACGCTACAAGAAAACAAAGGACACGTATTATATTTTCCGCTCGACGGTATTACTGCTGTCAAGGAAAGCATACCGCCAGGGAAGATGCCATGCAACCGACGGGGGAGCCACGTCTGAATTATGGTTTCGTGAGAAGCTGTTGCCAGAGCGGTTGCGCACGCTTCGTGGACTCGCGTACTGGGATCAACTTTTTGTTGCCTGCTTAGTAACGAGAATGCATTTCTTGCCCGCTTGCCCGTCAAGGAACGCGTAAAGCGCCTTAGGAAAATGAGGACATTAGACTCGCGAACAACTGTCGCCAAGGGCTAAGTTAAAATGATCTGCTAACTGAGCATCATTAGCAGCGTCAATAGCTATAAGCAAGAGTATTAAACTAAACTGCGTAGGCGGCAGCATAATGTAGTAAACTCGCGTAGGCGCTAGCCGTACCAAACAAAGAAACATTTCAGCGCACATGACGCATGGAGACAACACGCACACGCTGACGTAGACTCTTTAGTTGCTTTCATCCACGTCTATGTTCGAAGCCCGTTGACCAAATGTTCCACTATTTTTAGGCATCTATTGAGAAGTCTCGGGCCCGACTGTTATGAATCTGGAACGAAAAATGGGGCAGAACTGTGAAATAAAATGATGGAGTTTCGATATTGAACGATAGGTGTTTTCGCAGATAAAAGCTTTGGGTAAAATCGACCCGCCCTTAGATGACGCAGACAAAAACTTCAGAACAGTCGTAAATTACGTATTGCTATTCCGCTTGTGTCTCCTTCGCTGGGCATTTTCTAAAGCAATCCACAGCTGCTTGTATCGTTCTTTCCAGAGTACGAATTCTTCTGGATTTATTCCTACATGATTTTTCAGAATGCCGACTATTTTCCCCCTCCTGAAATCAGATTCAAAAAATGCCCTTCAGCATTCAGAAAATCGAGTCCGTTCGGGTGCTTGTAGTATGCAAAAGGAGCAGGCAAAGACGAACGAATAAAGTAAACATATACGTCTAGGGACTGTCCAGAAAATATGTGAACTCACAAAGCGATTTTTTTGACCCCCCCCCCCTTCCCCACCTCGTGAACAATTGTGAACAGGGGTCCGACTCGCCCCCTCCCCCATGTGAACTCAGAAAAATTTCGGATCATTTACCTAGTGTAGTTCCAGAATTTCAACAGCTCATTTTTGCCAGTGTGACTGCAGGATCGGTGAATGAAAAATCGAAGAAATAAAATGGCTCGCCGCAGGCGATACCGACGAAATTTTAGGTTAAAATTGCACAAACAAAGCCAAAATTTCGCTTGTCGGCGCCTGCGGCGGGCATATTTTTCGCCTTCTGCTGTTTACGTGAACAGCCCCTTGACTCCGCCCCCCCCCCTCCCCCTCTGTGAACAACTGGCTGACCCCCCCTCCTCCNCGCCCCCCTCCCCCTCTGTGAACACGTCGCTCGACCCCCCTCCTCCCCCATGTGAGGTTCACACTTTCTGGACAGTCCCCTAGGACAAACCATATCGCCGCCACATTTTATTGTTCCTCTAAAGAAACATTCAGGTTGACAACTTCTTCGCAACCTAATAGTACTCGACTGCGAAATAGCCTGTAGAACGTCATCTGTCCACGTGAAATGGTCTCTCGCGTGACGCTAATTACAGAGGGAGAGGAATGCCTTCGTCTATCGGGCCAGTCATTAACAAGGAGACGTCGGTTAATTCTATGGAAGCTTTCGCTCAGCGTCGAAAGGCGGTCACTTGGTCGAGATTTCCTACTTTGAACGACCCTATAAGCCGAAGCGATGTCATATGTACGTACGTCACAACAAAGTTTCAGTGCCGCGCCTTACCTTTTTGTCACCAAATAGCCACTGAATTGCTGCGTAACCAGGAAATTCAGGGTATCGACAATCGAACAACGTAATTTATCCAAGACATATGAGACTTCGAAAAACGATTGCAACCCTACGACAGTTTAGATGAGACTGTCCATAGCGGTGCCGGTGGCTAGAGCTTGATAGGGCGCCTATTGACGTCGTTCATCGTATGAGGACGTCGAGAGATCATCAACCACATTAGCGTCAATACCTTAGAGTTTCGAGTACTTAAAGCTGCTACATTACGACACCTAAGGAAGTTTCTCACTCGAAAAGTGGCAGGAAGGCGACAAGAAACCACCAACGCCAGCTGTGAACAAACTTCCGTGAGAAAACACGCACACGCCACCATCATGTACTCGTAGATAGTGTACCCTTTCGAGGAAGTACATGTGATCAAGTAACATGCTACTTCGTCGATGTTAACCTGTACAGTTTCAAGGAAGCGCTAGCAGTAGGAAAAAAGGCCTGCAGCCCGCCGGCAGATGAAATTTTAGCGATTTTCTCAAATTTCCGGCTATATCGTGGGTATCGTCTTGCGACCAGCTCTTTTAAAACCTTTCCTTATGTTTTCGGTTCTCTTCTTCGGGCACACCGAGGCCTAGGCTACAAAGGCGATTTTGCGGCAGTTAAATATGTCGACTAAACCAGTAATCTCACCATTTTTGGATGTGTTCACGACGGGGCGGGAGGGGGGGGGGTCTCGATCAGCGTACACCAATGTACACAAGAGCGAGCAGCAGTAAAAATGAAACGTTGAGGTAAACGGACTTCCTAAATGCTCCCTAAGCTAAGTGTCAAGTACAGGTCAATGTCTCGATATACTACAAACCGCACGGAAGGGCGATCACAGCTGTTTATGACACCGCGCAGTGACCGCGTCGTCATCATGCCAGTCGCAATTGGTTCCACGAACTTTTTTTTAGGGAATTTCCCAACAATGGAAAATTTTCCATGGAGTCAACGCTTAAAAGTTCCACATGAAAGCTGCTGATCTTGCGAAGATAAGAGAGCCAGAAGTCGGCCGTTCGTTGCTCTCGGTCAAAAGACTTTATGCGGCAGAACCAAGGGCGTTGCGAGCATTGGAAATCAAAGCTCAAGTCTTAGTCCACTAGTACTACTGCTGATCGCTCAGTTGTCCTCCCGTTTCGAATTAACGTCTTGCAAAGTCATTTTTGCGACACATGATTCATTAGAATAGGGGCGGCCCCCAAATTGTGAAAGTGGAACTTAACCCATCCCGTCCCGTCCATATAAAATGAGGCCGGATGGTACCTCTAAATACTTCATCGTCCTCACTCAGCCAACGCTTCGGCTTGAATTCTTGGTAGACGGGATCATTCTCTAGGGCCTGAAGAACGTCGCGGAACGCAGGATTCCACGGAGTTCTGAGACCTTCAGTGATTTTATCTGAAATGCACCGAAGATTCCGCGTAACAGGTCTTATTTTGAACAGTTCTGTCGTAATATGAAAAAAACCTGTTTGAATATAGTCCGTTCGGGATCACGACCGGACCGTTTTTAGCTGGGCGGCGAAGCCGCACTCGGCGGGGGGGGGGGGGGGGGGGGAGGGGTAATAATCCAAACAAAATGATGTTTCATTAAATACATAACGCTTCACAATGGTTAAAAATGTTTAAAGAAACCATTTTTGCGCTTTTTTGGGAAAAAAGCCATTTTTGCGCGTTTATGAGACAATCCATAAGTACAACTTAGAAATCACCATAAGACGACGCCGTTTCGTGCCGCGAAAGACGCACTGACTTTTGACAGTAACTCTTTCGACAGTAATCCTTCCGGCAGTAACGCTTTCGATCAGTGTTTTGACTTTGCCTCAAAACTTCTACCTCTACTTCTACCTCCTCAACCGGGTAGAAGTTTGAATTTCTACCTCTACCTCTACCTGTATGTAGAGGTAGAAGTAGAAGCATACGCGCCGGTAAATGGTGACCTTCCTTTTACTAACAGCCTGTTGTAGCGGCAAAATCAGCCTCGTCGAGCTCTTTAGGATGACTATTTCGAAATGCCTTGCCAACCGTTTTTGTTTGTTATCGCTTTCGGAGCTGTACGCAGAGAACATTTTCGGCAATCGGGAAACGGAATGAAGCGCTTTTTCCACATCGCTTAGCATGGATGGGTTTGTTACCCTTGCGGCTTAGTAGCGAATCTTAGCCGTAGTACACTGATTCTGCCAAAAGACTTATTACTGCAGCTCGGGAGAGCCGAGAAGGCGTCAGACGATGTACCGAACATATCGAGGAGCGTTAAATCGGTACTGTTGAAAGCGTTAATGTCGAAAGAGCATAACTGACAAAAAGGAACACCGTGACAGAGTGGCATAGCAGCACGGTAAATGGTCGTTTTCTTCATCCGCCACTTTCTGAGTGTCGTGAACATGACACGGCGTTACGGCACGTCACCCGGCAAGGCTCGAAAAATGTCGCGCTACCGGGCTGTGGTAGAGAGGAATGGCGGGACTATTGCTAAAAGAATCTGGCGAGTATAGTAGTCTTTCTCCAACGTTCGTTCGTTCGTTATAAAACCTGATGAACCGGGTCCACACGATTTTGTGAAAGCTTAGTATTATGGGTACATTGTCCCGTTGGAAAAGGTGACATTTGCAGAGAAAAATCATCTGCCCTACCACCTCCGGTGGGATGAATGGTTACGGCCGGAATCATGTCCGATACCTATAATTGGCTTGCATTCATACTATCGAAGGTTAGTCAGTAGCAAAACCGCACAATCACACGCTCCTGCGTTCGAACCGACACAGAGGTCACAAAGAGGCATACAAGCTACAGATCGGCGTCAAGTCTTTTGGTCCGTTAGCACTCAACCGGTGTCGCTGCATAAGTGCTCTCAGGATCACGAGAATCTCTTTGCGCGAAAGGTTCTTGCCGGGCAGTGCTTTTCCATTCAGAAGGAGACAGCTCGCTAGGCCGTCAGGTCCCGGAATATCCCCTATCCCCTATGAAGCGAAATTCATGGGACACTTGCGCTTTTTCAAGCCGTGCCATGCCCAGCCGCGACTAAGGCAAGGCAGATCCCGGTACGGAAACGATCTTTCAAAACGGTTTTCAAACCCCACGTCGATTCGATTCGAACTGTCTAAAAGAGGCCGCGTAAAGATCGAAGAAAAACCTGTTTTGCCGGGGTCTCCATATTTTCTGGTGTCGAAAAAGGGACGATTCTTCTAATGTAAAAGCAGGAGTATCTAAAAAAATTTATGTTTGGTAAAACTAAATTAAACAAATTTTGGTAAATTTATTATAGACTTACTAAATAAACCAGGTATGGGTGCTTTTGAAATTCCAACCGAATCCGAATCCGAAGGTCAAAAAATAAACCGAAGCGAACCCGAACCCGAAGTTCGGTCGCATCCCTGAAATAAACCTCGTCCTAAATTTTCCCTTAATCATGTTCTATTAGCTTTCAATAAGAGACATTGCCATTGCAATCTACAAATGTTTGAGCAAGGACCATTTGAATTTTAGACCCTTTAGGGAACGTCCAGAAAATATGTCAGCATTACATCGCCCTTTTTTGGACCCCGCCCCTCCCCCCCTCCGTAATCAAATGTAATCAGGGTCCCCGAGCCCCCGCCCCCTCCCCTGTAATGTTACACCTGTAAAACCGGGTTTTAAGCTGTCCAAACCTGGGAATCTCAAACGTAGGGGATGGGGGACGCTTCAGTAGGCTTAGAATGTACGTTATTTACATTGTTCAATTATCAATTACATCAAGAAGTTTAGGAAAAAATCAATGGCAAAAAAAGGACGAAAAATTTGGTCAGAACCACGAAAAATTTGCCGGAAAAGTCACGAAAAAGTTTGGTCAAAACGACGGCATTTTGCTGTAGGTAAAATGGCTCGCCGCTAGGCGCCGCCAAAGCAAATTCCCACTACAACTGTCAAATTTTCGCTTAAATTTGGCCTGGCTCTGCCTCGGAACTGAACGAAAAATTCAGTTCCGAGACACCCGACATTGCCCCCGCAGGCGACATTAACAAAATTTTAGGCGAAAATTGGGCAATCTGGTCTAAATATGTTCAAGACTGAGCTGAAGATAGGCCCGCCGCAGGCGATACCAACCAATTTTTAGGTCAAAACTTGTAATATATAGTCAAAATTTGCTCTGGCGGCGCCTAGCGGCGGGCCATTTTACCCAGTGCTTGTGATTAACGTACTCAAGGGCTTGGACCCCCCCCCTGTAATCAAATGTAATCACAGAGCCGGACCCCCCTCCCCTGTAAGGCTTACATATTTTCTGGATGCTCCCTTAGGGTATTCGTTAGAGATCGGCGCCCGTACCAAGTTACGGGCCAAACCCGTACCCGTGTCCGTATAATACGGTACGGTAACACGGCACGGCCTCGAAAAAAGCCGTAATTACACGGGTCAAGCCCCATTACGGGTCGTGTTTTACGCCGTGTTAGTGTATGCGGCATGGCAATTTTTCGTCCACCACGGGTACGGGGTTCGGCTCGGGTGGGGTCACCACGGGAAATGATTTGGTATTTGTAACAGGTAACAGCAGTACTCTTCATCTTTTTCTACCCGCCGTATGACACTATTAAAGTCCGCAGTATGGCGACTTATCTGCATCGTCGGTTACATAATAATGTTCGTGATCAACCATCGTAGCGCCGTCAAAGCCGCCGCCGCCAGTAATGCGACACAAATACGAGCAGGTGCTCTAAAAGGGGTAAACACCCCAAAATGGCGGTTTTTGAGGTCACGTCGGAACATCATGTTATGCCACAAATGAAAGCCCTTGGTGTGATGATTACGAACCATTCTTCATTTTGGTTTCTAGCCTCCCTCTTTTCACACCCACAAAAAGGGGTCAAGAGATGACCCTCCCCCACCCCAAAGAAAAGTGGCTTTTCGAGGTCGCGGTGGAACACCATGTGGCACCTCATACGAAAGCCCTTTGTGAGCTGTTACGGATCATTCTTTGTTCTGGTCTCGAGCCCCCATTGGCTGCCACGAAAGGAGGTGAACCCCCCCCCCCCCCCTCCCCCCAAGGATGGTGGCCCAAACCGTAAGTGAACGTTTCCTACACGCGCCAAGCTGCTAGTTTCGTGGTAACCGGCCCGCGTCTTACGGCGTTTAGCGCATGTCATCGATTTCATTGCACATAAAATCGACATCAACCACAGAATCATGTCCTTTGAGACTTGACGGCTCTCAACAGCTCTATAATTTTGGACTGTTTTTGTTTCGTTAAGCGTGTGCTGTACAAAATGAGATTATGGAAATTTGCACACCCACTATTTTAAAGCTAACTGCGAACTTCTGAAGTTGATTTTTGTAGGGTAGATATGCGACGGGACCCGCTTGGAACTCCCGCTAAATGTTTATTCACCATTTTAGACAAACAAAAACCTGGTGCAGACGGTCGTTTCCTTCCACTGCGACCCAGGCCGAGCTTTGCACGAACTTCGAACAGGGATGTTGCGCTTTTTTCATGTATGGGCATCATAGGGCATCATATTAGTAAGGATACGGGGATCGGCGACGAATGACAAACAACGTGAATTGTGGCAAATCAGTTTACTGAGGGAATCGCGACCAGCTTAGCCCGCTTTAGCTTACACTTGTGCACAAAAGAGAAAGGCAAAGGTCCCCGAAAAAGGTGCCAAGAAAAAAAGTTATTTGACGAGGAGAAATACAATGATCGACCGCCTTCCGGCGCCTATCCCAAAAGACTTGCTACAAGTAAAATTATTAATCGTACACTCTCATTATTTACAAACCGCATTTTAGCGGACCAGCGACATCCGACGGCGACGAGTATTTCGCCTGAGCTGCGTTAAAAACCTAACGCAAACATAGTGTCACTCCACACAAGGTGCGCTACACTTTAAACCTCTTCGTTTCATGACTTTGCACTTGAACAACGACCCAAGGCACCCAAGCCACCTCGGACAGGCTAAAGCGAACTGCGACGTAGTGGGAGAGTTTAAAAACCTGGCTGATAAGCACAATTCCTTCATTTGGCAAAGTTCTGTGCACATCAAGGAAAAGTTTAGTGAAAAGGAAAATCTCGGACTAATGTATATGAGCAGTTTGCAAAAGCATTTTATGTAGTATTTCGAGAAGCTTAGAAATTCCCAGCTAGCGATAATATGTGGTTTCCGATAATGTATTCGCTTTTCAAATTAATTTGACATCAACGTAACTTGCAAAATGCAGGAATACGCGGTTTGAGTGATATAGACCAGAATTCGGAAAAAGCCTCGCTGGGAAAAATTTTAACTCGCTTAATTATATTTAAGGTAAATCATTCGTTCTCTGAGGATCGTGATTGGACATACCCGACAACACACAAGCCTCGAACCATCGTAAAACCTGATGCAGTACTTCGTTTACATAGTTGTTCACCAAGCGTTTTGCCTCTAGACGTCTTCTTTGCTACCGGTCCTTCCCTTCATAAATGTCTTCCGGCGATGAGCCGCAGGCCTCAATGGCTGACCAACCAATGCTCAACCGGGCCCTGGGCCCGCCGGGCCGGGCCTCGATTTCGCAGAACGCAACGGGCCCCGTCCCGGGCCGGTCCTGGGGTAGGCGCGGCCCGGCCCGTTCAGGCCCGGCTCGTTTAGGCCCGGCTCAGGGCTCATAAATTGCCACATTTTGATCAAATTTTCAATACATTTTAGGTATATTAGTCAAAAAGTCGCTCTTCCGGTGCCTCCGGCAAGCTATTTTAGGTGAAAATACTCGAATGTTGTATTTTGAACTCATTATAAAGGGCAAAATTTTAGCCCATGGAAAGTACCAAAGTGGGACCAAGGGGATTTTTCCTGTGTAGTCTAAGAAGTTAAGGCCCGCCGGGCCTTATAGGCCCGGCCCGGGCCCGGCGGCGAGCCCGGGCCTCGATATGAAGGCCCGCGGGCCGGGCCTTGTCTCGACTTGAAGGCCCGTTGCGCATGGTTGTGCCTGGCGACGAGCGATTCACTGGTGCGCCATATGAATTTGCAGACGTGATGCTCATGTCGCGTAACTCAAATGGGTTACCAAGGATGTACCGAACCAGGCTCTAGACAAGCGTACATACACGCGCTTCGACGCTCGCTGCAACCAAATTATAACGGCGGACATTTAGGTAAATCAGGACGCGACTAATCATTTTTTTTCTGTACACGTCAATTGAATCAAACTTCATCAGTTGTCCATTTGAAAAACGACCAAGATTGTCCCTAGCTGAAACAAACGATTAAGCTGACCACAATATCCAATTCCTCACTCAAAACCTGTGGCTACGATGAGTAACTCTACTGACAGCTGGCATGTCACGGTTGCGGGTTGGAAACAACATTTGCGGTATCAGTAGTATCAACGCAGCGCACTCTCCTTTCCCTATTTACCTTCGTCGGTTTTGGCATAATCGGGCTGTCCGGCCAGTGATCCAAAGACGAACGATGTCAACGCTCTGGCAGTTAGTTTACAGCCCTAGGTCCATCCTCTCTCGTGGGTCCCCGTGCCGCTCAGCTTCTAGTCACAAGCAGTAATCCCTGTAATAAGATGGCCGTTTAGCACGAAACGATGCCTATTAGAGTCTCTAGGTCCAAGTCTAAGCCAGACAGTTCTGTTGATCGCTCATGAAGCTACCCACCTGACGAAGGAAAAGCTCCAGAAATTGCCCGTGTCTGGGGGCATTTGTAAGATCATCGTGTAAATGACCTATTGGGAACTTTCGACACCTGCAAAAGCGCTCAGTTTATAGTGATAATTAAAACCTGTTTGCCTTAGCGAAATTCAAAGCAAATACTTTCCGCTGAAACATAGCTAGCAATCGGCCACATTAAGTTGTTTGTACGCCCCCAGCCTACGTTCTTTTGTGGCGGCGCCAGCCAACCAACCGCCAACCGACCGGATCCTCTCGAGCTTTTTTATTTTCTGGAAAATCCGAGGAGCCTGAAGAAAATGCTCTAGAAAAGTCCGAACGACCAATGCAGAAAACCTATATGCGTCAACGGGACTCGGTACTGTCACGTTCTTTCACTTCCACTTTCGCCCAGAATGACGAACTTTTTCCAAAATAAAAAAAACCTGGCGCGTAGCACACTCCGCCAATTATGCTTACCGCGCTTTTCAGTCGTTCATCTACGAAAAATGGAGGTCACTGCTGTGTATACGCTGTGAACAGCGATTTGGAAATGCGTGATTCACGAATCATAAGGGATAACACCGAATGAGCTGAGCAAAAAAAACAAGTGTGAACAAATCGGCATAGTAGTCTGCGAAAAATAAGAGAACGACGAGATAAATCAATAAAGCCCCGCAATAAATTTAGAACAAAAAATCGAGAGCTCCTCTAAAGGGGCCTTTCGCGGCTGTGGATAGCGCGAGGTTGTCATTATTAGGCCTACGACACTTCGGGCCCAAATGCAAAGCTGAAATCTGTGCCACGATTTTCCGTACATTGTCGCGACCACAAAATAACCGAACGGTTCATGTATATTACAACAATCGAAACATTCCCATGCTTTGCCAGGGGAAAAACCTGCTAGCCAAATCTGCACGTGAACGTCGAGCCAATGACGTGTCGGAGGACGCTCTGTAAGGAATTCTCCCGCTATTTTCCCGCATACCTAGTGGATTGATTGCTGGCTTCCTGTTCTCTTCTCTCACACCTAGTTTTCGTTCACTTAATTATGGCTTTAGGGAGCGTCCAGAAATTCTGTGAAGGTCATCGTGTCATTTTGTTTTACCCTCCCCCTCCGATGTACGCTGCCGTACCGCCCGCCCTGACCTTACCCCCATCGCCTCCGCAATAGTCACGCTTAAAGTACACGTGATAACATACCGTAAATTTCCTGAAGCTATTACTTGTACCGTCAAATCACGTAGAGGCTCGAAGAAAAGAACATACAAAAGATGTGCTCGACGCAGGCGATACCAAAGAAATTTTAGTCGAAGTCAGATAAATATAGCAAGAGATTCGTCGGTCGGCGCCTACCGGAGGACCTAGCAAGTTTGATGCTTCGACAAAAAAGTTGATGTAAAACAGGCATATTGCTAAGGCCGTCAGTCTTGCGGCTACCATATTTACTCTAATTTAAGATAGTATCTTAAATTATTTCGAGGGCGCCTCGGACCGTATCTTAATTTAGGGTCATATCTTAAAAAAGAGAAATTGGATATTTCATGGCCCGCCTCAGGCGCCAAAAAAATGGGACACTAGGTGTAAAATCAAATACGACCGAATAACTCTATCAAAACGTACAATACCGAGCATTGTTCTTAAGGACAATTGTTCCTCGGGCTTTTCGCTGCAGGAAAAAATAGTTTCAAGCGGTAGTTTTCAAAAAGTGCGAAAAAAACAGTGTTTTTCAGTGCAAATTTTGGAACGTGACAATTAAACCAGATGGAACTTCTTCTTCCCGCAGCGGTGTCAACTTGCAACCAAGACAAAATTGGTAGCCCCAAGTGTCCTCTATCAAGTGGCAAAACGGCATGCAATGTTAGCGCCTAGAAATTTTTTACCAGCGTCAGACGTTGCCGCGACCCCGATTTACACTGATTTTTGGGAAATTTTGAGGTGCTACAAAACCCGTCGAAAAAGAAGCACGAAAATCGCGCAGCAACATTTCTACTATTCACTATTAGCCCTTTTAAAACAACAACAAAGACGGGTCCCACGCGAGCTTCTTCTGAGTTTTCCCGGAGTGTCCCGTTTTTTTTGTCCACTCAAAATTTTGGGACCTTTTTTTGGTGACCCCCAAAATTTTAAATTTCTGTCTTACGTAACCGGTTTGTGCATTATTGTCTTCTTAACAGCCCAGGAAACAATTGTCTTTAAGAACGACGCTCGGTATTGCACGTTTTGACAGAGTTATTTGGTCGTATTTGTTTTTACACCTGGTGTCCCATTTTTTTTGACAAGCAGTGTATCCATGAATCCTAACTACGACCTGGTACCAATACGACACTTAATATTCCACAATACCATCTGAAGGAATAAAGCTGCTGATACTGATAAAACGCAAAATTTTTACCACGTTTAAGTGAACTGCAACGCCTGAGACGTGATAACCGACGTCATTTTATCGCCACGTTGTTTGCATTATGGAACACAAAACGCCCTGAGCTATTAGTCGGTGTCGCAGAAAGCCTAAAGCAGCAGTATGCGACACACGCTGCGACATCTGCTTTAAAACCATCCACGAATTTTCGATAAACATCGAGAACGGCCATGGTTATAATCCCCAAATTTGACGCATATTTTCGCATTCCTTGATTGGTATACTAATAAACTTCACTTTGCATTAGGACCCCTCTATTTAGACAATTTGGGTTTTGTCCGTGTTCGGCGCCTGGAGGTACGGGAAAGGCCAGAATGTATAAGAAACTTTTTTAACAAAAGTACGCGGAAGTACCCCTTTGTCCGCAGAAGACATGACCTCTGCAGTGTTCGCTCGCCTTATTCCGTTTGCGACTCTCAAAGGTGTCCTTCAGAAAAGTGTCTTCAGTCTTCGCAAATTTCTGCGTTGTTGCGATGACGCTTCGGAATGATCAGTGGAGCAACACGTCACAATGGAGCGCTAATCGCGGCTCGGTTCTCTTAGGTTTGAGACAAGCACTTCTGATAAGAATCTTAGAGGACGGCTAGAAATAGTTGATCAGAGCGGGTCGAGAAGAGCGATCAGCCAAGCAGTTAAAAGCTCGCCAGATGTACAATGAATCATTCATTCAAAGCACGATGAAAGCTCCGTTCTTTGTCTTGCTTGTGCTGATCACGGCTGAGCGCTCACTGTGTTTACCGCTTGTGCCAAACACCGACGGTGGACCAACGTGCCCCGGTTATAGCTGGAATTTCGTCACCTACAAATGCTACCGTGTAAGTGATCATAATTGGGATAATCATTAAAACTTCATGGTTCCTTTGCACTACCTTATTCTTTACATTTATTTTATGCCGCCTAAATATGGACTGTAGTATACATGCGTCGTCTCGAAAAAGTGACACCCAGACACAAAAAAATGTTCGAAAAAAACCAGAAACTAAGTGGGAACACTTGCCTCTACTAGAACTTCCATGAGGTCATTACAGGGGTGCAACTTTGCAATTTGCCTGCAGACGGGGAGCTTAATTGGGCGGAGGGGAATAGAACATAATAGAAAAGCGTGATTCAACCAAGGAAAATATGTGAAGTCAATCTAGAATTTGGCTAAAAAGAAGGACGGAAAGGGTTATTTGTCCATTTTCGCAAAATTTTAAGTGTAGCGAAGAGTCCTTTCTATTCTGATTTCTTTCTTTCGACTCTTGACCAACTCTGCGCACCGGGCCTTCAAGTCAAGGCCCGACCCGGCCCGGGGGCCTTGTATTGAGGCCCGGCCCAAGGGGGTACCAAGGGGCATTTTTTCGGCGGACAGGATCTTGCCCCCCCCCCCCCTAGACCCTTGCCCCCCCCCCTCCCTGAAATCGGACCCTCGGTACGCCACTGCGGGGCCCGGCTAGGTCTGCAAATATGAGGCCCGGGCCCGGCCCGGCCCGGATGCGCAGAGTTGCTCTTGACCAGCCTTAACGGTTCCTGGTGTGCTGGCAAAACCCATCGATTAAGCTGCTTACGGCTGTTCGTTTTACGTGGCAGCAAGCGCGCGATGCTTGCCAAGAATTCGCGGCTCAGTCCGACAACGTCGGCGACCTCGTGTCTATCCATTCCGGTCCAGAAAACAAGTACATCGGAGGTGAGTAAGAGTCCTGTTCGGCGTGTACTAAATGTCAAACTGGAGACGTAAGACTTGATTTTCAAAGTCTCGTTATTTTGGCCCATGCAACCGCGCAGAAAACAGATACTAGTTGAGTATAACATCAGCCCGCATTAGAGGTCATCGGACTAGGATCGTTAAAACAACAGTTCTATATTTGTACCTATTATTAAATCAGCCGTAACTTATACTTGTAATTTTGTAATGATATGATATTAAATTATTAATATTACCGTATTTCTCCTAATTGTCCGGCGTCCACCAATAGACCGTTCCTTCCTAATAGCCCGGCCCCCATACGTGGCCAAAAAAGTATCGCTTTATGCCCTCAAATGCTTTATTTTGACGTATTATGCATGGTTTTGAATATCGGAAATTAAGTAAAAAATTTAAAAAAAAATTTGCTAAAACCACAGGTACCCTTAGGGAATATACGGTATTTTAAGTAACTTATTAAAATAGATTAAATTCAACACTAAAATAATAAATATAAAATAGTTAATTAAATTACGTTAAAACAATTTATTACTAACACTACGGCCACAATGCTTTGCGGCTGCAACGGCCGCACTGGCCGCAATGCGCCGCCGCAAAAAAAACGGTGGCCACAATGACCGCCGCAATGCGGCCGCATTGCGNTTGTGGCCACCCTTTGCGGCCGCAACTACGGCCGCAAAGTGTGACTGCAATTGCGGCCGCAATGACCGCAACCGGCGCAATGCGGCCGCAAAGCGGTGGTGGTGCGGTGACGTTTTCATTGTGGCCGGCTGGCCACAATGGATTGCGGCAGTGCGGCAGTGCGGCGTTGCGGCCGTTGCGGCCGCAAAGCATTGTGGCCGTAGTGTAAGACATTTAGTTATGTATCGAAGACAGGAAAACAACGCTTCTGTATTTCTTAGACACTGTTGCACCGCCGAACGACGAGTGGCCCACGTGGATCGGTCTAAAGTCGTCGGCGGAGGGCGAGCTGACGTGGAGCGATGACTCGCTGATGGACCTTGTGCGTGTTGAAACGGACTCGGCCAACCGAAACGGCAGCACCGCCACAAACGAAAACAAGGAACGCTGTGGTCAGTTCATGTCGAGCCAGAACGACAAGTGGAGGCTCGTCGACTGCGACGAGGCAAAGCTGGTAAACGTCGTATGCCAGCTGCTTCCTGGAAACTCCGTAGAAGATCCGCAATGCAATTTGTGTTGAAAAGAACTTAAACACAATAACCTCCGTCACAGCGGGTTTCTTCCGCGTTTCGTCCACAACAATGAAGCTCAACGTGTCTGCGTAGACATGAGAACAGAGTAACGGCTGGCTATGATCGATATATTCTTGTCTTTTTGACAGGGTCAGACCAGTGTCGTACCGACACTTTGAGCAGGGGCCATGCGCCGCGCCGTGGAATCCGGAGCGTCCAAAAATAACAAAGGGGGCCATTAGGGAGACTTTTCGGCAGTCAGAATCTTGGCCCGCCTTAAGCCCTTGGCCCCCTAAATTTGGATTCTCGGTACGCCACTACACAGTACGACAGTATTCCGTCGATTCGTTCGATTCGTAGCACTCTGCTCGTGCCAGACGGGTCTGAAGCTAAAATGAACGTCCCTATCGCCAATCGTTTTTTTGTGGCTAGTCGTAGGCTATAGCGTCGAGGTGACGTCCACAAATAAATTACAATGCAATCGACTCAAAAATACATTTCCCAGTCACAAGGCCGGCCCGGTCCCCGATATGAGCGGCCCCAGCCCCTGGCCCCACCCCCATAGAACCGGTCGGCTGTTGTACGTCGCTATTTGGCGTCGTGCATTCGGTTCCTAAACAGCCTACGCATGCGAGGAACACCTCGTATCAGAATACAGGTGCCTAGGTTATAGTTTGGAGTAACCCCCCGCGTCAGAGTTTTCGAATTTGAGGACTTCAAATGGCATACTCAAAATGTTTGCGCGAATGTCGGACGGACAGCGCCGGAAAATATGGGAAAACATTAGCAAGATGCTGTGGGTCCAATTGCTCATCGTACCAGATGTTATCATTCCAACAAGGAATCCTCGCCGTGACCGCCTTCTTCCTTATCTAACCGCTTTATTGGATGACTAGACATGGAAAAAAAACAAAGGACATCGACTGGGTACTTTGCCGTCCGCTAGGAGTCGAGTACTGGAATAAAGAAGCGGCGTACCGGACCGGAAATTTCGGGGGGGGGGGCAGGGGTAGGGGGGCCTTACCTATTTTTGGGCGCCGAAAAACGCTTTGGTCCCCCCTTTGGTACATTTTCCGGATTGTCCGATAATGTCCTTTTTATGGGCTGAAGCTGCTCTTTAGACTACCTAATTCGAATGCAAACGGCCCGCCGCAGGCGCCGCCAGAGCAAATTTTGGTCTTTATGTGCAAAAATTTATTCAAAATTTGATCTTCTGAAGGTTCTCAACGCCATTTTTCGATGCATAATAATCAGTCCGCCCGCCGCATGCGCCACCAACGCGAATTTTGGGATTTCGGGGCAAAAATGTCTTGAAAATTGTGCGTGCAGATGGAGGATCTTGACAGATATATTCGGAATAGGTCCCTTAAATAGCCCGCCGCAGGCGCCGCCAGCGACGATTTTGGGTTAAACGGGAGAAACCTCGTAGAAAACTTGACAAGGTCTTGGGGCAACACGCTGTTCAGCGGGCATTTATAGAAAAATAGCCCGTCTTAGGCGCCGCCAGAGCGGTTCTTAAGCATTATTTGGCAAAAATTCACTTGATATCTTGACGCGCTTATGGATTTGCAAGGCGGTTCTAAGATGTTTTGACCTAGGAAAGCCCGCCGAAGGCTAAGCCAACGCTTTTAGGTAGAGTAAATGACAGGATTTCGTAAAAAAATTGCACTTTTTCTTCTAAGTATCTGGAATTTCAAAAAGTGTGCCTTGGTCCCTCTTACCGTTACCGGGCCCGAGCCCCAGAGCCCCCAGTCCGGTAAACCCCCGGAATAAAGAACTCTTGCAAGATTGTACTCGCGCGGCTTCAAACATCAAGCACTAATGATGGCTAAACGTAAAATACATTGACGCTCGACGAGACCAACACGAAAACCTGTATAGCTCATGAGCGCTCCACGCATCTCCGTGCTGTTTGTCTTCTTAGGATGTGTTCGAAATTTGGACTCTCTGGCCCGGAACGGGGTAGTGAGCGTCGAAGCTGATTGGCATTAAAATATGTTAGATTGCTTGATGCACTCTGTCCCACCTGGTCAGTGGCGTGCCTAGAACCCCTCCGGAGGGGGGGGTAGGTAAGGGGGGACCCTTACCTGTTTTTTTTTCGGCGCCGTCCTTCGGCCGGCGCCGAAAAAATGCCTTGGTCCCCCTTTGGTACTTTTCTGAAGCATCCGATTTTGACCTCTTTAGTGAAAATATTCTTGTGATTCTTAGGCAAATGTTCATCGAAAATTTGATCAACTGACCGGAATTGAGATTGTATTTTACCTAAAATAGCCCGCCGCAGGCGCCGCCAGAGCGATTTTTACTCTTATTTCACAAAAATAATCGAAAATTTGGGCGAGATGTGTCAAAATTACACAAATTC
This sequence comes from Aphelenchus avenae, assembly GCA_020875895.1. Taxonomy (NCBI): domain Eukaryota; kingdom Metazoa; phylum Nematoda; class Chromadorea; order Rhabditida; family Aphelenchidae; genus Aphelenchus; species Aphelenchus avenae. The sequence continues at coordinate 271,736 of JNEY01000038.1, read as the reverse complement.
CTGAAATAGAAAAATTTGCCTTGGTCGCCCTTACCCTCGCCGGACCTTCGGCCCGGCGAGGGCCCCCCCCCCCCCCCC
>JNEY01000038.1:193006-256956 GCA_020875895.1 Aphelenchus avenae | reverse complement strand
AAGGTCTGTTTGTCTGATATGCTATTTGACAAACATGCATGCATGCACTGACGCATACTAAGAGCTACTGCATGCAAAAGCAGAAACTGGTTCCGGACGCCTCCCATACATGGCAGGCATGCGCATGTCGTCTTTTATGTTTTTACGAAGCACGCTGCATACTATTCGAATGTGAAGCCCGAAGCATAGTTACAATGCAAATCGAACAGCAACTCAGTGGGTGCACATACTACAAGGCAAGACGGATGGAATGCGCATGCACACGACAGATCGTGTAATAACATGCACGCATGCGACAGCCAGGCTCTAGACAAGCCAGTGAAAAATCCATGAATAATTTCTTGCGAAACCCGCAAGCGTCGCTGCTTGCGCGTTAGCGCACGCGAGAGGCTAGTAATAAGACTATGGCGACGTTATGCAAGGCAAAGACGCTCCGAGCGCTCCCAGCCGGGTGTCACCAGATCAGCCAGCCTCGTGCTGACGCAAGCTATGACCAATATCGACGTCTTGGTCTTGTACTGAATTCGGCTTGCGTTGTACGTCATGTGGACGAGGGAGGGAGGCGGGTCCAAGAAGCTAGGTCAAATTGACGTACTTCTGGACGCTCCCAAAAGCCGTTTGAAGTCTCCAGCTACCGGCCGGCATGGGGAACATTTCGTTGTTTTCATTTCATTTACCAAGTCGTGGATGCCTAAGTCCACTGCGCGCAAGCGTGCACAACGCATGGTATGCTGCACCTTTTCTGAAATCCTTAGATTGTCCCCCCTCGTGTGTTTTTTAGGTCTATCATACGTAAGCCGATGATCTCGGAATCCCTCGCTTATGCGATGCGAGCGCATCGAAATTTGAAATTTTGGTACCCCCCCCCTCCCCGCATTAGATTATACTCATGCGGCATTTTCTTTCGCGAGGGTTTCTTGCCATTAAAAATCGAAAAATGAACGTTTTTCAATCAGTGTCGCGTTTTGGATAAAGACTCTACAGGGTTTCGTCCCGTGCTCAGAGATGAAGTCAAGGATCGAGTAACGGGTTTCCTCATAACCTGACCCACAGTTTCTCTGCTGTCCAGAGCAGGTTTGTGGCGCGAGCCAGTGTCTGGACGTTGCCTTCGCCGGGTGGGGGTGGGGGGGGGGGGGTGGGTCTGTGATCCTGGACCCATGGTGGACGTAGTGTTAGAGACAGCTACACCCGCTAGTAATAAAGCTTATGACACGGCACATTTTAGTGCTCTAAAACAAAACCTGGTGCAAAGCATCGCTTCACCAACGTTCCCCAGTGCTTCTGATCATGCGGGCAGATGGAGGAAAGGAAAAGTTCAACTTTACTTAAACATGTAATAAGCACTTAAATTGGTAGTGCATTGATGGTAAATGAGCGTTATTGGAGCTATAGGAAACGTATCGCGAGTTTTCCGCGACGACATTGGTAATTCGAAGAATTTCCGAAAAGTCACTAGTGGCACGCACGGAGGACATCAAGAGGAACCGAAAATAATCTTCGAAACACTGGTGCCTTCTAACTTTTTAGCATTCATGCCGATTGGGAAACATGAGCAATGCGATTACGTGCACCAGTGTATGTCTCTTTCGCCCGAGTACAGCGCAGCAAGGCATTGTATTTAGAGCACAACCACTCGATGTGTGCCCGGATAGAACTGGATAAACCGCGGCTGACAGCGGCGTCTGCGTATACCTAAAACCTGTAGTACGGGTTACACCTCCCAGGCTTCGCGCTAAAATCACATTGGCCATCTACTTCTACTCAAGTCTACTTGCATCTTGTGCTGAATGAGGTTCGCCAAGGCACTGCAGATAGGGGCAATTATTTGTGAGCCGTTCCGACGGAGTGGAGGATTCTGCTTGCCCTTCGGGCTGTATGGATGAGGAACCAGGAATTACTTGGCCAAAACATTATTGTACTGCTTCCAGAGGCTTAAAAAACGAGAGCGTGCAAGGCACAGACAGGCTTTCTCGTCCTTCGCGAAATGTACAGACGTCGTCGCTAATTCACACCTAAAACCTGAAGCACTTTTCGCATGCTTTGTAGCAAATTCGAACACATTCACAAACTTCAATATGCCGAAAAGTGTTCTTACAATTTTACGTCAGTGTTTCCGGGACAGCATACGGCGAAGCTGTAGACATAATGGAAAAAACTTTGTGAGCGATGCAGTTTAGGCTGGTATGTACTGTTAGGAATCGATAAAGCAGACGCTGTCTAAATAGCAACAAGAGTCTGCGTGCGTGTGCGTGCGCGCCCAGGTTGCGCCTGAATTCAGGTTTCAGTTTTCAGGCGATTTTCCGGTTCAGGTTTCAGGTTTCTGAACCAAATCAGGCATTTCAGGTAGTCCTTTTTAGCTCGCCGCTACGCACCGCCAGATGGGATTTTCGACATTTTTAGCAAATTTTCAACAAAACAACTGCTTGGTGTCGCATGTGGCGGGCACCTGGGTGGCATCCCCGGTCTCGGTCCCGGTCGAAAAAACCAAAACTGAACCGAGTCAAAGACTTTACGCCGCTAGACGCCTCTCAGCGAAATATTTTCGCAGCTATTGTGATATACTGAGCAAAATTTTAAGATGAATTAACTAGTAAATGCCAAGCAAACAGCTACAGCCCGGCCTTCATCTCGGCTTGGTATTTAGAGTCTCCCAGCCCTGAAGTCGAACCTGCGAAATCTGCAAGAACTGAGCAGGTGCAAAACCTCTAAGTATGTAGGTGTATCTCAAACATCGGCATTGTAAAAAAGGTCTTTTCTAAACTATACAAACCGGGAAACGAAAGGAGAACGTGCAAACCCATCTGGTGACTTCCGGCGGTCTGCTGATAAGTGCCGACGCAGACCACTTTCCGTACACGAAAAGAGAGCCTTATGGTAGCTTTGGGACTCTGCGAATAAGCTCCTTAATCCCGAATGAATAACGTGTTTATCCAATGAACGCAGAAGTGCTCCACGGTAAAGGCGCTAAATGCAACGAGGAAATAATCGCTACCAAAGTATAGAGCAATTGGGGACCAGGGTTTAAGCATTTCCACTTATTTTCGCCATTTCCGTTTCCATTTCCGCAAGAATTTTTCTCGCCATTTCCATTTCCCATAGCCAACTTTGCCGCCATTTCCATTTCCACAATTTCCGCCATTCATTTCCAGTGGTAAGTTTACTGAGCGAAATCTTGCTATGCGCACGACATGTGACGGTAGAACGTTAGACCAAATTACGAAGAAATCTTTTCGTTAAGGTGATACATGAGTTTCAGTTTCAGCAGCTCCTCTCGAGTTCGGTTCTTGCTTCCGCGCACTGCAAGTCCTCCATGGCTAAAAGTTCGCTCAATAGAAGCCGATGTTGCCGGTGCTGCCAAGTAATTTAGGGCCAGCGAATACACATTCGGAAACTTCACGGAGCCTTCGGAACGCGTCCCCTCCAGTGGATGTGTGGAACGGAAGTCTTGGTAAAGGACCGAGTTCAGGACTCCTTGGCCTCAACCAGCGAGCGATTTTTGATCCCGGCGGGCTGCGTCTGCGAACTCGAACGCTTCTCGAGCTTGCGCCTTTTAAGCATAAGGTCCTCGTACGCTGCCTCGTCATCCGTTGCCCCTGACTCTTCGTCCGAATTAATCTCTCTTGAACCGGAATTTGCCCTTGCTGAACTACAAATACTAATCTGCACGCTCAGTGCAGATTAGGAATGAACATCATAGGAATGTTGTTAAATGTTGCTAATAAATCTGTTGTTGGGAGCCTTGTTTTACAATTCCACCACGGGTATACGGGTTTTGTACCGTGTTTTAACACGGGTACGGGGTTTGGCACGGGGGGGGGGGGGTTCACGTACGGGTACGGGGTTTGGCACGATGGGGGGGGGGGTCACTACGGGTACGCGGTTGTAACCCTCTCGCAAAACGACCAACATTTATTTCAGTTCCAAACACCAGTAGTCTTCAATATAAACGCGTTCGAGAGACAAACGATTCTTCTCGGCGTCATTTTCGACGATCTCGCGAGGTTCTTTGAAGATCTGAAATGGTCATGGTCGGTTTACGAGAGTAGGTTCTCGGGGCTCTTCTCTCTTATGTCGACCAACATATCTTTTTCGGTGATGCATTCCTGAAGAAACGTGGCAATTCGTCTTCGGATTTTTCCAGTATTTCGTACAGCCGCTTGTACGTGACACCGCCAAGCTCAATATTGCGATTCAGCGCAGTTAATGTCATCAACCGAAAAGAAAACAAAGTTGGTCGACATGCGAGAGCAATATCGTTGGGGCCTTCTCTTGAAAGTCGACCAGGGTTTTCTATTCGAAACATAGGCTTAATCATCTTAACGTTGCGTTCTGTAAACTTTGAAAGACATTTCGTTTTGAAAACGGTCCATTGAACGTTGGTCGGTTTGCGAGAGGGTTACCTACGCGGTACGGCACGGGGTCCTGGTGCCGATCTCTAGTAAAAAGGCGATGTGTAGCACATATACTTCCTAAGCTCTCGAAAAGCGCACAAACCTGACCATCCAGTCATTCTTATCAAAATCTGAAAGAATTCGCGCCATTGTAGGATTTTTTGGACATGGCTAATGTCGCGCTCGTCGCTGCGTGTGCGTCCCTGGGCGCTGAAAGGCCCATTCACAAAACCTGTCCTCGCGTACGTGGCGTCTCTTTCAACGCGATGGAGACTACTAAAACCTGGTTAACGTCTACGCCTTCATGTGGGAAAATGCTATGGACCGACGAACGCTTCTGAGGTACGACCTGTACTCGTAGCACGAAGACGTCTGCACCGATCACACTAACACATCTTTCGCTGGGGCGTCGTCACTTCGATTTAGCCAGATAATCCAGCATAACGTCGAATTTATTGACCCCAGAAAAGAGGAAAAACATAGACGATATGTATTAACTACATTAAGCGGAGCGCAACTACGCTATGGAGGCTGCTAAACGAAAGCCGCGCTAATCCACATTAACAACTAAAGCTCCTTATACCACCCTGTACGCCAATCTTATGTCAAGAACGAGGTATGCTCCTCGGGGGAACCCGCAGTAGACGAAGTATGTCTGCACTGGGGCTCCGACCTAACCGGCCGAAGCTACCCTTTTATTCGGTTCTTATCAGACAACCTTACGAAACACCAGACGGTGGCATGACCATTGACGCAAGCAGCTACATTAGCATGAGCAATCACGTGAATCGGACACGGCACTCCCCACCTCGGTTGTGCGGTCGCCCTCGACCGCGAAGCAATCACGTGAATCCGACACGACACTTATGTCAGTCGCGTACAATATCTTACATGGCGACACCGCGAGGAAGCGTCTCCTTAATACCACGTCTATTGATAGGTTGAAAATTTTAAGAGGGTCACGTCAACATGCCTTGTTAAACCAGGGCTTCCGAATTCCAAAACTTCACTAAGCTCGCGTATGTGGCGTTTCTTTCCACGCAATGGAGACTACTAAAACCTGGTTAACGAGGACACCTTCATAGGGGAAAATGTTAAGCACGACAAACGACTGAATGTGCAAAAGAGGTAAAAATGAAATATGGTGGTTTGAGAAGGGATAATTTGTAGTAGGCTTAGGCAAACGGACCGGATTCCGGACAGAATTCTCCGGTCCTGCCGGGGGGGGGGGTATACCAGCCCGGGTGCCGGAGTGCCGGACTCAAAAAGAAACCCCAAAATGTGGGCATTTTCGACAAAGAAAATTTCGGTAACAATTCGAATGCTTCGGCCATTTCGTGGCAGAAAAGGATGTGCAGACGATATCTCTGCCACAAAACATCTCTTAAAATAGGCATTACGCACTAGCATATTCGCGAAATACCATCCATTTGAACACAAAAGGGTCCCCCTTTATAGTTTTCCACGTTTCGGCGCCAAAGAGTTAGCCACCACTCAGGCGCCGGATCGGAGTCCGGTCTGGAGTCCGATCCAGGTAGGGCAAGTCCGGTCCGGGGTCCGGTCAGCGGTGGGTCAGTCCGGTCCTGCGAGCAGATGCCTAAGTCTAATTTGTAGTCAACCGTATATTATATGCTACACCAGTGTTGTTGAATTTCCATTTCCGGAAATGGAAATGGAAATGGCAGCAAGTGACGCTAGTGGGAAATGGAAATGGAAATGGCCAGAAATTAAGCCTGTGGGAAATGGAAATGGAAACGGCCAGAAATTAAGCCTGTGGGAAATGGAAATGGAATGGAAATGGCAGCAAAAAAATGCCATTCATTTCCACTTTTTTCAGTACCCAAGGGTCCCCCCTTATGTCATATTAACACTGACGGCCAACCGCCATGAAACATGAAACGCTGATTTGTCGCTGACCCCCATTCCATTCAGCCCGACCTGACCCATCTTCCCCCGGCCGACCTGCCCGACCTGATCCACACCCTCCACCCCGGACGATTACCCTGCCGACCTTACCCCCCCCCCCCCACCTACCCCCAAGCCGACCACCGGACCGACCTGACCGGGCAAACATGTGTCCCAAAAGTGGACGAAAATTCAGCCCAATGCAGGAGATACAAACAACATCTAAGCCGAAAATTTTACATTTATGCTAAAAATTCGCTCCGGTTTCGCCTAGCGGCGGGCAAAAATAATGTAAAAAACGGACTTTCTTGACCACCAAAAGCCGGCACCCACCAAACTGGACTCGCAAATCCAAGCCAGAAGATTAGAAGTTCTCTTGGGACCCACTAATTAGAAGCAGCTACATAAATCAAGCGAAGGGTATCCATTTCACTCTTACCTTGCATGCTTACAGCACGACTTCGAGCAATAAATTTACTACTGGAAATGAATGGCGGAAATTGTGGAAATGGAAATGGCGCCAAATTGTGATAGTGGGAAATGGAAATGGAAATGGCGGGAATTTCAGAAATGGAAATGGAAATGGCGAAATAAAGTGGAAATTCAACAACCCTGTGCTACACCCTAATGCACGTGCAAAACAAGATCAATCCAAGAACCAGGGAAGTGCAGTCGTCGTCAAGCGATGGAGAACGAACGATAAGCATTTTGACGATTTTTTGCCAATTTTTGCCGATATTACCGCTTTCAATACGAATTTTAATGTTTCCAGTACGCGGCTTCCAGTACGGCAGCCGTACTGAACCCTTGCCGTACCGTACAGCCGTACCGTATTACGACTGTACGGTACGGGTACGGGCCGTAATACGGTACGGGTGCCGACGTATAAGCCCCAGTGTTTGTTACGCCTTTGCAGGGAGCATCTGTTGTGTCCAGTTAGGTAGCCCCCAGCTCGTTCGAGCTTGGAACGGCGGCTTCTCGCAGCGTAATATCAAAAACAAATATGCAGGCAAATGCACAGTACCTCAACGGAAATATATTCCTTGCTGCAAAGCAACCATGTAGAACTTGTCCCTCAGGGCGCTTTTTTACCCCAAGAGTGAGAGACAATGGAAATCAAATTGTGGGTCTTTCGCGGGATTGATGAAGGGCGAGAACGAAACCTCTGATAACTCCGGGAACAATCCACGGTTCCAAAAATCTTTGTTAAGCAAACGTACGGTAAAACCTGACAAGTATAATCATGTTATCCCTACTAAATTCTTCCTCATGTGGTTCTGCTGGCTGCTCGGATAGGGTGGATCTCTCCGGGTAGATATAACTGTTGCTTCATACTTTGAGGTTAAGACGATTTGACAATATGTCAAAAACCACCAACCTGTTCAGTGCTCAACTCTTTTCGTTCAATCCGGAATCCTTAGTCTCAATAGCGTAATCCGTCAAAGAATTAAGTTGTTGACCAAGAATGAGTACTATTCGGGCAGGCAACCATTGAGATATGTAAGTTGCGTCGCAGGTTTATCCGTTAAACCAGACTTTGTACAAGACACATACTACTACAAGTATCATTTGTATGTCTATTAAAGTGACACGGAAAACCTGAGCACTTCACTACGCGTAAGCTCGTGATGTGCTGTGTATTCCGCGCAAAAAAAAAACTTCCCAAGCAGTTCCGCACTTGTGGCTACGTGTTGGCTTCGCCTTAGTGCTGTTTAAATGTTTTGGTCAAGGTCATAACTTCACCTGAGTGAAGGACGAACTTCGAACTGGGAACATCGAAAGTCACCTTTGCTGTTCGAGCTCGGGCATGTGGCCAAAAGCCCAAATTATCCCAACTTCTGAGAACACGCACGGCAAAGTGACTTCAATTTGTTTGTTGCTCGAGGTCATAAAGACGGGAATATGGACTTCGTTTTATGCCGGCACATCGTCGCGGGTGGCTACCTCTAAAGGTTCCTTCCAGGTGGCGAGCACTTACCGCCACGTGAAAACTGCGAAACCACCCCCAGTTTTGAGCACGCCCAGATTTTGGGGGTGAGCAGCATATAAGGTAGGATAGTGACGGAAAAATCAGTACTTGACGCATGTCTATTGCATCTCTTTGTCCCTTACTCTCTCACTCCTTTTTACCAGACGACGCTGTATTTGGCATGTCGCCTAACGACCCGCTTAGCGGCTTCGAGCGGGGCGGGGGGGGGGTGAAAGTCAAAGAAAATTATTTGCCATTTAAGTTTCATTCCCCGATTGGTTTTTCCTGTCTGAGTAATAATGACTCAGTACGAGCCGGTCGTTAATCTTAGTGACTCAGTGAGCGCGCCGGACGCAAAGAAAAATTGCAAAGAAAAAATTCATAAGAAGTAAAAATGAGACAGGTGCAAGTGAAACTTAAATTTGTTCAACAGCTTTTCAAGGCCTATCAAATGATGCCAAACTTAAGGGGGTAGCTCGAAACTTTTTTATGACGGCTAGGAAGCCTCTCGATTAGCGTTGTACGGGTATCGCTTTGAATCGAAGAAATATTAAAAACCTGTACACATCAAAGTGCCACTGGTCTGCAGCGGGCGCTCTACCAGTCCGCCACCTGTCTGGGCCGCCAGTAACAACCTAGTTTCTACCCAATACCACTCACCACTCGTGCATCGGGACGAGTGGGCTTTAGCGCTATGGCGTACGTTTCGACTTTTAAAAGCTTAAAAAACTGACCGAAGATCCCTTAAAACTAAGGTTGGGCAATTGCGATACGGCACTACGCTATCGCGTGAATAACAGCGGGTAGACGAGCTTTGCCATACGCTTACCGGCGACCGCATAAAGCAGGAAGTCGCTGAAAAAGTATTTCGGGCCCACTCTTTGACTTCATAATGCTATACTCTTAAAAGTGTACGCGTAACTTATGCTTAGTTTAACATACCGTTGGCTGGGTGATGGCGAACTCGAAGCATACAAAAGCGATCATGAAACGTATTCACGAAAAATGTCTGCACCAGGGTTTCCCTATGTCTCATTTTACAAGAGAACACAATTTTGCAGCGGCTCAAAGTATTCGCCCGCTACACTGTTGATCGCCCGTGACACCACTGCCACCGGCTGATGATATTCCGAATCTTCGAGAACGTTCATTAAGGTTTTAGGGTATGGAAAATGGACGAGGACTCCTCGAAAATCTGCGGTGTTCTTTTCTTTTATCGTGGCTTGCCGGGATCCGTGCATTTCAAAAAGTGACCTCCAATACAAAGAAGATTTTCGTCGTCGTGGCCTGTTACAAAAGACAAGGTGATTGTCGCTGCGAAGGCGCTCATCACTGCGACGGCGCACCACTGCCGATAAGTGCATTCCCAAAACCTGGTTCAAAGCACATGGCGTCACAATGGCGTAGACGTCAAGTTCATGTTTGTTTCCGGCCGCTCGTGCAGCTAGTTAACTCTCGTGGGAGTAAAAATTTGCGTAAACTTGATAAATGCCGCGTCAGCTCGACAAAGACCTCTCAATTTTACTAGCAACCGGCTGGACATTCATGAATTTACTCTGAACCTTAAGCGACCATCTTGGCGCCACACTTGCCCAACTAACTGCGTTGTCGGTCACAGAACTGTTGTGTCCTTTCTGTCTTCGTACCTTTCGTCAAAACTTAAAGTGCATATTCGTTGCGATTCAGCCAAAAAAGCCATCCACATTCCTTCGCAGAGAAGCACGGATTCTGCGGCCATGACGTTAATCCCCGGAGGCTACACAACGTGCTTGGTGCTTATGGGCTAATTGGGCTATGTTGGTACAGTTCCAATCTGAATGCATTAAATCCGTTTGCGGTCGCAGTGCGTCATTTTTATCAAGTTGACCTTTTACCGCTCTCGGCATATGGCCTGTTTGTCTTCCGTATTAAAAAAAGATTTCCCAGGGTTTCCATCTTGTACCCTAAATGCTCTAATTATAGCCCTGGGCCATAACGTTTTTTGTCCGGTTCCAAAGGGGGCCCTCATTAGTGGGGGGCGGTAATTAGAGGGGGAGCCCTAATTATTTTGCCAAGTCAAATCTCAACAACAACAACAGTTTTGTTATCACTTTTAACAAAGTTCTCAACAGTTCTTTTTTGAGAACTCATAATCAGTCGGTTTCCTCGACGTCTTCGTCGTCAACGCTCTCGTCAACGTCCTGGTCTCCGACACTGATCACGGAGACGTCGCTGACGTTGTCAGCGGCATCGTCCTCGGGATCTTCTGGTGCCTCTAGCTCAGCGCCGTGCATCGTCTCCTCCAGATACTGGGCGTTAGCTTCACAGTCCAGACAAGCCTTGCATTTTATACTCACTTTCGTTCTTTGAGCTTTGCTGCTTGCGCGAGCCATCGACGGGCATTCATTCGAGAAACACAGAAGTGTTCTGCGGTAGCATGCGTATTCGGTATACCTGCATGCACACCGTTGTTGTTTCGATTGGCAGTCGCCCACTCCACTACTTGCAGCCTGAATTTTACGCTGTATTCTTTCTTCTTTCGAAGACTGGATGTGGGTTCCGGATCACCGCCATGGACGCTCACCTCGCAACCGCTTATTGCTTCCTGTAATGTTGCACTTTATTTGCCGAACATGTCGCAATTATTAGCAAGAAAGGACCACGCATCGCAGCACAAAGTGTAAAGCACAGTGGGTCGCCTGCTGCGCTACGAAAACACCCGTCTGCCCTCCCATTCGTTGCGTGAACAAGTACGGTCTTCAGGGACAAATAGCGCGAATTTAATTTCTAGTGTTTCTAATGGTAGCCCGGGGCCATAATTAGAGGGGGAGCCATAATTTTTTGTACGGGTCCAAAGGGGGCCATAATTAGAGGAGGGGGCGATAATTAGAGAGGGGCAATAATTAGAGGATTTACGGTTGCTGCCGTATTTGTGCGGCGCATGAAAAGCTAGAAGAGCATTGTGGATCAAAGGTGGCTTATATTCAATAAAAGCTAGATTAAATTCACTTTTTACTTTATAATTTCCTCCAACCGAAAAACCTGCGCCGGCCTTTGCCAAACTCATTGTCAAAAGCCTATGCAGCGTACAGCGTAACTCATTGCACATCTTATGTCTACATTCCACAATGCTCTCGCAAAAGCCAAGCTCGCTTTTGTTCAATAACAGTTACTCGGTTAAAACCTGACGCGTAGCCGTTGCAGGAAAACTACAGCGGTTGAACACGAGAGGCGTGAACATATAGGGTACCCACTGAGAAAACATTGTTATGACATTGTTATGTCATGTTATTGTGTGAGCAAAAAAAGTAAAAACGTGTTTAATTATGTGAATAAAGAATTTATAGCACCTAAGACTGCTAACAGACGCGGACGTTTGCACTCGCGCTAAATGCATTGTAAAATGTCCCACTGCCAAACTATTATGTAAAAAAGCATAGTCCCACTTAGGGCGCAGCGACATGTTGCTGCGTATCTGGATCCCGCGCTATGACTCGCCCTCGATCTCTTGTCATGTATCATGCAGTCAATGAAAAAATGGCTGAGCACCGATTTCAACTAATTTTCTGCGCGATGCACTATGTCACTGTTCGCGCTGGTTACGTTGAATGACAACATCGTTAAGCAAGCATTCTAAGGATACAAACCTGAGAACGCGTCTGTCGCGATGTCTTCTCGGTTGGCGATGCCTTCGTTAAGGCAAAATTATGCGAAGCTGTCGGGTTCGGCTAAAAAAAATCCTAGGCAAGCGAGGCACTTAATTTAAGCGGTAACAAGGAGTTGCGCCACGCAGCTTCAGGACTAAAAGCCGATTGCTGACAAGTCAACCGACAAGCCCGTTTTTTTCAAGCACCCTTTCTTTTTTCATCACTCATCCATGATTTTTTGAAGGCTACAGTCTTTTAATCCTTTTGTACCCCCAGCAAATTCTGGAATAGTCCAGCGAATTCTGAAACCGTCCTTTTGAATATCAAGGTTTTAATGGCTACAAGTGCGCGAAAGCTACCTGGCCTTGCGACGTAGGCATTGTAACGGTCCCCCGCCCCCCCCCCCCNATTTACGCAAAAATGACTATTTGAGACCATTAATAGGGCGAAATTTGGACACTTCAGAAAGGTACCAAAGGGGGGACCAAGGCATTTTTTCGGCGCAGGCCTTCGGCCGGCGCCGAAAAAATAGGTAAGGGTCCCCCTTTAGGGTACCGCCCCCCGCCCCTCCTAGAGGAGTCCTAGCTACGTCCTTGCCAGCATGGGTGCACAAAAATTGGAAGCAGTGAAGGTCGTAAAAACGGCCCGCTGCAGGCGATACCAACGAAATTTTGCCTTAAAATTGCTCATGCCAAGCGAAAATTTCGCTTGTCGGCGCCTGCGGCGGGCATTTTTTCCCCACCGTCTGTTAACGTTAACACCCTCTTGACCCCCCTCCCCCTTGTTAACAATCGTTAACAAATCGCTGACCCCCCTCCCCCCATGTCATGCTAACATAATTTCTGGACGCTCCCTATGCCTGACGGCGGAGTAAAGAAGTAGCAAGTTAAAAAACATCGTCCCGCTCAGTCACATGCACAGCTCACTATATTGTACTTGCGACTTAAGAGAGTTTTAGTGGCCAAGTGCGGCGAGCATACGCTCAGTTCTACCTGTCATGGCTGCCTGTATGGAAGAGCAAGCCTACGATGGTTATAGCTGCGGCTTCGTCGACTGCAACTTCTCTTTCCGTCCGGTCGCCCACGTTGGCCGTCGTTGATTAGGAGCGCGATTGGGTTTACATGTTTGATCATTGTGGGGTGATATTTTGCTCTTCCTTCCGCGGCGCGTCAAATGTTGTTCAGTTCACGAGTACACGAGCGAAGTCGGCGGTCAAGTATCACCTTTAAAATGAAAGAAGGCGGGTCAAAAATCCACTTTATTCTGAATAATTTGGCACTTGATACCGCACCAGGCACTAGTATTTGTTCTCAAACAGTATCTCCTAGCGGCTGGACTGCGCACCGAGCATCCGCCACTACTATCGGGGATTACCTGAACCAAACAGATAATTCAAGCGCACCAAGCAAAACGCTCGCAATCGCATGGAAGTGGGACGCTTTCTCGGAGCCGTGCCTTACAGACGGGCGTCACTCCAGAATCTTTAGCTTGAAAATCCATCCTAGTTGCGTTTGGGCAGAATAATTCCTACCAGGGATGGGGGTTCCTGAAAATCAAACCGAGACCGAGACCGAGGCCGTGTCCCATCCCTGATTCTTACGTACCCCCTATGTCTATGTTTGCAAAGCTCTCGCTATCGCACGGAACCAGGAGCCAGATGCTACTTTAGGCGGTCACAACTTTTCATTTTACCATCAGGTTCGGCTTTTATTTTCCACTTTTATATAAATTTCGAAGGTCTCTATCGATCAATACTAAATTCGTACCGAGAGCAAAACCTTTTTCGGCGGACGAGCAGACACCAGCGCTTTAGTGTATAAGGTTCATGCTGACGGGATGGGAAAGTTTCATGTGTCGCTGCTTTTATCTGCCACTTTTTTATTTCACTACATTTCGTAGGGCACGCGGCGACGTGGCGTCAGAGCGCGTCTGTCCAAGGGACTAATTGTACCACATCATCTTAGACCTACAAAATCTGACGATTTGCGGGAAAGCACCCTTTTTAGTATTCGTCTGGACGGAAGTCCGCCGGATGCCGGTCAGCACGACTGCGTCTAGAACTTCTATAATGTTTGCGAGGCATTTGCAGCGGTTCCAATGTGCACGGACGGCAGTTCCGTAACTGACTAGCTACCGATAGCCGGATTCGGTAGCAACCGGAGTTGACGGAAGCCTGCAGCTTTGACGCCTGGCAAGTGGTACGCTAGCACGAACCGACGCGACGCGACAAACACGATGAAAAATCCCACACGAAAAAGTTCGTACCAAAAACATGCAAACTCAACAAACATGATATGCATAACGTGGTACCCTGCCTACCTAGTTCTCAGCTTCGTTGTCAATATCGCTGGTAGGTAAGCTATGCCTAGGATGTACCATAATTGCTTTCAGTACCTTCGAAATCTAGGTTCGAAACCGTGGTAAGCCAATTGTGTTCGAATTGTGTTTGTGCACACAGATTGTGTTCGAAAACCTGTTGCGCAATATTCTCTGATCGCTTCGTGTCGAATTTCATCCATTTTTCCAAAAGAGTCGCCGTTGTTCGGAGAGACGGGAGACGCCTGACACCATAACAGGAAAAAGAGCTCTAAAAATGACCGAACCTTTTTGCGTGAAATGCGAAAAAGTGCCATGCCTAGCATACTAAGTGCATAGGCAGTTTTTAGTTAGGCTTAGGGGGCAGCATTCGATTTTTACAGGGATTTTTTAACGGGCGGTGGAGGAGCGGTGGGGTGTGAAGGGAGGAGTGATCAAAAACGCGCGGACGGGCAAAAAATGCCGCGCAGCGACCACGTGGTTGCCGGACGCTCCCTGTGGCGTTCCCAGGAGTGTCTCGGTTGTCGACTTTATTCGCAATTTGGAGACGAACGGCATGATATATAGCATAGATTCCTTAAGTGATTAAGAAAGACGCCCGTACGAATTTACTAGTTACCGTACATACCTTGCTTTAGCGTTTATGATTTTTGTCCCGAAAACCTGAACGGAAGGCATACGGGGTTGAGCGGACAAATGGCGAATCATTCGCCGCATGAACTATTTCGAAACTATTTCTAATTTCAAAAGCACGAAAAGACCTATCGGTAGCGCTGCCATTGTCGTCGGGATGTCGAGCAAACCTGTCGTTAGTGACAAATGTCATAAGAATAATAGACGAATGAACGCTTCTTGGCGCAAGTGGTATAGGAGCAACTTGAGAAGACCTTCGGGGCAATAGGCAAAACGTTGCTTTTCCCATTTTCCAGAGATCTACCAGTTGTGGCATCGCCGATAGCCCTAGTCATCTTCGAACCACATTATTCCGGAAGGAACTGACACCGTCAATATCTGCTCGCACTAAACTGTGTTTATCCAAATGAGTGCATCAAAAGTTAATGTGTATCTCTTCGGGCATTTTGTTTCCACTGCGTAACGTGGTAGTAGTTCTTAAAGGTGAAGTAGAGGGGTAGGGTGGGTGGGGGCTGCTCTTGCCGCATACGACGCAGTAATTTTCGATATTTTTAAAACCTGAATCCCATTCTGGATCTGGGTGGAATGGATAAACTGCGGTAAAGTCTAGGAAGGTTTACATGTTTCGATACTGCAATTTTAGTTGCGCCTTAGGTTAGTCCACATTATTATCACGTAACCTTGCCGTTCTCAGTTTTGTTCATGCTCTGAATGAGTTTCGCAAGGTACTGCACTACAGTGCCAAAGTTTCCGGGCCTGAAAATAATTCGTTCAAGCGTAGTAATCCTGTCAGCTTGCTGCCGTCACACAGCGTCTGATTTGGGCAGAAAAGGAACAAGCATTAATGGGAACGGCAATGACCTCGTAGAAGTGGAAAACCTGCGTCATGCTCCGATTCCATCAGGGCATGCAGGACTGTATTGTTTGCCAGGCGTTCTTGGTCATGTAGTGCCACCACATTGACAGGTACCCATCCGACTATCAATAGCATAGTAGACACGTCCAATGCGGCATATCATATCGTCGATTACAATAGCAATGGCCATAACAAATGTAGGACAAGGAAGAAGCAGCATTACTCTTCTACCTGCAGGAAGCGCCATCAGGGAGCGCTACTGCGGGCACACCTCATGTTATTAACACCTCATGTCCTTATTCAGTGTTTACGCAAGGAGATTGTTTGTGCTAGGCGAACGTGGCGACGACGGTGTAAGTAAGTGAAGAGCAGGAAAATCTGGTCTTCTCGGTCCCTAATAAAGTTTGAAGAAGTTTCTTGGAACATGGGCTTTTTGAAGAGGGCTAAGGCGGCGCGCATCCCACCCCTGGCGTGCTTGGCCGCCGACAAGCCAAAAACCTGTCAGAAGCATTGTTATAACGAAGTCGACAAGTTCCTTTCATATGGCGGAATTAGTTTCGAGCAATTGAAGCGGTAGAGACACAAGAAGAGAGAATTAAAAAACTTCGTCCGAGTACCGTTAGCTAAGTGCCTTTGTAGTCATGTGCCTTTTGGTACCGGAATATAATTGTTTAAAACGTTTTTTTGAAAGGAATGCTGCTTATCGCGCATGAAAATGCTCGTTCACGTACAGTTCGTATTCTACTTGTCATGCAAGGCAGAAAAAGCGCTAGCATGACCTTATGTACACCTATTACTGTTGGCTCGTTGCATTCGAACTAGCGAAGTCGGCCCGACCTTACCGGTGGGATCAGGATTGCATCACGCCGCTCACTTAGCTAGGTATTTGCTGCTTCTGGCTGCATTCCTGCGCAAGTCACATCAACAGTCACGTTCGACTGCACACGCGTATTTTAAGGTGACAATCGCGTTTAACTGCCTAATTTCTTAGCTAGTTCCTACGTTGTTTATCTAGACTTTGGTATCGTAGATCCGTATAAGCTATATATTCTATCCCAATCTCTTTTTACGTTCCTCGGGTGGAAGAACAAGGAAGTTTAAATAGTTTTTAAGTTATAAGTTTCGCTTGATCAAAAACCTGCGCGGGTGCTAATAGACTTCCCGGCAGTACTCAAGCCTAACGCTGTGGACGGTTCTCGGATGGCGAAGACCAGCGGCCTTGTTTGGTCTTTTGCCCGCCTATACCGAAAAGCCTTGTCTGGTTCCGCGGATCTCGCATGATACGCAAGCCACTAACAGAATATACACTCGACCAAGCATCAAAAATGTTAAAGTCCTGTCAATTTTAGACATCCAAGTGCCTTCTGTAAATATTTTTTTTTTGGCTGGCTGACATTTATCCTGGTATTACTTGGCTAAAACCTGGCACGGCTTCGGGCTTCGCCATGGCAATCAGTCAGAATCATGCAGTCATCGGGCTTGATAAGCGTCGAACGGGAGGGCTTAATTGAGTAAATATCATCTGAGTAAAACTACACTTGAGTAAATCTACAATTGAGTAAATCGACATTTGAGTAAATTTACATTTGAGTAAATCTATGTTTGCGCAAATTGACACTAGAGCACGTCTACGTATGAGTAATTCGACACATGTGTAAGTAAACACTTGAGTAAGACTCGTTTTCAAATTTTATGATTAAATCCATGCTTGCCTCTTAGTATCTTTCGGAAACAACGGTGATGCATGAGTGATCAAGAGCTCGAATCAAAATTCCAGGTCCGTCTCGTCTCGCCGCTACGCCACAGCCGCTGCAAATTCACGCGCTCAACACGGGCGTGAGTCACCCCCTCCTGAAAAGACACTTAAGAGGCAGGTCGCTATGGAATTGCGACAAGTTCCGCACACCCATACCCGCCGCAATCAATTTTTGGAATCCACCATTCGTGATGGGCATGAGATGTTTACTGGTCGCCCACTTGTGCACTTTTCAGGAGGGGTTCCGCAAAGGGGAGAACAGATATGGTAGCCGTCATCCACTTGCGTCATAATGGTGATTCCAAAAGTACTAGTGGTTTAGAGAGTCGTACTCTCGAATGTGTACTGCCAACAGCTATACTGTCGAAAGTGTTATTGTCGTAAAGGAATTACAACGTGATGCAAACAAAACAGAGAGGAAACCAATAAAAATCGAATACAAACAAAGCCGTATGCTTAGGATTAGATTTACTCAAATGTAGATTTACTCAAATGTCGATTTACTCAATTGTAGATTTACTCGAATGTTGTTTTACTCAATTGTAGCTTTACTCAATAAATGGTAATTGGCGTCGAAGTGTACACTGCATGAGCCGTTGTCTCAGGATTTCAGGATATCGCTTGCTGGCCTGCTGCTTACCGGGGCGCTGGTCGGTCGTCATCGATCCTGGCGAACTCTGTTCGTCACACTCAAATCCGCCAATCGTCATAATATGATGTACCTCTAACTTCCTTCATTTTCGTCTACAATGTCGGCGCAGGTTACGGCTTACAAAAAAATTTCCTTGGAATAACATTCCGGCGACTGTTTTTTTGGCTTACAACAGGGATGGGGACTCCAATCTTGAAGACCGAGACCGAGACCGAGACCGAGACCAAACCCCGAGAGTCTCGAGTCCGAGACCTGGAATTGTTTTGAACATTTGGCGTTCCGGGTTGAACATTTTGAACCCGGAACCTGGCCCCGCGAGCCCTATTCTCCAAGTTTCCAGAAAAAGATTTCCGATTTTTTGCCTTTTCCGTGCTTAAGCTTTAATTTGGCGTCCACTTATTGGCGTTTTGCGCCTCTTTTGCGCGAAAAGATCGTGTTCAAAATACAGTACGGACATAAGTTTACAAAACATTGGACAAAATTTGGGTTTTGCCTCCTGCTGTCACGGGGAACTGCTTTCCTTCCTCTTTAGGGCGTGGTTTTAAGTAGAGTTCGTCACCCGTACCGTTATACGGGCCGTACCCGTACCCGTACTTTTTTGTACGGTTGTACGGTACGGGGGGGGGGGGTCTGTACGGTACGGCTGTATGGTACGGGAACCCCCTCCCCCCGTACCCGTACCCCGTACAAGTTGATTTTTTTGGCTTGCTTTCGCTGCTGTTTTCCTGTTCATTTTCTGCTTTCCATCGTCCGCATTAATCGGTCAGATCTGCGGGCGCAGACGACGACGACTACGAGGGGATGATGTTCAAAAAGCGCAAGCTTGAGAAGCTTCTTACCTCGCAGGACAGGACTGCGGGACATGGAAGCGGATCGCTTACGGAGGCAAAGGAGTACGTCAGCGCTGTGCTCTATCAGGACTTCCGCGCCTACGAACCTCTCGAATGGTGGCGTGGCGTTCAGAAGGATCGGTGAAGTACCCGAACGTGCACCCGGTTTCTCTTAAATACCTCGCTGCGCCTGCAACTTCGGCCTCAATCGAACGTGTCGGCAAGAAGAATCACACTCAGGAGAGTCTCCTGGATGACAAGCTGATGTACCGCCTCAACGAAGACATCTCTCGCTAGCTGCTTTGCGTGTTTGACGCTGTGTTTAACTGTCGGACCGTCATTTAACCCATCAAATAAGTTCAGTAGGAAATGAATGGGGGAAATTGTGGAAATGGAAATGATACCGAAAACAGCTAGTGGGAAATGGAAATGGAAATTCTGGAAAAAGAATTCTCGGAAATGGAAATGACGAGAGTAAGTGGAAATTCAGCAACACTGGCTGCTCCGCATACCGGTCCTTATGAATCACTCGGTGGTCAGGCGGCTGCCTCTCGCAGCACGCAGCGCAGCTTGCGCTGGGGTCGGTGCACGCGGCTCATTCCAGTCGATACGCTCACTCCATTCGCTACGCTCATTCATTTGTTCTAGAACAACCGGTTTGAAGGGTGCTTAGCAACCGTGTGTGCGTCGATTTCGCTACCAACGTTTCGACATCTGTCGTGCTACGTTTGGCTCTTAGAAACTGCTTTATACTACATGTGAAATCTTGTGTTAACTGCTCATGTGTCTGCTTAGAACCAAATGGAGAACAACAACGTGCGGAGCAACCTGGTCTACAAAATTGGGCTTTACCGCGCCATCAACAAGGACGAGACGGAGTGCCTCGAATGCACAAAGGCTTCCGGCGAAACTAAGGTCGGTTTTTCGCCAAGCACTAACTTATGTGGTCCATTGCAAGTCGTTCTCATTGGCCTCAGAAAGGACGTACGTTTTAGGCACTGAAGACCATGAAGTACAGCGTGAATTCTCTTGTGGACCACCTCGGTCGTCACCCGGTTTACAAGGAGAAGTACGAGGCGTCATTGAAGGAGCCTCAGACGCCGAAAATCACTAGCTTCGTGACTACCCCAATCGGTTTGTTAGCTTCGCTGAAGTCACGACCTGGTGCCTCAATGCATATTTCACGTTCCCTGTCCACACCCGATCGCCGAGTTATGCACTTCATAGCCGCCACACACGTACCATTCAACGTGGTGAACCACGATACATTCCGTGCTCTCTTCGGCGCCACTAACCGCTCTGGTGTTGAAGCCGTCAAGGGAGAGGGAGACAAGCACTACCGTGAGATCGTTCTCCCACGCGTTTACAAGTACGCGATGGTCCAAATCCGCCGTCACCTTCCGCAACAACGTGATCAACTGGCTCGGACATTACGCTGAAAGTGCTGCTCCCTCGGTCAGCAGTGAAAGTGATGTGCAGCTGCTCACCCGGTCACCGCCTGCCAAGAAGAAGTCCTTGCTGAGTAATGCTTTCCCTTTCGTTAAGTAATCGACGACGAAAGATGGTTTAGCAGACATCCGGTCCAAGTTCGTCAAGGATACTACGTCTGCCTCCGCAAGGCCGTCTTCGTCGCAGCCGGCAGCCCGCCGCGCCGACTACCACTCGGGTTTCTCGCATTCCTCCGTGACGAGCTCCTCGACTGGGACAGCGACCCGGTCAACTACTGGAAGGAAAACGAGTTTCGTTTTCCGTCAATCGCGCCCATCGCACGCCGATTCCTCACGGCACCTGCTACGAGCGTGACGAGTGAGCAGACGTTCTCGGTCGCCAACGTCGCGTTCGACCCACGCAGATCGTGCGTGGATGCTCGCAAAGCAGAAATGCTAGTGTTCCTCAACAGGAATCTGCCCCTGCTTCAGTACAAATACTAGGCTTTATGGATACCACTTAGGATTCTCTGTTTTGTTGATGCTTGTTGAAACGTCGTTTTTTAATTTTGTACGGGTACGGGCACGGGGGCCGTACACGTGTACGGTACGGCTGCACGGTACGGGAAGGGTCTATACGGTACGGGTGTACGGTACGGGGGGGGGCGTCTGTACGGTACGGCTGTACGGTACGGGGTGCTAGCGACGAAGTCTAGTTTTAAGCGCTGCGGCATAGTACGTGTTAAGGAATACAAATATACAATATGCATGGGCGAAAAATGCCTGTGAAAATCTGATTTCCAATTCCAGTTTCCAATTCCCAACCATTGAAACCGGCTCCAGGTGGGGGATCTATTAGAGGGCGGGGGGTCTAATAGAGAAAATACGGTAGTCAATTAATGTGACGCCTTTCTCTGTATCGATAGAACACACCTAGGGGTACAACTTTTGCATTGAGTGCACATCCCCAGCATAAACCAAAATTCTATTTACACTGAAAGTCAATGTTTTTCACTATTTTTGAAAATATACCGAGCTAATTGCGAGCTAACATAAATGTTGTACCCGTAGGTGTACTCTATCAATAGAGACAGTATAGCGTTACATTAATCACTGACACGGGTTGGGGCATCAAAAAGTTTCGGTTCATCCTCGACATTTTCGAATATTCCAGAAATTTTATTCTGGATGCAGAATAGACATATTTGCAGCATATTGTGTAAGGGAACGTCCAGCAATTATACAAGAAAACCTGGATGCTCCCATGTTCTTCCATCTGCCACGCTAAGTAGGTTAGAATGCTCTGCGTGCGGTACGAATGACCACGAGGTATGCTTGCTTACCGGTGAAACTTTCGTTCGGTACCATGCGCGTCTTGACCGTAGCGTAATGGTTTTGACACATTGACCCCGTGACTCCGTCTAACAATGCTAAACAAACGGCAAAGGCTGGAGCACTTATGGCGTCAATGATTGAAGAAGTTCATAGAGATTTGGTCCGATGCGAAAAGCTGGTTCACCATCCGGCATTCAAACAGCCGGTTGTGCCGTATCTTGTCACACAATACCGCAATTGTATCGCAGAAATTTTAAAAACCTGTTATCAACGCAGCCTTGCTAATGGGAAGCTTTTCGATTAAGTGCACCTCAAACAGACCCTATTCCTCTGACAGAACGTGGCACTCTTGTCTCTTTCAGCACGCAAAACAAATAGCCGGATGTACACAAGTAGCTTACAGGTCCCGTTTGCCCCCTCAATCGATAATTTGGCTTTCAATCCTTCAAAGATTTAAACTTTAAATCAAGCTTTTAATACATTTAGCTTTTAAGCCGAATTATAAATCCAGTTAAGCCCCACTAGCACATTTGCCGTCGCGCGCGGCATTCTCCCGCGGGGTCCATGCAGGCGGCCGAGACGCGCACGTTCCCTACGGGTTATAGGAGAGTGAGGGAGTGCCATCCCCTGACCGCTGCGAGGAGATTATTGATAATTTATGACCACAGCGCTGCGGGTCAGCAGAGTGCTGACGCGGCTCATCCTGCTCATCCCGACCCGCCGCATGCCGATGACTGGTAGCAGGCAGGCGAATGACCTCGCGCCTGATTATCGACAAATATGAATAGAGGCCCGTCGGCCAGATGAAGTGGGAGATTCTGTGGCGCCAAAGCGAAGAGAACGGTGTCCTCCGGGGCTCGCTGGACAGAAGAATTGAGAGAATTCTTTGCTGAGGTTAACCGGTGGCGTCATCTTCGACGTTATTTGGACGGCTATTTCGGGATTCCACTGGTCGTCTCGGGTCCTGATTTGTATGTACATTTTGGGCTCGTGGTCCTTCTGATTTTCTGGTGGGGATTGACAGCATGCATGCTTACAGCATACCTCGTGTGACTGTCTTGGGTTCTTCTCATAGACTCCATAGCAGAGTGAGCGTTTTATATGTATATCTGCAGCAACGCCGCCGGGCGCCGCTTGCAGATGGGAATGTTGGGTCCGCTTTTCGTCGGTCTGTGTCTGCAGCAATGCAAAAATTTTGGCTTTAGCTGGACCCGCACCAAAAAGGAAGCGTGTCAACTTCCAAATTAGACGCGTCTAGGAAATTCGCTTGTGCGTGCGGGCGCTGGCAGACTGCGGCTACTGCCATTTCTTTGGCGAGCCCGTGCCCGAGTTCCGGGTCTCGTTCCACAACTGCGGCCCGGAGGAGGACATGTGGCGTCATCATGGCGAATTTGTAGGCTGAAAGAGTTGGACAATGTTCACCAATTTGCTTAAGCGTACGGCAATCATCGGCGAGTGGGGCGACCGCGTGCCTTTGCCGGACCAGATCGCTCCGGAGATGCTCCTCTAGGACGACCCGACAGCGGACGTCGTCATCAAGTTCCTCAGCAGGAGCGACGGGCCGCCGATCCAGGACATCGACGGCAAGGTTCTCAACACGGTCGTCGTTACCTGCCAGGGGAAGCAGGGCATAGTAAATTAGAGACTCGATAATTTTACTGCGTATTTATCGAAAATCCAATGTGTTTTACAAGTAAAAGCTAAACTTAAAAGTAAACGATAACTTGATATTCCGATGGTATATAATGGTTCCCATTACAGACATGGAGGCCACGCAAGAGCGATTTGTGGGCGGCATCGGTCAAGGCACATCGTCAGCGATCTGCTCCTGAAGCACAAGGTGCACCCGGCACCGGAGACGTCGACCATGGTGCGCTCGCGGATCATTCAAGCGATACGGGACTTCGTCTTTGCTCCTGTTGTGTACCTTTATTGGTTTCTCTTGTCTTTCTCTATTTTGGTTTGCACTTTCTTGGCTGTTGCATGTGCCTGCTTATGTGTTACCTAATAAAACTTGGTTATGTCGGGTTTCAAATAGTTGTAGTTTTATTGCTAGAAAGTGTTACAAAATAGACTGGCATAGCTTGAGTAAAGAAGTATTAACAAGAAGAGGCAATTACTTTGAAGAATTATAACCAAAGGGACACCTAGCAAAATTACGAGAGTCGATAATAGCCCTCTGATTAGAGGCAGGTAATCTTTCTGACTGTGCACGATGTGGATGGTGCCGGTCTTGGATAGCACAAAGTTGCAAGTGTCCACGGTGATTGGAGCGGCGCGCCCGTAGTTAAACACTTGGTCCTTCATGGCGCCAAAGTGGATTAGTTTTGCGGCTTGATAGTTCAGGCTGGTTTCGCGCAACTTCGTAACGTACTCGCCCTTCGTCGGGTCGTCATTGGGTTGTAACATCAGACTGTACTGCTTCGCGCCGCTGCTGTAGAAAGCCTGAAATATCCATGTAAATCTCTTAGAACCATTAAAAACACGCACCAAAATTCGATGATTGGCGTACTCGTCCGACATGTCTCCTAAGAAGGGCCCGGCTTTGACGGAGCATTTCTCCGTCGACTTGTACGCCAGAATAATATAATCAGTGTTATTATAACAAGCGATGCCACCCGCTTTAATGACAGGTTCCATGAAATTAAAGAGATGTAAGCTCGTTTGGGTTGTTGCCCATATGCAAACAATGAGGTTTGAAGCACTGTTTTCTTGGACATATTCTTTGCGGTCTGCATATGTCACATGTGCTAGATTCTCGCTGACCATGCTCACGCTTTGAATCTCCTTCCAAAATTCGATTGGCGAGTCCGTAATTAATGATTTTGAAAGGTTATTCCGGAGTCTGAAGCGACCCCACAAGCTGAAAATCAACGTGTGGGAAGACTAGAAAAATTACGCTAACCTGTTGAGGCCAAGTGTAGCTAGGCTGCGCTTCGCCGGGTTCATGATCATAGCCGACGAGTCAATATCGATTCCGTAGCGTTCACTTTTTAGCTCGACAAAAGGCTTTTTGTCATCATCATTTTTTACGTCGTCAGGCCATCCAGATGCCTCGATTTTCAGCTTCAGAAACTCCCATATGTAGGTCTTAAAGAGGCCTGATGACCAAGTGGATACGTGCCAAACACGATCAAAGTCCTTCACTAAAACGATTATCTTGCGCACTTTAGAAAAACACATTACCTACCGACATAGCCGCGGGCCAGTGCAAGGTTCAGCTCATTATGCGTGGTCAAATATTCCCGCTCTTCCTCGCTATGGTTGCAAGCGTAGTTTGCCACAAGTATGCTTTCCTGTTCGTTATGACTTGGCGCATGTGGCGCACAAGGAGACCAATAAACGACTAGGCGTCTTCATAGCTAGAGGAGGTACAAGCTAGTTTTGCGGCGGTACAACAATTACTTTGAGCAGTCCTTTGAATGGGTTGTCCGCAAAGCATGTCCAACAGACAGTTTTGTTCAGCACTTTAATTTCCGGCTTACTGATCGGAAAATTTCCGGTGTAATTAGTAAAAGGATAAAGAATAGTGATGTCAAAGTACTTGAGAGTGTAACCCGCAAATGCAGGAGTCGTTCGCGTCAAGTGCCATCAGGTGCGTTTCCGTACGCCCTCCTAAAAACAGCAGTCTCCTGAAACAGGGCTAGTAGAAAGAATTTACCGCAAAAGGCGTCCCGCTAATCGATTGGTGCTGAATGCCGTTCGCATGGCCGGGTATTTGTCCGACATTTCCTTGACTTGACATTCCCAGTAAACGCGAAGTTCAAGTCCTGCGTCTCGGATTATTTTTCACGTTCGGCTGTCAAATAGCGGTTGCGCTAAGCTGTTTTCCAATTAGGGCAGACTAAGTGTCGGTCTGATATACATTCATTCTGTGAACAACGCATCCGTTGTATTCGATAGCTATGCTTCTTTCCGGAGCTTTCCTCTCAACATAGCCATCAAGTTTGAGAAGGCGCGCTTTACCCTTTTCATCGGTATGCGGTAGCCGCTATTCGCCGCTGAAGCTTGCCTGGTGACGCACTTCGAGGTGATTAGTGGCCGCGTACCAGCGGAGAAATTTGTGCGCTGCTGCGCTCTGTCGGTCATTTCGTTCGTAGTCGCGCTCAAGAATGATTAATAGTGTGTTTTTCTTTAAGTGAATCCGCCGAAAATGGCGGACGCATCCGCATGCCACGGTGAGGCACGATTGCAAGGGGTCATCGCCTAAAATTAATGGAACGCACGCAAAATTGCTAAATTTAGCTACCTGTGACGTTGATCTACCCTTGCGATATGCGACAAGAGCATGAGCACGGATCGCCACATCATTGATACCGTACTCACGCAACGCATCTAGAAGGTAAAAGGGGTGTTGAAGTTTTCGTTGTGCCGTTTCATGAACATTCACGCTTTTCCTTGTTCATGTAGTCTGGTGTGTAATTTTCAATCGGCGGCAGCGTACTTAAACGTTTGTCATAGTTGCACGGCTGGTTCCACAAATGTGGAAAGTACCCTAGAAAAATGATATTATGTGCTGCGTCAAGAGCGTTGCTTACCCTTGCCCTGGATTTTTAATCCATAAGCTTTGACAAGCTCGGAGGGGGCACACGGTTTCAACGATGGACCCAATTTTCTTTAATCGCAGCTCGTAGATTTTGTTTCCGCTGCTAACAATGCTTGGTTTGAGTCCACCCACGTGATATCTAAAAGTTTCCGGATTTTTGTTAGAATTTTCTAGAAAAATTTTTAAAAATTTTAGAAAATTTTTAAAAAAAGTTGCAAAAAAACACCGTTTGATTGCGAACGCATTGCGTGGTGAAACGGCTAGCATAATGTGCCAAGCAGTAAGAGGGAAAATCCTTTCAAGTAGTAAAGTGGTCACGTTATAAATTTTTCCAGCGGATCACTTTCGTTGGTGGCGGACCACGGCGGATACCGCGTAGGACCGCAATTTTACAGTCACCTGTATTTTCGTCATTCCGTGTATCGTTGGCTACGCAACGGTTGCAAAATACATGACAAGCTACAAAGTTGACTTTGTATTCGTAGCGCACGCCTAGCGGGTGCTCATCTTTTTCGTTTTGTATTGTTTCGAAGTCGTAAGCAATTGTACGGGCGTCTTTTATTATCGCTTTCCGTAAAGGTTGAATGTAATCTGACCTGTTCTTGGCGTGATAAACCGTGCACGTTCTGCAGCAAACGTAACCGCACTCGTGCTGTTTAGTCTCCAAAACCGCTCCATATTCTGCAAGTCATAAAGCAAATAGCACTTTGGGCATTTCTTAAACCGGTGATAAGCCGTGTTTAGCAGACGCTCAAAACAGTACGCGTTGGCAAAACACTTGTTGCAGTCATCACATGTACGTCGGGAGCCCACTTCAGGCTGACAGGCCAATTCGCCAATTCGGTTCACTGGTGCAGGCGCGTCGTCAATCGCATCGCGAATACATCTGCTATTTGCCGCATGCAAGATATTGTCAGGGCGCGCAACTTCGCTGATCCCTTCAATGATTATCCAAGTTTCGCACCTAAATGACCGTTGCCTCAAGGCTGGCCCTCCTTGCTCGTACCTTTGAAAGTGAAAGCGTTTCTTGTGATCTTTTTTCAAAACTGTTACATATTTGTCCGGTTTTTTTGCGCTTTCCTCGTAGTCATTTTTTTGGAAACAGTCTCAAATCAACCCGGATCGTTTTCTTGGCTCTTTCCTTATCTTTGCATGTCGTGGGTTCGCCGAGGACGATCTTTTCCTTTTGACGGCTTTCCATGCCGGGTACGTAAAAGGGGCACTGCTGACGGTGTCAACGGAAGATGATGCGGAGCGATGCCGGGAAAGACCCGGTCGGTACCCCCCCCCCCCATTGTCGCTTAAATAACTTTTCCGCGCCTAGCCGACGAGAGGAGAGCAATCGTACCGTCACAAACGACATGACCGCTTAAGCGGTAAAAAAGTAAGGAATTTCCTTACTTTGAGGAAAGGGAAAGGCTTTGAGCGTAAATGAATGCCTCATTTCAGATGACGCGGGATCCGGACTTTGTTCAGGACGACGGCAGTCACGTTCTACAGCTATCTACCTACGAGCATTGGCCCGTGCTTCTGTTTGTGACCATCCACGTGAGTGCATTTGCGGCAAGCGTGCTTGTTTGCGCGCTTGTCTGGTTGCGGACCTACACAGCTTGTCGGCTTTCCTGGGCGCTGCGACGAATGAAAACGGACAGGATCGAGGAATTGTGCAGCCGGAACAAATGGCTTAATCGGACCTACCAAGGATGCTGGGCAGCCGACCAAATATCTAAACCCATTGACTTCCCGTTTGGTGTTGTTGTAAATAATGATTTGGCAACAAACGAAGGTACACACTGGACTTGCATCTATGCGCCAGCGACTGGGACAGCATACTTTTTTTGCTCACTGGGTAAGCGCTCCGAGGGAGTCATAATGGACTATCTCCAAAAGTATTTCACTTACGGACGGCGCGATAAATGTGAGTTTCAAAGCAGGACCCTAAAGCATGTGGACACTATGCCATCTTCATGCTGTACCATTTGCCACAACGTTTAGCCTTTGACAAGGCCTTAGAGAAATTACACAAGTCAAAAAATTCAAATACGATGGTGCAAGGCTTTATTAGCAGAATAAGCAAAGAAGCGTGATTCTCGTTCTCTCGTACGTCAGCGCTTGTGCTTTGCTTGCCAGCAGCCTTTGGTCTTGGCGAACAGCTCGTTGAATTTCAGAAACCCGGGACTCTCCGACGGCCCGGACAGGCTGTAGGGACTAATCCACCCCTTCGGCCGGCGGATGCGTGCGCCGCGTACGCGACGCGGGCTCCGCAGTTAACGAATGGCCAGCTGTTCACATCGACCATCTCGAGCGGGAAATACTTCGAGTGGCCCTTGCCGTTGCGCTCCTCAGTGCACGGCAACTTGTGGTGGTCCAGCCAAATCTTGTGCTTGGCGAAATAGTGCTGTCGCACACGGACTCCAGGACGAATTCGTAGGCATACATCTCGGAGGCGTCCAGTGGCGTCAGGTCAGTGCAGGTCAACGCGTGGTCGTGGCGGCGTCTAGTCCCCATGGGCTTGTAGTCTATGCGCAGGGACTTGCTCTGCAGGAACTTGACCGCTTTCTCCTTGGCCTTGTCATCTTCCATGAGAAGAGGACGGAGCGCAAGAGGTTCGCAATCAAAGAGAGCACACAGAGCGCGGACAGCGTTCACCATACTTGCGTACTCCAACGATGCTCGAACGGCTTGAAAATATTTCCACTGTGACCTCGAGAGCACCGCGGGCGGAGTCGACGGGTGGGACGGACGCAAATAGGCGGAACAGAAAAGGCCACTAATAAAGGACAAAGTGACAGCTGGAACTCGTTAAACTGCGGCCCGCAGCAAAGCGCTTGCCCTCGACCGGCGACCGTTGGTTAAAATTAGCCGCCAAAGAGTGCAGCGGTATGCATTTAACTGACAGCGCCCGCCCCGCAGGATTAATCGAAATGCGGCAATGCGTCAAAGGAAGAGTCAACTCAGACGTGCACGTCCAAAAATGGTGAATAAAAGGTGACTTGATCCTGTGAATTTTATTGTTCGAGCACTAGCTTACTGCAAGATATCCGGCTCAGAGCCCGCTTCCAGCGTGGTAGAGAAGAAGCGTGATAGCCGCGAGGAAAAGAAGAGCCGCAAGCGGGCGCATTTGCCCAGCACCGAACCGGAAGGAGCCGACACGCGTCGATTCCAACCGCCGGCGCTGAGGAGGAAGAGCGAGAGCGGAACTTCAACAAGTTCCTGTGGACTGCTGTCCGGGGCCGCTACGGCATCTTCCTGGGCATGTGCAGCGACTGGTCGGCCCGCCACTTCCGCAGCACGAGAAAATCGTCCACAAAAGCGGTCGGTCGCAGCTCAACTTCAATCTGTGCCGACGGTGCACCGAGGGCAACACGAAGATCAGCTCCACTCACTACCACTTCTTCCCGACGGCAAATTCGGCGAACAAGTCTCTCAAGATGTAATATTTTTGTTTAAATGTTTACCTAGCTGTTTATAGGCCGTTTGTCCACTACTGAGTAATAAAATTTTGTATCGCAAAAAACAGTCGTTTGTGACAAGCTAGTAGAAACAAAATGAATTTGACCCGCCTGGCTATGCTCAGATGTCCCCCTCTTGCAAAAATGTCTCTCTGTTCCAGCGGTGAGGCCTGCGTCAGCGGGGAGCAGATGGTAGGATGAAACATGCTGCACGGAGGATTTTTTTGTTAGCTTATCTTGATATTTCTGACGTCACGTAGGGCAACATAGAGCTTTCAGGATTAATGTGATGAGTAACCTTACGGTTAAATACAGTAACTGTAATGTTTAATGTGGTATAGTAATGTAGTTGGAAGATTCCTGACATTAACGGCAAAAAATTCGTTTAACCTTAAGGCTTAAATGTGCAGATGGACTGAATTATCGATTGAAGGGGAATAAAGGGACCTGTAAACTACTTATACAGTTTCAATTTTTTTGTTTCGGCAGACGGTTTGTCTTCGCATCATGTTGCTTTCCCAAACGAACAATAGCAAAAAAAGGTAGCGGATGAATAGTCTTGTTCGCGAGAGCATCGCATTTAGGAAAAGCCTGCGTGTAAGCCGCATAGCATCGTAGAAAGTTGCGACGGCTTTAAAGGATTTCTCACTCTAAAAGATTTTCTTCCTACTCAGCTTAGTGCTTTCATGCGGGAAAACCAACGTCCTGAAGAATTGTAGGCATAGACGTTTTGTACAACCTAACGGTATTGTAAACGTGAGCCGGAGAGATAAGAGAACGGTGCAGAAATATGAAATATGGAGAAAGCGCCCAAAGCGAAGGCCTGCAGCGAATGCTGCGTCAAAATTTAGCGGCGGTTGGTTGGGCGAGCCGGGTCTAGAAAGGAAAGGAAAAACAGCACAGACAAACACTAACATACCACCTTCTAATACCGGCTTCTTTTTTTGGCCCGAGTTGGGCCCAAGTGTGCACGAGGTAGACCCGCTAAAGACGTTTTCCAGCGACTTTGTCGATATTTGGAAATATGACTCTTTTATATGTGTGTTGCCGGCAATGTTAAAACCCAGGTAATATGCTTAATGCCTGAAAACAAATCCGAATATGTTCCGTGGTTTAAGTGAATTCCAAGCGTGACTGTCACGCAGAATGTCAAGGAGTGAAAAATCCGGTGCTTACGAAAACGAGTGTGGAACCTTCCAATTTCAACTTTAAAGGATTTAAAATCTATAGGAGATTTAAGAACGTCTAATTTAATTAAGACCTGCTCTGGGCCCCGGTCCGGGCGGGTACACTTGAGGCCCGGCTCTGCACAAAAAATACCAGTTTTCGGCAAAATTTCGAGCACATTTTGCCTAAGACACCCATAATTCGCTTCAGCGCGCACCTAAATATAATTATATTCTTAGTCGCTTACAACAACGTGACGATGCGGCGCTTCGGCGTAGTTAAAAATTGAGGCACGCGAAGGAGACACAACATCGTTTTCGTGTGTCTTCCTGCTGAGCCGGCCTCCGGGACGGGCCGGGCCTACCCTAGGTCCGCAGTAAAAAAAGGCCCGGCGGGCCAACGGGCCGGGCCGGGCCTTGATTTGAAGGCCCGCAAGCCGTGCCGGGCCTTCACTTGAAGGCCCGTTGCCCAGGGTTGAGCAAGAACCGAACTTCGGTGGAGCTGCTCGGCCTGAAACTGATGTACCACCTCAACGAAAACATGTCTTCGTAATTTGGTACATTGTTCTACCCATTCGCGCCATACTCATAGTATTCGCTCAGTAAACTTACCACTGGAGACGAATTGCTTGGAAATGGAAATGACTGCAAATATGGCTAGTGGCAAATCGAAATGGCGGGGAATTTGGAAATGTAAATGTTAATGTAAAATGGCGAAAAACGTGGAAATGCTTAAACCCTGGCTTCCTCCTTCATCCACTCTTCCTTCATTTCCTCTGGTCTGTTGCAGCGTTGGAGGTTCCTGAAAATAAACCCGTTTGACAGAAGTATGGGTTTATGGGTTGCACAATACCTGACAATGCAAGACATTGAAATTCGCAGACAGCAAAGGAATCTTACAACTGAAGGCTTCGACCTCAGTACAAAAAAGCCCGCTAACAGAAGATGCACGACATTTTTCGGCACCTGTTGCGGATTATTTCATGTAGTTTTTTAGTTAAGAAAACCTGCGCGAGGAGTGAACTAGTCTTTTTCGTCTCGAAAAAATCTGCAGTTTTCTGCAGAGCGGAAGACGTCAACGGGGGCTCTAGGAGCATTTCCAGAAGCACGTTTTGTTCGTTCTGCATTTGCTACAAAAGCTCCGAGAGTTTTACAGCAACGACGATGACGACGAGGCGGTTTTGAATATCGAAACGCAAAATTTGGAAACCCATGCTTCCCACCGCACTTTAATGTCTAGCGGCAGGCCTTTGGAGCAACGTCAAGTGACGCCCTCCCTGACCCCCCCCCACGCCTCGTTCGCTAGCCAACATAATCCCAGCTTTTTCCCAGCGGCCTGGCAGAAAATGTGTACGGACTTTATCAGTGAAATCGTTGCAGGGGACCTGCCGCAAAACCTCGCAAGACGAGAAGAGTCTAACAGACTGTATGACAATTATATGGGCTTTCTCGAGAATACTTGCCAAGCGGTTAAAAGACATAAAACTGGCATTGTCGAGTGCCGGCAATATGCTTAGCCTTCGTAAAGGCTAAAGACTGGTACCAAAACCTGCCCAGCCCTGGATCAGGCCGAGGGCATATCGTCTAATTCGGCCCCTGCAACAACAAATGGCAGATCCTATGATTAATGCGATGTATGTGGCATAAAACCTGCATTTGCTTGCATGTTCCACAACCGCTACACTTGTAAAATTCGTCTTCTTTTAGACAGCACAGCGTTGGCAAAAACCTGTTCCATCTGCACGAATTTGGACGTGAGGATGCGGCATAAACGAAGAGCAGAAAGCGCGTTTTCAAAAAGATCTACAGCACGTTTTCAACAATTAAAATTTTGCGTACCCTTCATAACATTGTGCGTCCGCCCCTGTTCATGGTTTTTTCAAAGCGGGGTCACGTAAGCAAATGAACCGCCGCGGCAAACAAACGTTTACGCCATGCTTGAAGGCTGCCAGCTTAAGCACTTTGGTCGTTTTCATGCACGCAGTATGGAAAACGCGGCGCCCGGAGAATGCCGAAGCAGTTTTCCATTATGTCGATGCTCGCTTAGGATTGCTCGCTCTTGAGGTTCACTAGAAGGAGGGGCCGCCTTCGGCGGCCTGTTTATGTGTAAGTTACATGATCAGGTAAACAGAAGGCTGGGTGTGGAAAACCGTAAATTGTTTTCCAATTTATTATGTCGTCTGCTGACGTTTGTTCTCGCATTTATTGGTTTCCTCCTGCTGTTCTCAGCTGTGAGTCCAGCTGTTAGTGCACTCCGCCAGAGCTTGGGTTCTCTTGGCAAATTCTCTCGCCAACGTACTACGGTAGCTTGTTTACTTCGGAATCCTCCTTACGCTCGTCAGTAGATAACCGCTGCTAGCTTGCTGCTGACGTGCCTATGACCAGTTATAATATTTGTGTTCAATTGCTGCCGGATTTATGCGTATTTGCGCCACTATTTTGCTGACGTTGCTTCGCTCAATAGACCAGTAATTAGTGCTGACGTGCTCCAACAGTTAAAGACCACAAACCACTAGACAACTGTCCCGGAAACACTTTGCCGTTTTCGTTAGTAGGGACCTCACCACGTTTCAGCATTCACGACCAGATTTTAGCGCAAGCTAAAACGATCAGTTCTCGCCGCTTCCGTCGCCATTTTCTGCTGACGAGAGGACGAATTGCTCGACCAGAATTCGACTTAAAGGTGAGCCCGGACCAATGAATTCAGTGTAGAACTTCTGACCAGGGCACACGCTCTTCCGTCAACAGGGACCGCCGTCAAGGATCGCCAGAGCACGCTGCTACAGATCAACAAGGCAAACCCACCTGACAAAAAGGTGAGCCAATATGTCAGGTCAGAACCCGCCTCCACCGACTTCACCTCCGCCTGTGGACCACTATGACGTCGTCTATGAGAGCCTCGTCCATGACCTGGCCATCCTCATGGCCCATGACCATCGAGAACACTGGACCCCGCAACTGGCCGTCGATGCTGACGAGACCATTAACTAGCCGAAATTAGACTATTTAAAAGAGCATGTCGCTGCGTTAGAGGAAGAGCACTTGGTTCTCTACAAGGCCAGTACCGAGCTCAGAACGACCGGCACTAACTGGATGATCGACGCAGCAAAGCTCCTGCTGACGTGAAGGCACCGCAGCGTGAGAAGTTCAACAAAATGCGTGAAGACCACGACGTGCCAACGATCGAGAGCAAAGCGAAAGACAAACTTGCTGAGTTCAGAGAAGTAATCAACAAGTTGAAAGCGGTCTATCGATCCGCAAAGGGCATTCTCTTCCAGATGGGAGGTGCAGACGCTACCGGCTCTAGCAGTGCTTCGTTCCCTAACGCCATGGGGGCCTTCGGTGCACACACGTCGGTCAACATGAACCATGCCTTCAACACTTCGTCGGGATCTAGCGGTGCTGCTGACGATTCCGACAAGACCAGTGCCTATGCAGGGGCGTTCTTCAAGAAGGGCGGCATCGATCAAGTCCTAGCAGACGCCACGACGAGTGCTAAGCCATTGAAGATCACAGGCCAGGTCATCGACAAGTTCAGTGGTGACATCACACACTGGCCGCTGTTCAGAGAACAGTTCATCAAGCTCGCCCACAGACCAGGCAACTTCTCTGACGACGTCGAGCGCTTCTACTTCCTGCTCTCGCAGCTAGATGGAGAGGCTAAGAATTGGGTCAGCGATACGCCACCTGTAAAGGGCTGTTACCAGCATGCGGCAGACCAGCTCGAGAAGAAATACGGCAACGAAAGGGAACTCTACAAGCAACTGCTTCACAAGTTCAACCAGATCAAGCCGCATCAACCCGGATGCAGCGCACACCAACTCGCAGAGTTCGTCAAAGTCGCGACCAACTGCCTGGCAGGCATCGCAAGCCTCGGAAAGGCCGACACCACTGGCAGATCGTTGGAAGAACTGGAGGAGAAGCTTCCACCGGATCTCCGCAGGGAAGTGTTCAGACGAAGGAGTAGCGACAGGCTTTGGGACATCGTCAAGTTAGAAGCCTACCTCCTAGAAGAAGTGGACATCCTCCGAGCCACCTACGGAGACGAGAAGGGCCATTCCTCAGGTCCTGACGCCACCAAGACCAGAACGGCAGTAGCTTTCACGCCGCGAAACAACGGTCCTGTTCGCTCGAACACGCGCCCGACCAAGACCAGTGCGACGCCAATGTGTGTTTTCTGCCCTTCTCGCGATCACTGGGGATCCAACTGCACGAAGTTCGCCACCATCAGCGATCGGATCAAACGCATAATCGAGCTCAGGAAGTGCTACTTCTGCTTGAACGATCATCTTGCTGACGTATGCGACAATCCAGCCGCCCGCATGTGCCGACAGTGCCACAACGAAAAGCATCACATCTGCTTCTGCCCAGAGCGTATGCGAAACAGCAGACAGACCAGTAAGACACATTCGGCAAAGCTCGAGACGGTGTACGAGGATCTCAACGAACCATCATCGGGCTCCGAAGTCGGAGACGATGGATCCGACCAGAACGTCGAGAACCCCGAGAGTTTCGACGAACCTCTGACGAAAACCACCGGCACCTACGCCATCCTCAGCAACAAGGAAAACGGCACACACCGAAACACGTGGCTGGAGTGTGTCAAGGTGACCGTTGGCCATCCGACGGACAAGAGCAAGCAGTGTGAAACCGTGCTGTTACTCGACAGCGCATCGGACCACACCTACTTCAAGCAGTCGCTTTGCGAGAAGCTACACCTGCCTAACCTAGGACCAACGAAGCTGAACGTCGCAACCTTCCTTTCGACAGACGAGATTCCGGTGGACACGTTCATCTCGCAGCTACGCATACGGAAGTCCAACGGAAAGACCATCTGTCTTATGGCGCCGGTTATGCCAGACCAGTTTGTGGGACGGATGCGCACTGCATTCGTCAGACCAGAGCACATACAGGAGCTGCGCCAAGGCTCTTGTGCAGTGTGCCCATCTACCGAGACTCCGGAAATTCTAATCCTCGTCGGACGCGACTTGCGTCACCTCTTTGAAGTGGTGGAGGAACACAAACCCTTACCGTGCGGGTTCCTGT
Organism: Aphelenchus avenae; assembly: GCA_020875895.1. NCBI lineage: Eukaryota > Metazoa > Nematoda > Chromadorea > Rhabditida > Aphelenchidae > Aphelenchus > Aphelenchus avenae. Next base: position 221,050 of record JNEY01000038.1, on the reverse strand, counting down.
TAGCCCACTCAAATGTCGGCACTTTGCTTGTAGGATCGGGTAAAGCTGACAAGCCTGCCGACGAGTCTGAGCTCTCCAACCATCGATCATTCTTCATTCGTGCAAAGTCGGACGATATCTCCATCGACCAATTGCTGACGAACTTCGATGGGCCACCGCCTTCAGAAGACAATCCTGCACGCCAAATCCTGTCGGATTTTTGCGAGCACCTCCAAAGCAGGGCACGACACAAAGTAATGCACATCCGCGAACACCCGGCAGACCAGAAGTTGGCAGACCTACTAGACCAGATGCAATCATTGGAGCAGATGGGCGTCGAACCGCCTAGCCACATGGACGAGGATTATGCAGTCCACCAGCGGATCCGCGACAGCATTCGTTGGGTAGACAGACGGTCGCTACGAAGTCGGCTTACCATGGCGCCCCTCAGACGGACAGCCACCTTCCAGAGAAGAGTTGTCAGACAACTTCAACTACGCGTTCGCTTGCTTGCAAGCTCTGGTCAAGACATTGGGCAAGGAGAACATTATCGCAGAGTATGACAAGATCTTCAAGGAGTACCTGACGAGCGGAATAATCTCCGAATTCACGGGTCGCGCGTCGCACTACTTGAGCCACCACGCGGTAATCAAGCGAAGTTCCACGACGACCAAGACCAGACCAGTCTTCAACGGCAGCGCTAAGCCGGACAAGACCTGCCCGTCAATGAACGACATGTTGCACAAAGGCCCAGTGCTGTTGAACCCCATCACAGCTGTGTTGCTCAATTCGCGGTTGGCGTCATATGTTCTCTCTTCTGACATCGCCAAGGCCTTCCTACAAGTAGCGCTACGGCCTGACGAGAAGCGGTTCTGCTGCTTCCTATGGGTTCGAGACGTCACCAGACCAGCGACTGGAAACAACATGGTCACGTACTGCTTCAACCGGGTCATCTTTGGCCTCAGACCCTCACCAGCACTGCTTGCAGTAGTCATCGAAAAGCACATGAAGGTTTTCGACACACCGCTCTCCCGCGAGATCCTGGCCAATTGCTACGTAGACAACATCTACCTCACCGCCGACGACCTTGAGGAAGCACACGCAAAGTACAAGGAGTCGAAGAAAATCTTCGACGACATGAGCATGAACTTGCGAGAGTTCGCCACAAACGACCCGAAGTTCAACCAGGCTCTCCCAAAGGAAGACCAGGCCCATTTTGACGGCTTTAAACAGCTCGGCATCTACTGGGATCTGACGTCAGACGTCTGGGTCTTCGATTTCAAAGTCGGTATGCTTGACGAGAACTGGATTCTTAAGCCGAAGAGGGGTAGCAAGAAGACCTCCAAGGACACCAGCCAGAACAGTTTGCGACCTACAAAGCGAATGATGTCATCGACCATGCTCAGCAGGTTCGACCCGCTTGGACTGGTCAATCCTGCCATACTGCCAGCAAGGCTTTCGGTTCAGACGGCCTGCAAGGGGAAATATGGATGGGACAATCCCGTCGACAACGTACTAGTTGACCAGTGGAACAAAGCAGTAAGCTGCTGGACCACAACCGTGATCTACGTTCCTAGGCTTATCAAGCCAAAGACCAGTGAAGTGTTAGATCTGCAAGTCTTCTGCGACGCCAGCGGGTACAGTTACGGTGCTTGCGCCTATCTGGTAGTGCAGCATTCAGACGCAACCCGCTCAGCTCACCTTGTCTTCTCGCGCAGTCGACTGAAGCCTCTGAACGCCAATCTGACGATCCCGAGGCTCGAGCTTATGGCCGGAGTTCTAGGAGCTCGCCTCATCGACTTCCTGCAGAAGCAGCTGACGATTAAAGCTCCCAGAGCGTCTCTACACACGGACAGTCAAGTCATGCTCTTCTGGATCAAATCACAGGAGAAGCAACACGTCTTCGTCGAGAACCGTCTGAAAGAGATACGCGCTCTCATCGACCTCCAGGGCATCGCCTTGCGATACGTACCGAGCGAGCTCAATCCGGCAGACGTCCTCTCACGCGGTATTCGAGCCGACCAGCTTCAAGACCACGACCTATGGCGGCATGGCCCTCCCTTCCTCAAAGAGCCAGACGTCTCACTATGGCCGCCAAAGACTGAAGTAACCGAATACGAAGAAATAGACCAGTCCCTGCAGCAGATGGTCGAACGGGAGATCGTTATGTCGACTGCTGCCCGCCAACGAACACTGGACTACTTCATCAACCCAGAGGAGTTCAACGATTGGAGCAAGTTCCTGGAACAGACGTGCGCTTGCCTCTTCCGCGTCGTCACTCTCCTGCGCGCGGTCGCTGTAAACCGAGAGTCGCTAGTATTCATTCCGTCGTTTCTGCTTCCACTAGTGACTGATGTGAAGTTGTTCAAGCCGAACGACCCGACCAGTCTCGAAGACTTGCAAGTGACCGAGAGATTAATTCTCAAAATCACCCAGACGTTGTTTCCTCCTACTGCAGAAGAGACTCGACAGCTACGTCTCAGCTGTGACCAGGACGGTTTGATTCGCGCAAACAGCCGAGTTACAAGGGCCAAGGACATTCCGACTACGGCTTACAACCCGATCTACTTGCCGCGCAAAGCTAGGGTCACCGCGCTTCTGATCCGCTTCCACCACGATCCCGCACGACACTTGGGAACGAACGCCTCCTCGCCAGTGTTCGACAACGTTTCTGGTTCACGTCAGGCAGACGTACAGTACAGACGGCAGTTCGACAACTATGTCGCGAATGCGCCATTTGGAACGCCAAACCACTGCAAATCCCTTAGTGGCCGGCTCTACCTGAGTCTCGCGTCAACATGTACAAACCGTTCAGCCATATCGGTCTCGACAACTTCGGCAGTTGCACTGTCAAGGACACCCACGCCATGCAAACCGTTCACAAGAAAGTCTGGGTTCTCATCGTCAGCTGTCTGACGACCCGCTGCATCTGGATGGACGTTGTCCTCGACATGAGCGCAGAGAGCTTCATCAACGCCTTCAAGCGTCACATGGCCCAAAACGGGACCCCTTTCAGTGTCATCTGCGACAACGCCACAAACTTCGTCGCGGGCGGAGTAGCGCTGAAGCGAGTCTCTAATAGTGACCGACCAGCGACACCGGCCGAAAACCTCAGAAGGTCCCTCCGCCAGACCGTCAAGAAACGGCACTTGAAAGACTGCATGGACCAGAGAAACGATTCTGACGAGACCAGCGCTCCGTCTGTGGAATTCAAGCACATTCCCGAATACGCACCGTGGAGAGGAGCTACGTACGAACGTCTGATCGGCAACGCCAAGTACTGCATCAAGCGCGCAATCGGAAGGAAAGTTCTCGGTCTAGACGCCTTCAGAACACTTATCGCGGAAGTCACGCGAGCCGTTAATGAGCATCCCATCGCGTACATGGCTGACAGAGTCGACGAGTTCACCCTGCTTCGACCAATCGACTTCCTAGCCCCTTTGTCGCAAGACAGACCAGTCTTGAACCCGACCACTAGCCTGGAAGCTGACGACGCGCGTGATCAGACGTACCGACCAGACAGACCGACCGCCGTCGACCGAATCGTGGACATGTGGACGGAGCAAGCCCAGAGACTTCAGACGTTCTGGAGCACCTGGCATGAGAGCATACTCCTCGGATCCTTGGAAAAGGGAACCCGACCGGACAGAACGACCAGTAATAAGCGGCTGAAAGGCCAGAACGCTCACGCACTTATCGGTCAATACGTCCTGGTCAAGGACGAAAATGCCCCACAGTTCAAGTGGAAGAGAGCACAAATTCTCGAACTGATCGTGTCTGACGACGGCATCATTCGTACTGCTACGATCCGCCTTCCGTCAGGCACTATTTCCCGTCGGGCTATTAACCACCTCTACCCCATAGAATTGGAGATGGAACCAGATCAGACGGCCACTAGAGTCATAGTCAATTTCTGTCGAGTAACTCGTTGGGTTTCAGATACCACGATGTACTCCGACTCCGAGCTCGAGCTGGACTACGACGAAGAACTGCCGGCCAGTGACCAGCGACCAGCGGACGTTCAAAACCAGCGAAAACTTTTCGAGGTCAACGGACGCATAGTTCTGCCTTCTGGCGGACCGATCCCGGTACTCGACAGCCACCTGCACGCAGACGAGGTCGAGAAGTACGCACGGGACCGACACGTCTTCCCGCCTGTTTACGCGACGTGGAGCCAGGACAAGGCGTTCCGCCGAACCAGTAACGACCAGTTCCAATTTGTGGGCTACGTCACGGTGTTTTGCCGACCGAGCACGTTCACCTCGACCAAGACGGTCCAGCGCGTCGCCGGTAGCAGCTACTACCCTCTGGATTCGTGCCTTGGGGCCTGCGTCGGCGTCCACCCCGGCAACAGCGAAGGCTGGCACCAGACGAACGACCTCGAGCTGACGTTGGCCAACTACTTCTACAGCGCCACTCTTGGACCATACCGCGTCATCGGACTGGGCGAGTGCGGACTCGGCTACACCAAGAAAGCCGTGGTTCGCGACGAGAACGGCGTAGTTCGGAAGACGCACGGTCGCCCGCTCCTGAGCAGCGACGTCGAAGCCTTGCGACAGCACCAGTATCCGGTCTTGGAGAAGCAGCTGAAGATCGTCGTCAAGAGATTGCGAAAAACTGACGGCGGCTACTACCCAGTTGTGCTTCACCTTCGCAACTCTGGCGACCAGCAGACGGACGTGCATGCAGACGCTATCGAGATCATGAAGCGAGTCGACATGCCGAAGGAATACCCGATCCATTGCCACTATTGGGCCGGCGGCCGCTCTGACTACGACAACTGGACGGCGCACTTCCCCAACACGCTGTTCGAGTTCAACGCCGGTTCCTTCAGCCGCGGGCTCAGCCCCGACCAGTTAGAACTCCTGCGGACGATCCCGCTCGACCAGGTGACTTTCGAGTCGGACGCGCCTTACCATGGCAAGAGAGGCACTTCGCAGACCATTGGAACTCCCGCCGGAGCCGTACGCGCGATCACTGAGTTCAAGGAACTCGGAAACCGACCAGAAGATCTTCTGACGATCGCCCAGGCGTCCATGGAAAACGTCATCCGCGTCTACCGACCCGACCTAACGGTGATCGCTGAAAGACCAGACGAAGACGACGCTCGCGAGAGCCCGACCAGTCCGTCCGACCAGATGTACCGCATCGTTGCTAACACTACCACAATGTTCGAGCTCACGGCCATTTGTGACGCCGGATGCGACGGACCTCATCGCCACTGCGCAGACGTGTACCTCGTCAAAGGCTCTGACGACGAAGGCCTCATCCTCTCAAACCGATGGGCTCGCGCCGTAGCGAACCTTCAAGTTCCGACCAGCCTTCGTAACGCACGGGTTACCTCATTCGTGCATCTCGTCCTCTGCGTCTGGGGCGGAAGACTCTTGCAGCACCGACCGCAAGAGATGGTGCAGTTCTTCCAGGAGCTCCTGACCTACCCACCCGACCAGTCGTCTGACGTGTTGAGCCGTTGGTACAGCCGCATTACTGGCGGAAGTACTCGCAAGTTCCGCGCGATCCAGCCGAGCGACGTTCGACTTGCTATTCGAAAGCGCTTCCACGCTTGTTCGCTTGCCCACAAGTGCATTCAGACGTCGTCACCTCCGTTCCAGTACGACCAGTATCCACTCATCACGAGCTCTGGAATCGACGAAGTCGTTGAACTGTTCCAGAGCTTCGAGCGACTCATGCCTGACCCGTTGGCTTGGACCCACGACCAGTTCGTCCGGATGACCGTGAGGGTGGGTAACAGCAACCCCGACCAGCCCGGACCGTCTCGCCAGGCTCAGCGCCCGACCAGTTCGCATTGGACCAGTTCAAATAGAGGTATGAAACCCTCGCAGACCAGTCGCTTGGGAATCAAGCAGACCAGCCAGAGTCGCTTTAAGCGGTCTCAACGACCAGACCCGTCTAAAGAGCTCATTCAGAAAATGATCGATTTGTTTCTAGAGACCACCGAGACCTCTCGACAGGGACAGCGCCGCGGACGTCAGCCGTTCAAGCGCCCACATCGCGATGCTGACGATGCTGACGAGTGAGCAGCCGCGCAGTTCGAGATCCACTGTCGTTCTGACGAATCGCCGGCTCTTAATCTCAGTTTTCCCATCTGTTAGTCTCACCTATTAGTTTCAGCTGTGAGTCCTTTGTTAGCTAATTCTCTCGTTCTGTTCTTGTTCTTCTCCCTGCATCCATCTTTCCTCCTGTGCCCAGTGTGGAAAACCGTAAATTGTTTTCCAATTTATCCTGTCGTCTGCTGACGTTCGTTCTCGCATTTATTGGTTGTATCAAGCTGTGATTTAAGGTTTTGACTCGTCTCGGTAAAGTTTTGAGGTGAGAACTGAGTCTTCGTGCTTCAAGCTCTCAACTTGGGTATGATTCGCCTCGGGTAAAGCATTGAGTTGAGGAGCGAGTCTTCGTGGTTCGAGCTCTGAGTTAAGGTTTGCGTCGTTTCGGTTAAAGCTTTGAGATGATGACCCAGTCTTCGTGCTTCAAGGTCAAAGTTGAGGATCGAGTCGCGTTGCTTCGAGTCTGAGTTAAGGTCTGAGTCTTCGAGCTAAAGCTCTGTCTTGCTTTAAACTTTGAGTTTTGTCGATTAAGGTCTGAAACGTCTTACTTCAAACGGCTGAGTAAGGTCTGAATCGTCATGGTTCAAGCTCTGAGTTAAGGTCTGAGACGACGTGCTTCAGGCTTCAGGGTTTGAGTTAAGGTCTGAGACGTCGGCATTTAGGCATTGGGTTTAGGTCTGAGACTTGTGCTTCAAGCTCTTATCGAAGTGTTAGTCGTCGTGCTTCATGCTATGAGTTGAGGTCTGATCTATCTTGCTTTAATCACTTCGTGCTTCAGTCTGAGACATCGTGCTTCAGCTTTGAGCTAAGTTCCTAGAGGTCGTGCTTCAAGCTTTGAGTTAAGGTCTGGGACGCCATGCTTCAAACTCTAGAGCTAATGTCGGAGACGTCGTGCTTCGCGCTATGAGTTGAGGTCTGATTCGTCTTGCTTCAAGCTCATGTTGCAGTTTGAGACGTCATGGTGCTAGCTGCAAGTAAGGTTTGTGCGGTTTTGCTTGGGTCTTGCTTGGGTTGATAGTGTTTGAATGCTTATTCCGTGCAGATTAAGCCCTGCAGTGCGGCGTGTGGTGGTGTTGCTGGAAGTTCTGCATAGTCCGGATTCAAGCTAGAGAAGTTCTGCTTGACGCCCTGAAGAGTGCTGCTGGAAGTTCTTGGGAGTGCTGCTGGAAGTTCCGCGTAGTCCTGCTGGAAGATCTGAGAATTCATGACTGATGCGCTACGTTGTGCGGCTGGAGTCTTGAGAAGACCTGCTGACGCACGCAGAGTCCTACATTACGGCGTTCATGTAAAAGGAAAGGAGTGGAACACATACCTGTAGTTGGCTGCAGGCACGAAGACGCCGTTGCCGGTGGGTTCGACGATCGGTGCGTTCGGCGTTGTCGACGGTTCCATCGGTGCCGTGGAGTAGTCGAAGCCGAGGCTCTGTTGAATGAAGCGAAGGACGGAGCAGGAGTTCACTTGAGAGTGATTAGCGTAGAACACAGAATGATAACGTCACACGTTTCCCGTCTTATTTATAGTGTTCATGCTGGCAGTCTGATGTATGCAAATTTGCACTTTGACCGGACATACGCGTCCGGTGTCCGGACTGACAGACAACACGCATTTAATAGGGAGGACAGCCAGTCCAGAATCGATTCCGACTTCGAACGAAGAGCTCATTGTCAGATAAAATTCTGGTACTCCGATAAGTCCAGAAACCAGCACTATTCTTGCTAAATATAAATGTACGAGTGTCTGCACGCGCTTCGCGCGTGCGAGACACTCTATGGCTCTCCATTCCACTTGATACTCAAAACCTGGCATTTCGGATAAATGTTCCATTATTTACGTTGGAACATTTTTCTCCACATCGTAGCGGAACCATGTTTCACTGAGTTCGGATTTTGTCATTTACATGATTAGACCCGAGGCACAGAATCGGGTCGAACCCCGCTTGAACCATTTTCCGCACATCGTACCGGAACGATGTTCCTCTGTGCTCGGACCGTTCCAGTGTTGTCATTTCGTGCTCAGCGTGCTTGAAAACGCCCGAGGACACAAAATCAGGACGAAATACGCTTGGAACATTTTTCGGAACATCGTACCGGAACGATGTTCCGCTGTGCTCGGATCGTTCCAATTTTGTCATTTTCGTGCTCAGCATGCTTGAAACCCCCGAGGACACAAAATCAGGCGAAATACGCTTGGAACATTTTTCGGCACATCGTACCGGAACGATGTTCCGCTGTGCTCGGATCGTTCCAATTTTGTCATTTTCGTGCTCAGCAAGCTTGAAAACCCCCGAGGACACATAATCAGGGCGAAATACGTTTGGAACATTTTTCAGCACATCGTACCGGAACGATGTTCCGCTGTGCTCGGATCGTTCCATTTTTGTCATTTTCGTGCTCAGCATGCTTGAAAACCCCCTGGGGCACAAAATCTCGGCCAAAAAGCTCCAGGACAGCCAAAAACTGAAAAGCGTGACATACCGACAGACAGACATACCGAGATAGGGAGCTCGATTATTATATAGGATATTCCTCAAACAGTTGTGTTTAGGTTACAGAGTGAACCAATGGCGGCAAGTTAACCAATAAACGCTGAATGATCTCCACTCTAGGCCATAGTGCAATAATCGTACCAAATACCTAGTACGTACCAACAGAATTGTTGAAGTGTTCTCTCGGTCTCAGTTTTCCGAGACACTTCGGACCGTTTTGGTAGTCTCGGTCTCTGGTCATATTTCAAAAACAGTCTTCGATCTTGGTCAGGGGTGTCTCGGAATTCGGATTCCGAATTTGGACATTTTTCGCGTTCGGATTCCGAATCCCGACAACAGAGTGCCCGTTCCGAATTCCGAATTCCGGCAACATGTCCGAATTCCTATATTCCGAATGCACTTTCAAGAGTAGGTTATGGCATCGAAGGAACACGTTCAAACGATTTCCGTCGAACATTTTTGCCGGCATTACAACGATGTATGGAAGCGAAAGGCAGGTCTTATCGCACGCCGTTTAAATGCTTCATTGTTACTTCGCTTTGACATTTGATCGACGCAAACATGAGATACATATTACAGAAGTCTATGGGTCAAAACCTGTCTAGCCAAAAGCATGTGGTTGACCTGATGTTGCAACCTGTTTGTTTGAGCCGTGCGCTTGACATTAGCATAATGTCTCAGATCATTTCTGTTTACATCTTTTCGTCTCGAATTATCAGACCAAGTTTTGGTACCACCGGAATTCTGCTTCGAATCAGTAATGTGTTGTTCCCTGGAGCCATCCTGAAAATAGGTAAACAGAAGAGCTGAGCATGAAAAACGTGCCTTAGCCGACTAGAATCAAGCGTAGTGGAGATTATTTGGATGATATCAAAAGAACAAAACCTGTGTCAAGTAAAATGTCTTCCAGAATCAACGCAACGCCAAATCCAATAGAAGGATACAGCCGCATCAGGTCATCCCCATTTTTGTTTAAAATGAAACGAAATGTCTAACAAACGCATTTGCACATTCAACAGACTGAAAAGGCGGCTGCTCGGTTTACGAGACCCAACCAGCCATTGCGCCTTCAGCAACCAAAAGTATTTTATTACTTCGCGAAGGACTCCATTTGATGGCAGGCCTTCGAATGAATCAAAATCGCTATGAGCCGTCACTCTTGATACAGCGTGACGAGAGTTTGGATTACGCGGTGTTAAATAATGCACTTAAAACCTGATCATCTTGAGGGATGAGCGCGTCAGCTGTTCGAAAAAGGTCCATACTGTCTCATTTATTTTAGGCCAAAGTAACGAAGCAGATTCTCACTTTTTTGGAATTTGTGAGTCGGCACGAATTCCAGATAAAGAAAAATTCAGAAGCGACCCGCGAATAGGATTCCCCGAAAAAATGCAGGAGTTCCCAGCCCGATTCCCTCCTGAGTAATCAATCAGGCGCGGAGATGTGGGTGCTCATTTCCAAACTGAGTGTCAGACGCCGAAATGAGTACTCGTTTCCAACAAGTCTGTCCGTTTTGGCTCATTTGCTCATTTGCACATCAGCAGAGGGGTCATTTGCTGAATAATTTCCAAACTAAGGGCTCATGCGCCGAAATTGTTCGTTACGACGCCTTTATTTCGACAAAACACTTTCGACAAGTTTACCGTTTTCGGCACAATATTGATTTGACAAGCAATTTTTCGACCCATAACGCGGTCCACTTTGCGGCTCAAAACGTTGGTGTAATAAGTAAACATAGTTGCGGTATTCAAATCTCCTTGAACGTTATGGGACTCGAAGCCATAAGCATCCTAAGTTGCTAAATATCGCTCGCAGTTTCCGTGGATTATTAAGCTTGAAACCACATAAGCAACCGTTTTCCGACAAACGCGCCTTTCCACAGGAAGCGCATTGCATAGACACGCATGTTTTTAAGCGAGGCGCGCACCGAGGATTGCGCCGCTTCGTCTTGCGTTTTCTACCCATTGCCCCGTTGCCGTCAGATAGGGCAGCACCGTATTTGTTCGATTTGAGCCACAGTCTCGCCACCAACTTGAGGCTCGCCAGCGGTTGGTACGTGCACTTCGTAGATGAGGCCACATTTTAAGAGCTTAAGCATTTCAAGTCGAACAGCGAAATTCCCACTCAAGAGAAAGAAAAAAATATGACTGACTATTTTCCTATGTTACAATCCGTTAGTGCAAAGCGGATGCATTATGATTGGGCAAGCAGCTAGTTGCAAACACCAAAAAGCCTCTTGTCGAATCTAGGGAATCCTTCCAGAATTCTAACAAAGAATTTTTTCGGTCCTCGCTAGTCCTCATATGCATTTGGCAACAAGACGGCATCGGATCCGATTATCCAAGGTCTAACACGAAGATGAGAAAGAAAAGTTTAGCGATAGCCAGGTCGGACGAGCTGTGGCGGTGCGCAATCGAAATAGGTACACCCACAAAACCCGCGCTTACACGGCACTTCTACGAAAAAGTTCGCATGCGTCTTCTTGTTAACGTAAATCGTCTTCAAATTTATATAAAAGTGGAAAATAACAACGAAGGTCTACTTGCTAGAAAAACTGGTCATCGCGCTGGCTCCTGCTGTTCGAACGCCGTCTACTGCTTTTTACGTGATTGTTTTATCGCGTGCACTCAGATGACTTTTGATTAACAAAACCGGTCCTTTTGTTAAGCGGTTAATCGGCGAGGAAAGGGTAAATCGATTAGAAAAAGTGTAACATGTACATGTCCGTCTAAAAGTGGTTAATCGGTTAACCGGATAGCAAGCGGTTAACCGGCTAGAAATGGATTCTTTTTCCAACGTCAGCCCTATTCCAGCTGTTGTCCACTAGAGACGGGCACGGCATTTGGCATCGACTTAGCCGAGAAAACCTCGCCGCTTGGCACCTGCCGCCTATTATCGGACGACCTACTTCCAGGGCCTTCATTCAAAACCTGAATTCCGTGTACATCTGGGCTTTCATCGCCTTTCAACTCATAATGCTGATCACTCTTCACCGGTTGGCTTAACGTATCAACGGTTCGCCCGCTGTTTTCCTCGGCCGGCTTATTTCCGGCGTTCGCGATAGATTCTCGTGATCTACATGCTAAAACCTGTAACTCGTCGTCCACGACGAAGGCACAGGCTTTAGTCTTGGTAAAGCAATATTTAATAAAAATGAATATCCTGTTTCTGCCCGGGCTCCACTTAATCCTGGGAATGGAGTCAAGCCCCTAAAGTGATCTTACGCATTGACTTGCGAATCGTCGCCGGCGTCGGCCATGGGTGCGTTTTGCCACGATGTCACTGCCCTTCACTGTTTTGGGTGCCATTTTGCTCTCTTAACGGCATCAACTCTCGAACAGTCAAAACCTGCAGCTGCGTCGCTATGCGTGAAGAGTGGTCTACGACTTCCGTTCCGCCAGTCTACAGGCTTTGATGGTTTGATGCACATCTGAGCACCATTTTGGTGCTCCGTCAAGGCGTTACAACGAACAGGAATGGCTAGGAATGACTGTTGTTATGACCGAGGTCAAATGGATGTCTGATATGTAACCAGTCAAGCCAGACGTGGAAACATGTGTTTGGTATAGATACAATTCCACATGCATTTGTTGTGCGTTATCGGAGATTATGTTATATGCGCCATTTTTGCCATAATAGCTATAAAGAAAAGACGGATGCTCTGATATCAACTTCTGAGAAGAATGTAGTGGCTTCCAACGTAAAGCAGCGCCACCAACACTTCACGTTCCAACGTGCGTTCCAACGTCAGCAGCGAAATCTGTCAACAGCGGTGTTATTATTGTAACATTTTCTGTTAGAAAACCTGTACTTAGAATTCCCCTGCGCTCATTATCGTAGGCTGTTTGGGATTTCACGTTTGTCCGATGCGCGACTGAATGCGATCGCGACGATAGGGATGACTGCATGCAATCGCATACAATGTTCGGAGTCAAACGGTCCTATACGTGTAAACTTTTTTAAACTCTTCCTAAAGGAATAGTTATGGCGTGGCTTGCACCGAAAATGCTTCCACGGAACAGCAAAGGTTCCGTCACACTAGGCAAAGTGGACCTTTTGTCTCATTTTTTCTTGTCATCTCAGTTGTTATCCGGAAAAAAATAAACAGGCCGTGGCACAAAACCCAGCGAGAAAAGGCTCGCCCCCGAAACGGCCACGGATCTTTTCAGTAAAAGTTGACAAAATTTTGTAACGGTAAGCTATGGCTGCGCATAGTGCCGGGACATTTTGCCTAGCCTTTGAACTAGCGTTATCAACTCGGCTAAACAAAAACTCCTCCTGGTCCTCTACCCTAATAGACATTGCCATGCTTGTTAGCGGAAAATGGCATGGAAAACAGCCGTTTCTAATCTCTTTTTCAGACAGCCAAGAAACTTGTAAGTCATTTCGTCCGCGGTCATCCGCAGTCTCAGTGGCTGATGCATGTGCACGGTACCATTGGTACACGTAGAGCGCGTGGCAACCCGTTCGTACGTGTTGGATATCACAGGCATCGGTACCGCTTTTTTTCGAAAACATTTCGAGAAATCAGGAAGATATTTTAAAACCTTTAGACAGGCGCGTATCACAGAGGGTACGATCTCAACATTTTGTTCCATCTGGAAAAAGTAGAATTCTGTGAAACAACGAAGGTATTCCACAGATCTCTTTGCGCGCCTGTCCGGGATATGACAGGGCCGGACGTGTCTAGACTCCAGGTAGTATAAAGTATAAAGTTTGGACAGCATAAAAACTTGTGCCGTAGATCAGCCGGGTAGATCGGGGCCCGCACATGCCCGTTGTTCAACGAGCACGCGTATGTTGCTTTCATGTGACCTATCGGAAGTGTAGTACTGGTAAGTATGACGATGTGAGACTCGTAGTCAAAGACTTTAAAGCAAGACAAACGCAGTATTTCGGTGTCACGCACACTGTTTGCGCTTTTCACTTCTGCTTTGCAAAACTTGCATCGCCTGGGACTTATCAATGCAAGGTTACTGCTTTGAAGGTACCTATTAGTGAGGAATACTCATGTGCTAAAATACGGAATTAAAACTTTTCATACCCGCAAGACGAGGCTGCTCTACGAACGCTCACGTGGGAGCTCATGCGGGCGAAAACTCAGCTGTCGCCCAAAGCCATCGGCAACCAACTTTCGCTTACTGTCAGCCTTTTCGGAAGAAAACCTGTTCGACGGCGGCAAAATGTCGATGCACCTAGCTGCTCAACCGGCCCGTATACCTTTCTCTGTGCGCTGTCGGAAGTACATACTCATTGCCGTTCCACGCGAATTAACGCGTCCAGTCTAATAAGGCAGCGTAGTCATTACGTACTTGAAATTTTCCGCCATTCCGCTAAATTACTGAGCCAAATGCCCTTCCAAGTGGTGCAATCGCGCCCACCTCGTCCAAGCCAATTGTTTTTCTCTGACACCGGTACTTTTTTTCAAAGCTCTTAAGTGAGGAAAGCTTTTTGGGGAGTAGGCTGCCCAGGAAATCTAGTATTCGCTTTCTATTTCTTAAAGCATTTCTTGAACGCTAGTCTCAAGTCGGAACAAAATTCACAAACGTTCGATAACTTCCATAAAATGTCTGGTTTCCGGCAATTTTCGAATTAGATTGCCAATGTTTAGGCAAGCTATTACGATCACATAGTGAATAAGTTGTTGGCTAGGAAACAGTCATCTTGGATTTGAGATAAATAATATCGGGCACCTTATACGTAGACATTGCATGAAATACATCCGAGCATCGACCACATTGCTGCAATTTTAGGCTGATTCGTTTTATTTTTGGATAATTGCTAATTTCAAACGGAATAAAGGTCAGTAGGTCGTGGTTCGCGGTTTGGAGGCATTCGGCCGGGGCTCAACAATACCGCAGAATACCCTTTTAAATATGCCTTTCCTAAAATGACAAATCCGAGAATTGTCATTGACAAGCAGTAGCCATAGTCCTTAAAAAAAGTCGCGCTATATAAAACAAGAAAGCGCGCAACCACGCCGGCTACCGGTCAGTTTTGGAGGCAGGCGGACACGCGGGACTGATAAGACCCATTGATTACTACTGCGCTTCAGACCATCGAACGTATCCACGAGTTTCACAGAGAGCCTCTGAAAGCGGAAGACAACTGATATTCGAGTGTTTCCTTTATGGCTTACCATACCAGTTATGCTAACACTAGCCGCAACTCCGATGAAACCGCTCATAGACAGTCCGCTACACTTTCTACATAGACAGCCTTTGGGTTCACACACTTCTGGAGAGACCCTTTGGGTCAAAAGCCTTCAGGCAGACCCAGGACAGACCAAAAAACTTGCGATTTTTCGGTTTTTTTTTGGAAGTCTTCTGCTCCAATCACGGGTTCGACCTTACTTGACGATGGTGCGTTAAAACAAGCTGTGGGTAGCCAGCCAGTTGAGAGCTGGAAGGGATCCGATCCCAAAATCAGCGGACGTTACTTCGGAATAGGGCTGGGGATTTGGATTTGGATTTGGAAAACCGGAAAATTGGTCGTTTTGCTTTGGATTTGGTTTTGGATTTGGTTTTCGAAAATCGGACCGTTTTTCCAAATCTTTTAACCAACTAGTTCGGAAGCTGGAACCTTTTATTCACCAAAGAAGATCGCAAAAAGTAATGTCGTTAGTGCAAATTAATCTGACTTAACGCATGTTTTGGACGTATACTCCATGGTTTTGGTCGCAGTTAAAGCAAGCTTCGAAAAATCGGATTTGGATTGGACTTGGAAAACCGGAAAATCGGTCGTTATGCTTTGGATTTGGATTTGAATTTGGTTTCGGTTTTGGAGGTCGCTTTGGTTTTGGATTTGGATTTGGCTTTTTTGGAGAGTCCCCAGCCCTGCTTCGGAACATGCGTGAAGTAAACAGCATGTGAACGTGGATGCACTCCTTTATGCCTCTTAAAGCAATCATAACACAAATAATCGGATTCCGGCGATTTAGACATCTCCGAAGCATTTACAAATGTCAGCGTCCGTGCACCATCCAACAGCGGGTGTACACTTGTCCCTGCAGGCCTCAGGATTGCAAGGAGCTAAAAAGAGAATTCATAGCGAAGCTGGTCAACCATGTTCAGCCGGGACGAAGGCCCGCCGAGCCGTGACGCGCCTACCCTAGGCCCGGCCGTTAAGAGCATATGTTGACAGTTTTCGCTCATTTTTTAACGCAAATTTTTGCCAAACAAGCACAAAATTTGCCTCTGTCGACTTGCGTGATCCCTGTTTAGCCTACTGGGCTTATAAATCAATGTTAATGGACGATTAACAGGACACCTGAGGGGCCCAAACAGATTTTTTGATCCAGTCCTAAATGCCTAACGCCTGGAAGGCCCATGAAAATATTTGATGCTTGGATGGTAATGGACGGTGGTTGTAAATACCGCATTTTCCCTAACTCTCGGCATGCCGGTCCATGTAAAATCCTCCGAGAGGCCAGCATGGAGAGCATCAGAAAATGAAAAATTTGATTTTACTTGTATTAATCGTGCATCACTTCACTTTATGGGCGGGGGGGGCCACTGCAGGAAAGGGGAGCGGCCTATTTTTTGGCGTCTCCGTGGTCGTAGCGGAATGGATTATTTGTGAAGGGGTATATTAAGGGGCAGGCAAAAGGGTACACGCCAGGGTTGCATCGAAACATTTCCCGGGTCGCAAGTCCGCCTTTCGCGAAGAGTGATAAAGGGGGGGGGGCAAGTGATAAGAACTGGCTAAAGCGCATTTTTTAGTTTGGATTTGACTTTGTGGAGTTCCGATAAACCTCTGGTGCACGGTACTCTACTAGGTAGGTCAGCTTTACCAAAGCTCGCAGAGCTTCCCACGCGTCTGCTATGCCGGGGAAAGGAGTGGAGGGTATACTTAGACGCCCGTACCGTACCGTACTGCGGTTCTATGTTCTATTCTGCGGTACGGCGTACGGTACGAGCCATTACCAGTACGGGTTTAGTACCGCCCTCCGTACCGTACTCCAGGGCACGGAGTACGGTACGTGGTTGTCAATACGGTACCGGGTGCGGTACGGGGAGGGGTGTCAGTACGGTACGGAGTCAGGTACAGGGGTGTCTATACGGTACGGAGTACGGTACGGTGGTGTTGCGTCTAAGTCTAGGGAGGGAGGCGGGAAGCGGCCTATCCTACCCCGACTGCTCTACGGCAATGTGGTTTAGAATTCACTTGCTCCTCGCCTTTTTTCCCTACTGATTATCGTAAATCGGCTAATTAGGGCCCAGGGCCCTAATTTTTTGCTTTGGCCCAAAGAGACCCTAATTATAGGGGGGGGGGGTAATTAGAGGATTTACGGTATAACCTATGTTCTTTAAAAAGTATGCACTGCAAACTTACGAAGCGGACCTGCCTTGTACAAGCCACGAGACCCGACGCTGTCCGGAACGCAGTGACCGTCCAGGCATTGTGTCTTGAACGGACACCATCCCCACATGCCGCACTGAGGATATGCCGCGACGCCGAGGTTAGCGGCTCCCAGGAGAACGACGAAGACGACGCAAACGAGCACAACGTTCTTCATAGCCGGCGGACGATGAACAATGATGGACGAGACGGCGGCTGCCACCGTTATCAACCACAAGTTCCGTCTGATTTGCACTTCGCTGGCTGCAATGAATTTACCCTTTGCGCCGAAGCCGCCAAGTCGGTCGCCTTTTGAGGTAACATTGCCGGTCTGCGTCACAATGATGGCTTCGACTGCGGTTGCTATTTGATCAAAATTTTCGGTACGATGGTATCATTGAATCTAATCGTTATTCCTCTCCTGACATCACCACAATGTCGGCCGCTGCTTGAAGTATGGGTGGCTGTCGGCACCAAAAAGACGCCGGGTTTGTCCAGCTTCCGACGCCGCATAAAGCGCTTTTCTTAGGAAAAAATGTTTCATTTTTTCCGATGAAACGAAACAAATAACATTTACATTGCTTCACTTGGAACCTCTCCTCCTTGTAACACGCTTTTTTGCATTGATCAAACGCAAAAATTCAGGAAAGCTACGATTGGGCCGTACACGCCTGCGGTTTAATTCTTTTGCGTTGACTTACTGGTAACGAAGCACCGAATTTTTTTGTAGCGTCAAAGAAGAGCTATTGTCATGTGAAATGATTAGAAAACCCTTGTCGTCGTAAAGCTTGTTCGAATTATGGTGTGACCTCCGCGGGAAAACGCGGCCTTTGTAAAACTCTCTTTATGCATTTGCTAGCGAGCCGAACTCTATTACCGACTGACTACGTCCCTTTATCACGTTCGATAGGCTGCACAAAGACCACCACGGTACGGCGTCCATAAGAGACTGGACGAGATCGCACCAACGTTAGCAGGGTACACGTGGTGGTTTCTACACCTACACAATAAACTGATATGTGCAGGACAAACAACAGCCAATTGTCTGCTATCTCACTGCAGAACAATCGTCTTTATTCGCCTTTAACTAGAAACATTAGACAAAATCTGAAGTAGAAATATACATTGAATTGCCACGGGGTACTCAGCGTACGCCACGGCGCTGTTTTACCGGAACGAACACGATTCCAGATTGCGATGACGCGCCCCACGGAACAGTAGCAGCGATCCGACAAATTAGCTGGTCGCCGATAATCCCCCTTTGGACCCCTAAAAAGGGGTCCGAACCCCCAAAATGGTGATTTTTCGAGGTTTTGCTAGAACATCGAGTCATACCTCAAATGAAAGCCCTTGATGAGCTGATTGTGAGTCCTTCTTTCGTTTGGTCGCTAGACCCCTTTGAATCCCCTAGAAAGGGGTCCGACCCCCATGGTAATTTTTTGAGGACATGATTGAACGTCACGTCGTACTATAAATGAAAGACTTTTGTGAGCCGATTACGAGCTTTGGCCTGTCGATTGCATCTGGGAACACCGCACCCTTGACCAAAGAATGAATTACTCGTCACGTTGCCTTTATCACCCTAAACGAAAAATTGCTAGACGCGCGTTGCGCGAAGCGCGCCAAGCGGCTAGTACAACCCTAATCGGCTCTCGGGTCCGTAAGATTTTTCGTGAGCTACCCCTCAAGGTTGGTAACATTCAATAGCCCTCGAAAAGTTATTAAACGAGTTTATATTTTTCTGACTGAAACCCCTTTGACCCCTAAAAAGGGGGTCAACTTTCCAAAATGGCGATTTTTCGAGGTAACGCTAGAACATTGAGTCATACCTCAAATGAAACCCTTGAAGAGCTGATTACGAATCATTCTTTTTTTTGTCTCAAGACCCCTTTGAGCCCCTGAAAAGGGGGTCAAACCCCCAAATGGTGATTTTTCGATGTCATGCTGGGATATTCCGTCATGCTGAAACAATGAGTCATACATCAAAAGAAAGCCTTTGATTACATTTATATATTATAATTGAGCTGATTACAAACTCATTCTTCGTTTTTTTTCGTCCATCAACTTCTTGCACAATCGTTTACCTATGTTTAGTTTAATACGCACTGCCACAATCGACATTGTTGGGTGACCCCTGGCCCGGGCCAGCCTTTTCGACACCCGGCTCTCAGAAAATGTTGGCATGTGTTTGAACGCGAAGCGACTGTCGCTAAAACCTGGTCACGAAAAGACTGTCCTCAGACGCCATTGCACACATCGCCAGTTGAACGCTGCCCCTCAGGAGCTCATCGCACATTCTTCAAGAGCCGCTCTAGTTGTGCCCTTTGCAGCAGGCAAGACGTGGCAACCTTAATGTCGTGAGAGTGACTACCTTCGCCGTTTGCACACTGACAGAAGAGCTCATGAAACGCATGGTATGCGCAAAGATGGTCGCATATCTCTCAACGACACATAGAATAGCGATCGGCCTTCTCAGTAGTTGATCCACCAAAACCTGTAGTACAGTCATTAGTCTTCTTCAGCGGCACGACATAGCGTACAGAGCGGTTATTACCTAGTCTATGCCAAAAGATCCAAAATCATGCAGTAACGATATGACACCATCCAAGACTCGCAGCGATATTGTACAAACCTGACCATCTGTGGTAAATCGCCTTTTGCAATGTTCCGACTTCCGCTGGATGCCGGAGCCGGAAAAGTTGCGTCCATGAAGTTTATACTGCTTTAGGGTCATTTCTACGCGCCCGTCAGGACCTGCATGAGCACCTATAGTTTGAAAACGTGGTGCTGCATAATATGTTTTGTTTCTGAAGGAATTCTTTTAGCATTTTGTAAATTGCCAGAGGGTCGCACGATAAATTACTGGCTAGCAAGAGCTCTGAGGAACTATTTTTGTACGAACGCAGGGTGGTCTCTCTCTAGCCGTACTAAGCACGACGAGCCCATCTAGCGGGACCATTATTATGTTTTTTTAGCGTGCCGCTTCTAAGCAAACTGTTTCAGTAGTCGGTTCGTGCACAATAACTTCCGCTCGCGAGGCAGAGTTTTCCCTGCCGCGTTTTTGTCTTAACGTTCGATTTAAAGAACAGACGCTTCCGGTTGTATGGACTAATTAGGAAAAGTCGAAGAAAACTTTCTATTGATGTCACGCCATAACCAGGCAAGCTGCACTGAATACCTATGCAGGCCGGTGTGTCGCGCTTCCATGATTATGTTTATGACTAGTTGTGGCCCGCTAGTAGGAGTCACGAGACCGTCCTGGGCGGTGGAAGGGTAAGGGGGGACCGAGGGAGGGGATGATGAGGGGGGGGGGGTCAATGCCACAATACCTTTTTCGGTGTTCGCGCTGGAATAGTTTTGAAACTCTTCTACAATGTCCAATTTGCCCATTAAGTGTCCCCCCCCCCTTCATAACGCTCCAATTAGCGAGTGCGAGTACAAACACTTACTCGGTTATTCCGGCCTTGGACTCGCGCTCATTCCAGGATTCAGTTTATGTGCCACCGCAATTCCCTCCATCGAAAGGAGACTACATTGTTTCTTTAAGTGCCAGGAGTTTTCTCGTTGTTATTAGTCAGGTGCGCGTCAACGTTCACTTATGAATTATGCAGAAAATGTGAGCCGTAATCGTTGCTAGAATGGCCCCGTCAACAACTCCCTCGCCTGAGCCGTCTTATATTGACTGGGAGCTTGTGAACGCCGAAACACCGTGGACACTGGTCTACGTCGTGTTGATAGCATTCCAGCTGAGCGTAGCGTTGCTTATTCTGCGACGTGGACGCAGTGAGAAGTCCTTCAGACAGGCCTTCTTCGTGCTATTTGTTGCGGTCACCATCGTCGACTCCGTTCTAATGATCGGCGTAAGTTGTGCGAAGTACAACAACTAAGTGATGGCAGAAAAGTGACCGAAAGTTTGCCCTCTATTAAGAACAACTGTTGTTAAATTCACTACGAATATTGTCTTATAATGTAGTGAAAGTTAACTCAAAAGGGTACCACCTGAGAATCGAGTGATCACCTCATCATATGGGGCAGGCAGTACTTTCTCTAACCTCATTATATCATTACGTCTAACCCCTTCCATAATGAAAGGACCGCTCCATAACGCAGGTAGTAACCCCAAAAGGCTATGAACACCCGCTCAGTTTTTGCAGAACATACTATGGTACGGGCCGTATTGTATTCCGTACCTTACTGCAGTTAAATGCTCATTTCCAGCCCAAATATAGCAAATTTCTGACGCTTCTGACCGAAAACCGAAACATTTCGACAAGAATGATGTGTTCGCAGGCGTATTTAACACTGTAAAAAAGACAACAAATAACAGTATTTTAAAGCTACTGTTATCTCTTGCCCTATTGTACCCTTTTACTGGCGAAAAGGCAGAACATTTGGTATTTTTATGGTGGTATTAAGGGGCCGTACTCCGTATCGTACCGCATAATGCTGCGACGTACTGGTACGGTACGGAGCTCATACGAGGGTAGGCTCAGTATACGTCACCGAGTACAGTACGGAGGCGGGTTGGGGGGGGGGGGTCAGTACGGTACGAAGCGGGTACGGCGGATGCGGTGGTGGGCGGGGGGGGGAGGGGGGCATTTGCAAGATTGCACCGACTTTGATCGTTTAGGACCGCCTCGGAACATACGTTTTTGTGTTCTACCAAACGCCAGTCTACGATACAATTCAGTGGGCCCTAAGGGCCGTTGATTTCGTCGGAAGCAACTTACAGGCGCTATTCCACACGGCGATCGCGGCTAATCGCTTCACCGCGTTCTACTTCCCGCTCGAGTACGACTCCATTTGGACGCCGCGAGTGGTCCGCGCAGTGATTCTCATTCTTATCGGGATTGCGATCGCGCTGGGGATCGGTAGCTTTCCCGTCTTAGCGCTTACGCAGTGCTACTGCATCGATGAGAACGCTGACTGGGACTCCTACAAAAAGCAGATGGCCAGCGAAGGCCTGATTGGAACGGATTTCTACGTCGACGTTGTAAGCTTTGTTTACGTTTTTACTGAAAAGAACTGAATGCGGTCCGAGTGCTGAGTGCACCGCAATAAGGGGACCTTTTTTGGTTCTAAAAATGCCGGTCTTTTTACCATTTATGACCATTTTGACCATTTTGCGGTTTTTTAACCGGATAAACCCATCCCTGCCCTCCGACCATTTTCTCGAGCGGACCGTAGAAGCGGCATTTTTATCCGGTTGGCGAAAAAAAAACACCCACGACAATGCAGTAAAGGTAGGTGGTTCCTCGAAATGCAGCGCCTCTCTTTCCCATACCGCAGTAGTACCAAATTAATGAGACAGTAAGAGCTTTTAGTACCTTCTCCACGATTTCCTTCGCGCTATGAATTACGCACTATGTTCCGTTGTCAGTATTGCGCTGAGCATCGCGACCGTCGTCAAGCTGCGCTTCGTGAATCGCAACGGCGGCTATATTCGGCATGCTACAAAAGGCCCGGATGTGCGGCTGTTCGGTGCGTAAATTTCTGCGAAAACCTACCGGTTGAAAACGCTGAACCGTTTACAGACGCTCTGCAGTATTGGCAAAGCCCATCTTGAACTGAAACAGTATTGGCTAGCTGATACTCTGTACCTTCTGAAATTTTAACCAATCGCTGTATCAGCAAAAAAGGCACTTCTCTCGAAAATAACCCCTCTGACCGCTAGCTGTTCACTCTCCTTCGGCCCTCTATTCACTGAATTTTTACGTTTATAGTCTGCATTTCTAGAAATTATAGAGACTCGTCACCCCCCCCCCCGCACCGACCTCACGATTTCTTTCACATTCTCCACCCCGACAAATATTTTTAGTTCGTTTTTTCGGGTAATTTTCAGCGTACGGCAACAGCGGTAGAAAACCCTTGCTTGACCTCTGCTTTGTAAGATAGCCTTAAAGATAAAGCCCGCCGCAAACGACGCCAGCAAAATTTGACCAAAATTGGTCATATAGTAAAAATCATCGCTGAGCGGCGCTAGCAGTGCCAGCTCAAGGTCTCCGTTTAGCCTTATTTTTGCGAAAAGGAAAAATACAATGTGGCTCTCGGTTTTCCGAGGCCGATAGCCGATGTCAGTCCCAGCACTGTGACTGTATGTATCAGTGTTTGTGCATAATCTCTACTTAATGTCGCCGTACAAAGCATTTCAGTGCACTCGCTTTTGATGTTCCTGCTCCAGCTGCTGATCGCGCTTCTCTACTACAACTCTGTAACAGATGCCATGGACCGTTTTGCCAAGAGATACCGGGAAGATTACGGCTATGTCGGTCTGGAATGGCTGCACCGCTTCAATAGCGAGATCTGGTTGGGTGGCGGAGAAGCATGTGCACGTGAAGCAGAGTCAAGCGAGCCTGACTATGCTCAGTGCAGCTTTGTTTGGGTGTTCGTGATGGTCTACCTCGATCTACGTTTGCTGACCCTGGCGTTTACTGCAAGCGGGGGCGTTTTCCTGCTAATCATCAGGTGGGTCCTTGTGATGTAACTTTATGGATAGGGGTGAGACGATTATTTTTGGCTATGCTTGACGGTTGCGTAAAGAACTAGCAAGCGTTAAAAAGCATCGTCCTCTCATTCACATGCACAGCTCGCTGTGGTGTGACTGCAACCACCTCTGCTCGCGGGCCCAAAATTTTAGGCCCGGCCTGGGCCCGAGCGTGCCGGGCCGAATTGGTCCGCGGGCCGTCCCGGCCCGGTTCGCCAGTGCGGTTCTCCGGGCCGGGCCGTCCTTAAAGTTGGCCCGGTCCGGCCTGGGCCCGGGCTAGCAATCCCGTGCGGCCCGCTGAGCATTGTTGATTGCAACTTAATAGTGATTTAAGTGGCCAAGTGCGGCGAGCATACTCTCAGCTCTGCCTGTCATGGCTGCCTATAATGAAGAGCAAGCCCACGATGGTTATAGCGGCGGCTTCGTCGACTTCAACTTCTTTTTACGACCGGTCGCCCATGTTCACCGTCGTGGGTTAGGAGAGCGTTTGGTTTTACATGCCTGACCGCTGATGAGTGTTTAAGCTGTTTCATCTGCGGCGCTTTATTGTTAAAAAGAAGGGCAAGTTCACGAGCGAAGTTAGCGCCCAACTATCAATATTTAGAATGAAAAGAAGCCAGTCAGAAATCCACTTTTCTGAATAGTTATCGCGCTTAATACCGCACGAGGCAGAAGTATTTGTTGTCACACAGTGTCTACTACCGGCCTGGCTGCGCTTCGAGCAGTCGGCGGGTTAGGGTCCCTTATGGGGGGGGGATATTATGGGGGGGGGGAACAAAAATTATGGGGGGACCAATTNTAAGATATCCTATAAGAAATTAACCCTTTCTATAAGAATTAACTATAAGAAAGAAATAAGAGAGATATATAAGAGGTAGAAAATCATGCCCCCCATGTTCATTTTTTGCCCCCCCCCCCCCGCATAAACTTTTTTGCCCCCTCCATAATAATCTTGGCCCCCCCATAAGGGACCCTAACCCAGTCGGTGCCGCTATCGGGGATTACTTGTACCAAACAGATGTTTCTAGGGCACCAAGTACAATGCTCGCTATCGCATGGCAGTAGGACCCTCTCTCAGAGGCCGTGCCTTGAAAAACGGGCATAGTTTGAGAATATTCAGGTTGAAAGCCCCGTCTAAAACCGTTTGGGCAGACTAATCCTTGGTACCCGATACATCATTGCTCGCATACATCTCTTTCGCTAACGCAAGGAAGCACAAGGTTTATGATGACGGGATGGGAAAGTTTCGTACCTGGGTATGTCGGTGCTCGGATGTCGGACGGCAAGACTGCGTCCAGAAACTCCATATTGTTTGCGAAACATTTGCACTTATTTTAAGGTGGATGGGCGGTGATTTCGTAGCTGGCCGGCTACTAGCATCTCAATCCTTCAGCGACCGCTTTGGCGGAAGCGTGCGATTTTGCCGCCCACAGCTGGCAAGTTGTATGCTGGCACAAACTGGCAACGTAATGAAAAAGCCACGACGAAAACGTTCGTACCAAAATATGCATCCCTCCACAGTGCTTCAAACGACTACGAAAAACATATCGCACATAACGTGATACCTCCCTAACTAATTTTCAGCTTCGCTGTCAATGCCGCTGGTCTATAAGCTATGCCCGGGGTGTACCGAAATTCCTTCCGATTTTTCTATTCTTATTATTTCTTATTGTCTTATTTGTACGGAAGGACACGCCAATTTTTTTCTTAACCATAAAGCCTCTGAAAATGACGAGGGACGAGGCTGTTCGTTTCTAGTTAAAAATTTCCGTTCGAAAAAAAACTGTCTGTATTTCTCGCATTTGCAACTTGGATGCTCCGACTTTCCGCAAGCCCGTTCCCGGCCTCTACCAATGCTTTTAGGTTGTTGGATGTCAGTCGTGCATATGCCACTTGGGCTATTGTTAGATGTAAAGTGCCGTCCGAGCTGATGCACTTTGGGTCAAAACCTGGACACAGTGAAACGTACGCTTTTCCCGGGGACGGATTTCCACGTCTCGATGCACATTTAATTAAATCTCAGCGTTTTTCAACAAATTGCGAAAACCTGTCATAAGCGAGGTAGAAAAGACCAAAAAACAGAAGCAATCGGCGATTTTCGCTGTTCCACCTCTCTTGAAGATTGTAGTAGTACAGTTCTGTATGTACCAAAAAAATGTTCTTCCGCACATTCCCTAGCCGTTACTCCAGTCATCCATTCCATCGGTCCCTTAAAGCTTTTTTTGCGTGCCGGCTCTGCACGTCTTTAAGCCGGGTGCCTGCATTTACCTTCATCATAATCCTTGATTTTAGAAGCACTTTTTTACATACATAGTACTTGTATGAAACGATGGCAGTAGGTCGAAATGGCAGTGGGCGACTTGAACAACCACAGTGTCGATGTGAAACCAGCGGATGCAAAGGTCATGGAGGTGGATCGGTTGGGGGCCTTAAACCTGGAGGTAAACGGTTTGTTCGTAGGAGCACGCTTGGTTAGCCATCTCGGGTTGGTAATGCGCTCGTAATACGAATGTTTTGTGCACAGAATCGCTGAGGAATGTTTACTCAGGAGGTCGAGTGTCCTCCCTTTCAATCTCCTGCACGTATGTACGCATAGCCGAACTTCGTAGCGGGGTGATTTATCAATGTTTTCTTCAAAGCTGCAAATAAGTGCAACGTGTACTAAGGGTAAGGTGCTAAGAGCCTAAGTGCTGAGGATGAGGGTAAGTCGAAGGATAATATCGTTCATCGGCTGCAGCCGAGAGTCTTCAAACGTGCGCTATATTCCTAAAACCTGCGGTCGGATTCCCGGGCAGGATGGTTCCTGTTTAATGAAACTCCCTATGAAAATGAAAAATGGACTACGCCACTACTTCCGTCACCAGGCAATAAAAGTAGTTCCTGCAAAAGTCCGGCCGTACTACCTGTGCCGGCCAATGTCATCGCTAGAAGCACCTTCGATAGTAGCTCTAGCACTAAACTGACCAAAATAAAACAAATAACAAAGGCTAGCACTATGACCGCACGTATGGCGAGACCCTTCAGAATATTGGTTCGTACCCTCGTCCACTTTCTTGCTTTATGAGAACCTGCCACGTTGCCCGGTACTCTCGATGCAAAATAAAACAACCAGTGCACACGGACATTCGTGTCCTTACTGAACGGACCGTTCTGCACACCATCCTTCTCCAGCCGATTATTTAAGTGTAGGAAGAGGTCAGAGATGAATGGGTATCAGCCTCAATAACCGGTCATTTCTGGAATCGGATCGTAATTGGCTCCGGAGCTTCCAACCAGGCCCGTTTTAAAACGGATTTGCGAACTCCAAAAATTCTATTCGATGATGATGACGATGTCGATGTAGCGACGTTTCCTTGACTGCCGTGGCAAAGGTTTAGTCGGTCTTGAGAAAACTTTACGTCTTTATATGATCCACCTTCTCATTTTCCGTCATGTCAAGTCAAAAAGGGTGTCATTGCGGGGATCCAGTGTGGGTTTTAGACTTGTCCAGGACATGGCAGGAGCAGACTAGGTAAGCCTACAAAGATGCTTTTACGGTTTTCCTCACCGCTTTTGCCTACATAAGTCAATGTGTTTTCGCATGGCTTTGCACATATTGGTAGAACAGTTGCCGGAGCAGATGCGTACGAATACCAACTCGCTCGGATACGTCTTGGATATCTTAGACAACTACAACTGCTGTAGTTGTATAGTTGTAATTTAATAGTCAATTCATTTATTAAATTTTATGAAAGAGCTAATTGACTTCAAGTCCTGGATTGCTTTCTGCAAAAATCATCTCTGTAACGGGGTTGTCGTCATCAAAGACAGCCCTCCCACCGATGTAACTGCCATTACGGGCGCTCGCTTCTCTAGACCAAGCATTTTCCTCGCCGCCGCGCGGTAAGGCCGGATGAAGTAGACGGTTGTTATAGGATTAAGCAGAGTGATCGTAGTCGCGGCGGACGTTACGAAAGCAGACGCTAACCCCGGCGACGACTGCGTGGCAATTGCGATGAGGAAGTACGCAATAGGTACGACTGCGGTGACGAATGGGCCGATGGCCTTAGAACGAAAACGGTGAATAACACATGGGACCAACTTACCGCATTTCCTCTAACTAAAGTCCCCTTGGAACATGGAACCCCTACCAAACACCTCGGGGCGCTATTATTAATACCACCTCCAATTAGACCTCCATTAAGAGTCGAGTGCTTTGTCTCTGATAGGGTCAAATTTGTCGTTTAGTGCATAAAGAGCGACCTCTGGCACCGAAAACCAGCGTTGTTCAGGCTCTATGGCGATCCAAACTTGTGAGTTCGCCAGAATTTTGTGGGAAATTTTTAGTACTTTTGACATCTATTAAGATATGGTATTAGATTGGATAGACCTTACATTCCGTACTACGGTACGGGCAGTACCGTATTCCGTACCGTACTGTACGGAGGACGGTACGGCTATGGATCAGTACAGGATGCCGTACCGTACCGTACTGGCCCAGTACGGAGTACGGTACGGCAGGACCCCCAGCACGGCGCCGTATTCCGTACCGTACTGCAGGCTATTGCTCGGGTCAAATAAATAAATTATTTGCTTTATTCAAATAAAACGGAATCAAATAAATAATTTATTTATTTGATTATTTATTTGATTCGTCTGGAGCCTCCTTATTTATTTGATTGAATCAAATCAAATAATTTATTTATTTGATT
>JNEY01000038.1:150027-163201 GCA_020875895.1 Aphelenchus avenae | reverse complement strand
AAAAAAGTAGCCCTGTTATGATAACACAATTTCTGGACGTTCCCTTAGTAAAGCATGCTCTTAGGCGGCATACTGATGGACCGCAGAATAGCCACTAAAGCAGTATTTTTGGCACACTTATGTATTCGTTGGAGCCTATTTGGCTCCAAGGGTTAATCAACGACTCCGGTGGGAGAATATTTGCGTGTGTTTGGTTCGAATTATTAAGCACTGAACTTAAGAAACTTGTTCTCTCGAGGCATGATTGTATCAACTGTTCGAAAAAGTCTCATACTATCTCTTTACTTTTGGCCAAAGTCACAGGCACCTTTTAATTTTTTGGAATTCCTGATTGCAACAAGTCATTGAGAGGGCGGTGCCTTCCATCCAGTTCTCGGCGACGTCTTGATAAAAGAAACGACGGAATCTAATACAATTGGGAAGCAGTTTTCCTGCTTTTGGGAATGTTAGGGAGGCACCGAATTTTAGGAGTTCGTGGCCTCACGTCTGGGATGGACGGCATGGAGGATATCCCAGCTAAGTTGTATTCCCATGTCCGCTTAAGCTAATCAAGACTTCCCATTTAAAACCGCGTCGGTGCGCATATTTGCTCGCAAGTCGAAGGAGCCATTCGAGAAACCCGTTGCAGTATCTGTCGTTGCGCGTTATGATTCACATCGCTAAAAAACAAGAGTGTTGGACAGTGGGTGATTCAAAGGGGAACTACATGAAAGGCAGCCAGGCCGGACCAGAGATGTTCAATAGAAGTTAAATTGTCAGATCATTTTATATAGTGCGGCGTCAGGCGACGTCCTCCCTGACCTACCCTCCGTGACGCCAATATGACCCTGGTCCGAGACACCCTCCGCTTGACCCTCACGTAATTTTTTGACGCTCCCTTATCGAGAACGCGTGCTTTTATTAGTGGCATACAACTGCGCTACTTCTTCGTTTTACATCTGGTTCCCTGAGCAGATGCTGTAAGAAGCTGTTCCTGATCCGTCGTTCGAACAACTCCGTCGTAAGACCACATCTCATTTGGAATGTTGTTCAGAATCACGTAGCTAAATTTTGTTGGCTATGCCTAACAGAAAAAAATAGGAAGATTCTTTCTTTGTTCGAGGAAGAGCTACAAGTCGAAACTTCCATGCTGCGCCCAACAGAATCCAGATTTTTCGCTACCATGGCTCTTCGGAAGTCTTGAACGGACTATAACACTGAAATACCTAGAGGTAGTCGCGGACCCCCCCCCCCCCCCGTACCGCACTCCGTACCGTACTGACCCTCTCCGTACCGTACTCCGTACCGTACAGTACGGTACGGAATACGGTACGGCCCGTACTAGGCCGTACCGTACTGCCGTACTAGCGCATTTTTTCCAGAAAATCGTGCCGTACTGGACGTGACCTCCGTACCGTACACCGTACTGTAGAATGCGGTACGCAGTACGGTACGGTACGGAATACGGTACGGCCGACTACCTCTAGAAATACCTGCACGCGAACTGCCGCAGACTCCGAGAATTGAATCTAGCCTGACTGTCAGTATGACAATCGTTCGAGCGTTCTTGAGAATACATGTCAAGCGGAGAAAGATGAAAAACATGCTCATAGGCGTGGACTGCCAGCGAGCTTGGACTTCTCATAATGATGATTACAGGCTGCTTGAAGTCGCACGGGCAAACAAAAAGCGCAGACGTACCGTGTAAAATCGGCCGTATGCCGAGCACCGTGCAGCACTGAGGCACTCAGTGAACTGATAAAAATTAAAACTGCTTCCTGTAGACGAAATTGCTGATTCTGTTTTTAATATGCTTGGAGCAAAAAGTGCGTCGCAGACAACGGAACAACTACACTTTTATCCTGGCGAAGGCGAAGTGTGACACAGCGCCAGAGCTTCCTGGAGAAGGCCAGACTTTCGCGTCGGGACCGTTTTTCCAAGTTCTGGCTAGTCCATACTACTCACGCAGTCATAAAATACCCGAAAATACGCAAACAGTTTTAAGCACTTACCCATTTTATCTCCGCTAGAGTTTCAAATTTTCGATTAGAGGAGGAGGGAGGGGGGGGGGGGTTTACATGGCTTTTAGAGGGAAGCGTAGTTACAAGCGGGGCGGGAGAGGGTTCAAGGCCTTGGCCCCCCTTTGGTAGTTTTCTGAAGATTCCGATTATGACCCCTTTAGGGTATAAAACGGGATTTTAGTGTTTTTAAAGCTAACATAGCCCGCCGCAGGCGCCGACAAAAAGATTTTTACGGTTCTTAGGCAAGAATTGCTTGAAAATTTGATCAACCGGTCGGAATTGAGTTGACCAGCGTTAATGGTTGCTGTTGTGCCTGCATAAACAAGCGATTTAGCTGCATGCCGCTGTTCGTTTCACGTGGCAGCAAGCGCGCGATGCCTGCCAGGAATTCGCGGCTCAGTCCAGCAACATTAACGACCTCGTGTCTATTCATTCCGGTCCAGAAAACAAGTACATTGGAGGTAAGAAATAATGAGCCCTATCCATTAAACTGTTCAAACTGGAAACGTGGACTTGTTTTCCCTGTATTTCTTAGACACCGTTGGTCCGCCGAACAACGAGTGGCCCACGTGGATCGGTTTAAAGCTGTCGTCGAAGGGCGAGCTCACGTGGAGCGATGACTCTCTGATAGACCTTGTGCGTACTGAAACGAATTCGGCCAACAACTGCAGCACTGTCACAAAGGAAAGCAAGGAACGCTGCGGTCAATTCATGTCGAGCCAGAACGGCAAGTGGCGACTTGCCGACTGCGATGAGGCGAAAATGGTGAACGTCGTATGTCAGCTGCTACCAGGGAGCTCCGTCGAAGACCCTCAAGATGTGTCGAAGGGGGCTTAGACGCCACAATCTCCTCCATTTGATCCACAATAAAGCTCGACGCGTCTGCATAGACATGATTACGGAAAAACGTGTGGACATGATGAAAGATATTCTTGTCTTTTACGTAGGGCTGAACGAAGCTTCGTGACCGGTGGCGTTCCGCAGTCAGCATAGACACATCTCGGAATCGTTGTTATCGTTAGATGACGTTCTCGGAGTATGGCGCGTCTGAAATGCCGGGGCACGACGAACAAAACCACGCCCCCTTAAAAATGGCAGCCCTGCCTGTGCCCCAAAAACTTCATCAGAGGGGTAGTCGAGCCCATCCTGCAGGGAATGCAAGACCGTAAATTCCTTGGGGAATCTCGGGGAACGTGAGGAAATCGTCGAGGGGGGTAGGCCTCGAAACCGTTTATTCGTCTAGCATTCCGCGAGAACGTCATGAAGAAACTAACAAGTGCACGAAGCGCGCCTGTGACGCTAGCTCTTGCTAGAAAAAATGTCGCACATAACAACTTTTGCGCGGAAGTCCACCACACGTAAGTTACAGCTGAGGAAAAGCACCCACCCAACTGTTCACACTTCGAGCTGACGCAAATTATACAACAGAAAGTCATGCTACGTTAAACAAATCCCTAGAGGAATTGGCATACCAGTAACGGTCACGACAGGAAGGAAAGCCAAAATATAGTGGGCAGCATGTCAATAGGGGGGGAAGGACGTCCATATAGGCGTAAAACACGTATATGTAAGGGGAATAAACTAAGTGACTATGGGTAGGTAGCTCATACATAGTGTACATGTTTTTCCGCCCAATGTATACTGTATAGTTTGGTTTTAAGTAACCGGAAAAGCATGACCCACCCGCGATGTTTTGCTTCCCGACATTGCAGCTTAGTTTTGACTCATTCAACGAGACTACCTATCAAACGCGCTTTTGTGTTGAGAACCTGCATCATACTGAAAAGCGGGCTTTTTTGTCTACTTGGTTCTCGCTCGAATTAAGAGCATTCTAGCAGGCCTTCGCCAAAAACCTGTTAGGCATCGAACAGTACTCTGGTACGACGTTGTGCAAGTATAATTTCACGCTTATTTGTGCTGTACACATTATTACAGAATCAATAAAGATTTTTACGTGGTCAGCTCTGCGAAAATTGCAGAGGCAAGCACTTGATATTGAACGAAATCACGGCGACTCCTATCGA
Organism: Aphelenchus avenae; assembly: GCA_020875895.1. Taxonomy (NCBI): domain Eukaryota; kingdom Metazoa; phylum Nematoda; class Chromadorea; order Rhabditida; family Aphelenchidae; genus Aphelenchus; species Aphelenchus avenae. The sequence goes on along the minus strand of JNEY01000038.1, from coordinate 159,177 downwards.
AACATTTATCTTAGAGGGAGATCATCGTCATTCAGGAGCATTTGAAGTAAATAATGCCAACGATCGTTGCTTTATAAGGCCGAATCGAGAAAGGATTTTGCCATTTCTCGTCCTCAAGTGAGTAGAATCAATACGTCGGCTTGCTCCAAAACCCGACCCATAGCTTCTTTCATTTTTCTTTCTGTTTCTTTCAATTCGACTTTTATCTAAGCAAAATCTCGACGTAAAAACCAAACTGTTCTGGTTTAAAAACCTGACGTGGCCCTTCATTTCTACAGTTCCGCCTGCGCCTTCTTCGGCTAGCTTGTCTTATCCGTCCGCATTCGCCGAAGTCTCGCAGTAGCGTTACAAACGGTTGGCCAAAGGCTATCCTAAGGCACAATAGACGTTTTTGTTTGTAATTTATGTTCCACAAAAAAATAGTAAAGGAGCAACCAAATCCGCGTATATACGCTTACACTAAGACAGAACCGCCTGTAGTGACGGATCATGGGCGACGAAAAAAAAACACTGAAGGCCTACGCAAGAAACGAGCTTCGAGCTTTCCCCAGAGCCAGACCTTGCGACACAATTTAAGATTAATAAAAATCACTGAAATCCCGCACTTTTCATTTTTTATGTTTCCCGGAAGAAATACCGGAATACAAGAACGAACAGCTATGTTATGATGCTTGTGGCCAGTAGCCCATATTTATCGCGATTGTGCTGGTACGGTGACAAAACCTGTAGAAGCACGTCCCCGACATGCCTATAGCGGCGGCGCCAGGGAACTCGTCCACCATCGAAGAAAGGTGCATACGTTGCAGCCGATCTTGTTTTCAGCCGTTAACGCTATCGGCAGAAGGTTCAGCCGATAATGTGATCGGCTGAAATTTCAGGCGATACTGTAAAAAAAAACATCGTCGGCTAGGCGTTAACGTTTCGGCACACTGTGTTCGGTCGCGGAGTTTTCGATCCCGGCTAAAATACCAAAAAGACTTTTCGGTCCCAAAAAATTTTTTTCCGTTCGGTCTCGCTCATATTTTTTTCGCTCATTTAAACGTGCAAGAAATAGTAAACTACAGCACGTGCGTGCCAAGTCGGAAGTAGTTTAAATTTTCGACAAGGGGATCCAGAATTATCCATACAACCCTAAAGGGCTCTGTGTCCGATGCTTTTTTGTCTTCAGTCTCTAAGAGTTTGGCATCATTCGATAGCCCCTGATCGGCTGTAACCTCCTTTTGACCCCCTAACAAGGGGTCGATCCCGCAAAATGGAGATTTTTCAAGTTCGCATTGGAACATCGTATTATACCCCAAATCAAAGCCCTCGAAGAGTTAATAGGTTTAATGGTCAAGGGAGCTGGCCACCGGCCCGGCGCCTTCCTCCGGCCCCACGCGCCGGGAGCCGCTTCGAGGCTCGTATTCACCAAGCGGGATGACGCTGTCAAAACGAATAAGCGCGATTTACTTTTAGCTTGCGAGTTTCTGCACCTTATTTCACCTATAAGCTGAAGGACGTGTCACCTTGATTCGAATAGCATCGGCGCGGGTCGTTTAGACCGCCCGATAATGAAATGCTGAGCACGTTACGCATTCGCTTGGCCTCTAAGCATACCGTATTTCATGAAATATCCCCCCATGGGGGTGTATTTATCATTGGGGTCCGGGACCCTGGGGGTTTATTTTTGGGGGCGGGCTTATTTTTGGGGAGGCGATATTTCAGGAAATACGGTAATCGCGCCTTGCCTAATTTATAAGCAGCAAAACCTGATGCACACCAATATTTCGGTGCTCCGTGAGCTCTTAATTAAAAATAAAAATAACCAAATAACGACTTCCGCTTTTTTCGCGTAGAATGCCTGTGACGAATGGGACATTCCAGGCGAAGGGGTTTGCTTCTGCTTTCATTAGGCAGTCTTTAGTGGAAACCTGACAAATTACGCAGCAGATGCAAAGAAGACATCCGCTTTGTAAGCGCTTGGCACTTCTATCGGTAGTGTTGAGGTCGTACGAGCAATCTTTGGTAGTACGCCAGCCCGCTTAAAACATTGAGGCCATCGACTATTGTCAATTTCGATGTTTGCAATGAATGACGAATAATTCTTCTCACATTCAAAGCAAGTCATTTGCAAAAAAACAGAAAGACGTAAATGGGCAAGCCTTAAATAAATATCAAAATAGTTTCGACCCTCCGAAGATAAAAAAATCGGATACCAAATCTTAAGGTGACAAATAAAAGACAAAGATAAGTGAATAAATTGAATTGAAAATAGAAAAGAATCAGTGCATAAAATTATAGTTTCTTAATGACCAGACCCCCCATAATGAACCAAAAAATATTGCCCCCATAACGAAGTGCCTCCCCCCCATCGGAAAGTAGTACCCAGTAGTCATCGCTGTACGCCCTACCATCAAGTATGAGCATGAGGCGGTTTCGCAAACACCTAGCCCATGAGTAGTTTTACAAAAAAACCTGTTGGCACACACTATCTGTTTCAGCAGGCACTAAAAATGTATACAACGAGAACGGCTAAGACCAACCATGTCGGAAAGGTTGAAATGTAAGCCAGTTGGGCTTTTTCGGTGGTCTCGATAAGACTTTATCGCATTTGTTAAACAGCTCGATATTCACCTGCGAAAACCTGGGCAGCGGCATAGTGCCCTGCATGTGATACTATGAATACTGGGATTTGCATAAATGTGAGCATTCTCGTCGCTATTTTTGACGATTGTGTCATATCGCAAATCCGACTCAACCCCTATTTTTACGGGATACATTAGACTTTTTTTTGGCTGCTGCAGGGCTTCCAAGGTTGTCCGTAATGTCCGTTGCTTAGATACGCTTTGTGAGATGCATACTGACAACGGCAGAGCACCTGTAAGTACCGAGCGACTGTCGAATTATTTGCGCAATGCATGCCCTTAATCAGCTTCTCGGACTCATGTCTGAAATCCAGAATTTAGTGAGCTAAGCCCAAGGTTTAGCTATCATGAATGTAGCTGAAAAAAGGTTGATAGCGAGGGCATTGCCTGAGCGGTATCCAGGGCTGTTAACGGTTCCAGCTAAATGCGGAACCGGGCCGACTCGGCCGGTTCCGGTTCCAATGCCCGGGGACGGTCCCGACTACGGCAAAGCAGAAGGAAAGATTACAAATTCTAAGAATTAAAAGGAAGGATTTATAAATTCTTCTGTAACCCAAACGAACGTGACCCAAACAAGGTGACCCAAACAAACGTGACCCAAACAAGGTGACCCAAACAATCAGTAGCCTCTTGAAATGACAGAACCAAGTTCACGGACTATTCAACTGAGAGGAAATTTGGGCGAACAAAAGCCAGTTTGCATTGGACGCACCTGCGCGGGGCTATTATCGGAACCCACAGCAAATTCTAATTTCTATCCAAAAATTGTAGGAAGTTGAAACGACGTTTCAGCACCTTTTCTGGCTCATACCTTAGACCTTCTGATTGTATCGACGCAAAAGTGCATCTTCTATTTTTCCAATTTCTTTTACTAGATGGCGACTACCTAACACAGAGGGCATGGCTGGATCTTATTCATGGCGTGGCGGTGCACTCAACATCGAAGACGACGAATTCTGGGCCGGAAAAAATATATAAACATTGAAAAATTTAAAAACCTGTAGCTGTGCGCCACGAAAATGACTGGTTTGTCATACCAATTTATCCTCGACACACAACACATCAAAACAATTTATGAAAAGCGAGCAGTGGACCGCTACTGGACCGAAACTGGAAACAAACTAATTATTGGCAAATTGTTGTGCAGTGCAACGCCGGCTTCATATGCTTCTAGCAGGGTGAAAGCATAAAATGACCACCACCGCTATGCTTGTCGATTAGAGGTTTTTTCAAGGAAATTGAACGAAATTCGCCATCGTGCTGAAAGCTCGTCACGTCACGAGTAGTTATAAAACATGAAATGAACACTCAAAACTGAGGCTCAATAGAATCTAATGCTTGCGACAGCGACTTTACATTAAGCCGACTAATCAAGAAAGCTACATGTCTACCGCAAACCTAAACTTAACCTTTACGTAGGCTCCAAGTTCGGCCTACAAAACGAATATGAAACTGAAGCATCTTAAACGCGTACAGAAAACTAAGACAACAAAAGCTCGGTCATTATAATGAACCGGCGGGCTCAGGATCCGCGGATCCAACTGAAGAACGGAGAGCAGGTCGTCCAGACATCTTTCGGCGATCGTTTGAAGTGCACCAGACTTCTGCGAACGTACTTGCGTCCCGCAGATTCCGACGCGTCTTCTTGAGTTTACGAGGTCCATCCAGCCCCGAAGCCAAAGCGCTTTGCAAGTGTTTGACACTCGGGAAAGATTCGATCGAAGCTAGGAGCTGTCAATCTGGACACAGCGTCGCGAGCTCTCGGATGCGTATTGTTAAGTAACGCGCTTTAAAATCTTGATCCTCGTGAGGCAAGAGCGCGTCAACTCTTCGAAAAAGAATTTGTTTTTTTTGTTTACTTTTGGGCAAACTAGCGATCACATTTCATTTTTTAAAAATTAATTGTTGCGACACGTCACTGCAATAGGGAGGTGTTTTCAATCCAGGCCTTGTGATGTCCAAGGGAAAGGAACGACGCAGTTTAATCCACTGCAGGTGGTTTTTTGTTTTTTTTTTGGCATGCTATGAAGGCAGCGGATTTCAGGACTTTAAGCAAGTTAGTGACATCATGTCTGGAAAGGACACCACATAGGATGTCGCTGAGAATTTCTTTTCCCATGTCACCTTAGTGCTGATCGGCTTGCCGTCGCAAAACTACGCTACTCTGCATGTTTGTCGCGCTGCATCGTTGTACGATTGCTAGGTATAACGAGTATGCTAGCTTATCGTAAAATGGCTTTTTAGCGCAACGCCAGGCTTGCGGGTTTTTCCAAGTATCCATACAACACTAATCGGCTCTCGGGTGGGTCACAAAAAAATTTTGAGCTACATCTCCGATTTTGGTATCATTCGATAGCCCTTGAAAAACTACTGAACAAGTTTAAATTTCAGACAAATCGGTTCCGTTTTCGAATATTTTATGATTTTTTGAAATTTCTAAATTTTAAATTTTTGGTGTTTTCGCCTATTGTAAATCGCCGTTACTTCCGGATGTTTCAAACAACCCCCCTCGAGTTTGGTAACATTACGTAGCCCGTAAAAAACGGTGGTATATGTTAGAATTTCAGAAGAATCGGAAGCGATTTCGTATTTTTATGATTTTTTGAAAAACCACGATTTAACCTTTTTCTGTCCTATGGCGCAGTGGTAAGTCGCCGGCACATGGTTCTGAAGTCGCGGGTTCGATTCCGGCCGCGGGAGAATCTTTTTTTTCCCGCCACAGAACGCCGCTTATTACAAACCATTCGTCATATTGGGCCCAATACCCCCATTAGAGCCCCAAAAAGGGGCAACCCCCATAATAATGATTTTTCAAGATCTTGCTGGAACTTCACGTCGGGACTCAAATCAAAACCCCTGGTGAGCTGATTACAAACCATTTTTAATTTTGGCTTAGACCCCCATTGGCCTCCATAAAGAGGGGTGACCCACTAAAATGGTGATTTGTGAATATTCACGTCGTAGCTCAAACAAAAGCCCTTGGAGTGGACTGCAGTAATGAGTTAAGGGTCAGCGGGGGGAGGCTGCACCGAACGTTTATAAAGCGTAAAAATTCTGTCGTCAGGAGAGAGGAGGGGGGAGTCGAATTGCATTAAAAACGAAAAGTCGGTGAGGGAGATGTTCTGCATAAGAGGTCAACATCCAAAATTGGTAATTTTCCAAGGTCATGTTGTCACGTGGTACCTCGTATTAAAGCTGCTGATGAGGTATTACACATCATTCTTTGTTAGGGCTTAAGCCTCCGTTGACCCAGATAAATACAAATTATTCATTATTTTGAATCCATTGGCGTGCCCATTTAGGACCATCACAATCTTAGCCAAAGAACGAAATCTCCCCACGTGGTGTTCATCACCATGTTGAACATTTCCTAGACGCGCGACGCGCGAAGCGCGCCAAGCGGCTAGTGAATATATAAAAAGCCCAACAACTAGAAGATTCTCCGCATGTGCGTATCGCGCCCTTCCCCGTCCCGCCCCTTCGAGGAACGAAGCCCAAGGTATGAGGTAATGAGGTACCAGGGCAGACTTTACATATTACACAATAAAAACGAGTGGGTAAAGCCTCGAAGGAAAATTTAGGCAAAAACATATAATACTGCTCAAAGATGTGCGCATGGCACGCCCTACACTATCAGATACGATAGGCGGGACGTACGGCTTGTCTGAGCGTTTCTTTCTTTGTCGCAACGTTACTTGCAGGTTAAAAAAACACTTCAAAAACCTGGACCAGAGCACCGCCTAGAGCTTCCTCGTGCCCTGCAGCGTGCGTCCGTTATGATCGGTGCAATCACTTCAGATGGCAACGGGCTTCGCTCCTTCTGGTTCCCAACAAACAGACCTTATGCGTACTTTTTGGGTTACCAAATACTCCGTCGTCGTCTGCTTAGAATAGTTTCTGAGCGCGTTTTTAAGAACTTGTGACGGTAGAATTAACGAAAATATCGTTTGGGTACATCACCCCCCCCCCCCCCCCTCCTCGCCGATGGAGTTCGATGCGGGTTGGGCAAAAATCGCTTTCCTGGGAGGGAGGGAGGAGGGCGTTTTGCCATTTTTGGGACGCCGAGGGGCAACAGATATCGTGACTGAATCGTTTATTCCACGAAATACTCGTAAATACGCTTCAACCCAGTACTTACCGACATTACGCATAAAGGTCAGGCATAAAATTTACGTTCACCTTACCTGGTGCTCAAACTTACTTGCAATTCCGCCTACGAAGAACGAAGTCTGTGACATGTCAGTCAATGACATGACGGGGCTTAGCGCGGACGATGCAAAATACTTTGCAGCCAGTGCCCGAGGTAATGGTAATGGTAATGGTGGTAATGGTAATGCTTCCAAATCGGCTCAGTGGGTAATGTAATGGTAATGGTAATGGTCCTTGTCAAATTTACCATTACCTCTTAAGCACTAGATAAAATGCCCACTCCGATCTTGGCAACGAAAATCGGACGCAAATTTTCGCCCGTTCGGGGCAACCGAAGCGACCGGGTCGCTCCGCTCGAAGACTTGTTGGACATGAAGCTCATGGTACATATTAATGAGAACATGTCCGGAGATCGCTAACAAAATAAACATTCACTCCTCTCGGTCTGATGTTGCAACTAGGTAATGGTAATGGTAATGGTGGTAATGGTAATGCTTCGAAATAACCTCAGTGGGCAATGGTAATGGTTGGTAATGGTAATGCTTCCAAATTGAGGTAATGGTAATGGTAATGGTCCGAAAAAGTGGTAAGGCTCGGGCACTGTTTGCAGCCACCCAAAGCACTTTTTTCCGCCATTTCTTACTTGTCGAAATATTTGAAAACGCAGGCACTAGCCAGTCACAACAATGACAAAATCGTATAGCGCGCAACGGTGCGGGCACAGGTGCTAATAGGCGCCGTCGAAGCGCAGAACTGATAAGCGCGACGAAGACGTCAAGGTGATCCCTTGTCCGCTCCATGCTTTGAATGCGCCTCGAAAAGTTGAGGTTGAGGCCAGAACCCCGCTCGAGAAAGTCACTTACTAACTTGCACGGATGAAGCAAACACTTAGAAGAGCGAACCAGATATGTGGAGTTATACGCAACTAAAGTTTTCGCACACAACTTTTTTCGCAACAAAAGCTATAGCAAATTCGGTTCGGACCAAACTTGAAATAGTTCTTCGTTTACGAAAAACCGAAGGAAATCGAAACATGCGGCAACATTTATACGATATAAGGTCGATTTCCCCCATCCTAAGGATTGAATTACATGTCGAAAACAGAATATATTTTCCAAAAACGCAACTGTCACAGCTAGAGACCTGGGCAATGAGGCTGCGTGACTAGCTGTGGATCGAAACCACATCCTTTGGGTCCCATCAATATTAACGTCAACAGGAGCCACCAGGTGGCACTGCATAATATTCTCATCGTTAACCTCTGCTTATACATTTGTAACGAAGCATAACGGGAAAAATAACCGTCAACTCGTTGTTGTCAACTCAACATAAATATGTTGTCGCTTTCCACTTCGAAGCAGTACATGCCAATACAGGAATGTTACAACTAGAGATCGGGACTGACCACCCGTACCGTACACCGTACCGTACTGGAACCCCCCGTACCGTACTGGAACCCCCGTACCGTACACCGTACCGTACTGGAACCCCCCCCCCGTACCGTACACCGTACCCGTATTATACGGCCGTACTAGTGTATACGGGTACGGGTACGGGCCGTATTTTAGCTAAAAACACAGCCGTACGGTACACCGTACCGTACTGGACCTCCCCGTACCGTACGCCGTACCCGTATTATACGGGTACGGCTACGGGTACGGGCCGCAGTACGGTACGGGTCCCGATCTCTAGTTACAACCAGTCACCTCGTACTCCACGCAAACGTTCAGACTAATGGGCATCAAGTCTAATTACCAAAACCTGAATCTGCACCAAGTCGCTTAGTGGCCTGTCATAGATGTGCCTGTTCCGAGATAAAAAATTCATTCCGCTTTCATTTAGTGGAAGAGTAAAATGATTGTCGTTTGGGTATTGCATTCAGGCCAGTTTCTCTAAGCAGTTGCACTTCACCACACTAACGACTACTTGGCATTTAATGCACATCCTTGGATTGATCGTGCAGCTAAATTCCTAAGGGGCTGTCCAGAAAATATGTGAACCTCACAAAGCGATTTTTGGACCCCCCCCCCTCCCCCCTCGTGAACAGTTGTGAACAACGCCTCGACGCCCCTCCCCCCTGTGAACCTCACAAAAAATTTCAGGTCATTTTACCTAGTGCACGTCCCAGAATTTCAACGCTCATTTTTGCCAGTGTGACTATAGCATTGGTGAACGAAAACATAGAACAAATAAAATGGCTCGCCGCAGGCGACACCGACAAAATTTCAGGTTAAAATTGCACAAACAAAGCCAAAATTTCGCTTGTCGGCGCCTGCGGCGGGCATATTTTGCGCCTTCTGCTGTTCACGTGAACAGACCATTGACCCCCCCCCCTCCCCCCTCTGTGAACAAATGCGAACAACTGGCTGACCCCCCC
>JNEY01000038.1:113751-128506 GCA_020875895.1 Aphelenchus avenae | reverse complement strand
AAATTATTTGATTTGATTCAATCAAATAAATAAGGAGGCTCCAGACGAATCAAATAAAACGGAATCAAATAAGTAAATTATTTATTTGATTCCGTTTTATTTGAATAAAGCTAATAATTTATTTATTTGACCCGAGCACTAGTACCGAAATGTAGTGTTGTTCACGCTTGTACAGGGCAAGTTACTTTATTTTAGCGACCGTCGCATCGAGCAGGACCTCCGTCCCTACAACGCGTACAAGCCGAAGCAGGAGGAGTGGGCGCTGGAGCGCGATCGTCAGCAGCACACCACGCACCGTCAACAGGCCGCCAGGATCCCCGAGTCGCAGAAGATGCCCCTGCCGCCCACCGTTCGCCGCCAGTACCCGGTGCCGGCGGACAACACTCGCCACGAGAACTTCGCCATCTACTGGGGCGGGCGCGCGAGAGGACTGGACTACTCGGAGCCGTGGCTCTACCGCAAAGACGACAACTACGCCATCGAAGAGGGACGCAGGTAAGGGTCGAGCTAGGATTGACCTTGAAGTTAGGGTTCGGATTCGGAAATTTGTATAAGTCCTGGTTTCAGAATCGGACAGAAATCGAACCTTTCCACATGCTTTAATTGCACGAGGTTGCATAAAAATTCTCTACATTTAATTGTATTGCCTATGCCGGGCTTTCTTAAGCATTGGAGCATTCCCAACCGACCATAATCTGAAGTTCGGCGGCAGTATCATAGTACAGCCCTTGCAACCGTACCAGCACGGTACGGCAAGACCAGTTCATTGCGGAGGTACGGCACGGATTTTCGATATTCAACTCCCCTCTCGCCGGGCCGAAGGCCCGGCGAGGGTAAGGGGGGAACCAAGACAATTTTTTCTATTTCAGGAAGTTGTGATATTTTGGCACTTTTAGGTAAAAAAAAAACTCTCTCATTCGCGATCGTGGATCAATTTTTCGTCGAGTTGTGCTTCAACTAAGGCCGAAAATCGTTCTGGCGGCGCCTGCGGCGGGCTGTTTTAGGTCTATTTACGCAAAAATTACTATTTGAGACCACTAATAGGGCGAAAACCGGACACTTCAGAAAAGTACCAAAGGGGGGACCAAGGCATTTTTTCGGCGCCGGCCTTCGGCCGGCGCCGAAAAAATAGGTAAGGGTCCCCCTTAGACTACCCCCCCCCCCCTCCCGAGGGGTCCTAGCTACGTCCTTGGTCCGGCCCGTACCGTACTCTATACCGTTCTGTTACGGTACGGAGGGGTTCAGTACCGTACGAAGAGATCAGTACGGTACGGAGGGGTCAGTACGGTACGAAGAGATCAGTACGGTACGGAGAGGTCAGTACGGTACGGAGGGGTCAGTACGGTACGGAGTACGGCAACAACAGGTTGCCGTTATTTACAATCATCACCCATATAAATTACCACGTAGAAAATGTGATGGATCTTCCGAAACTATTCCGACTTTTGACAAGTTCTCCGTCCCGAATTCCAATACTCTGGTCTCTAGGTTCCACCGAATGTTCGGCGCTTCCGTCATGATTCCCCATTACCCAACCGCGCGACATGGACGCCAGATCATCCTCACTGCGAACTGAATTTCTACGGCAAGAAGAAGAAGACATGTGCGCCGAACGGTGCTTTGTGAAACCGACCTCTGCCTTTCACTAGTTTTAGCCTTCTGTGTAAATAAAAAAAACACTTTTTGTTGCACGTTAGACATCCTGCAAGTATGATTAAAAGAAACGTTTTGGATAGTGCCATCGCGTCAGAAAGACTGCTCCCTAACATGGGCCTTTTCCGGACGGTTCAGGCCAAATGATGTTCGGTGCTCGGTGGACCGTATGGAAAAAGCACTGTATCGGTATGAAGGCACGCCTCGGCCAATTTCTTCAGGCTGGTTTTGACATAATCATGGGAAATAAAACGAGTCCTAAGGAAACTGACGTCGGGAAGAACACTATGTCAGCAAAGATTTAGACAACAGACTCTAACGCAGTCAGCAAATGAATTTGAGACGTCGGCGCATAGCGGCGGCCCACTTACCTTATGCTTAGTATCATTTAACTGAACACCTATGGGGTGTTGTGTGTATGATAAGTCTGTAACAGCATATCGAGATGCGCCTGGACGCTACGTTCATTCCTGAGTAGGCTAATGGGCTACTAGAAGGCAGAAAAAGCAGAAATGTTCTACGTTGGAGAAAGGCACACCGAAACCTACGTAGTCGTCTGCAAAACTGAGAAACACAATCTAGAAAGTATACGTTGGTCGCCACGACCTTCCCATTCAGGTTGCTCAAAGGGACTTCGCGCATCAAGGATGTCACGAACTTATTCGAAGGCCTTGAAGGTTGATCCATACTTTCACAAACTTTAACATGCATGGAATTTTTTCGTAAGGACAAAGTGAAGCACGTAGGTCGCACAAATTTCTGTAAGAGGCAAATAGAGCTATCGCGACGGCACTTAGCCGATACCGAAGAGATTCATCCACTTTTCGGCGCGGCCCGAGTGAATGGTTCGTCGGCGTCGTGCCCTTAAGAATACTTTTACATCCACGCTGAAGGCTCAGATTAATTCAGTCTCGGAAATGCGGTCTGGTAAATTCGGTCCCGGAAAGTTCAGTCACGGTAAATGCAGTCCCTACTAGGTCTGGGGAAAATTTGGGTTCGGCTTCGGCTTCGATTTCGGTGTTTTTTATGCTTCGGTATTCGATATTCGGATTCGGCCCAAAACGACCGAAGGAACCGAATCCTTTTGGACGGTTTCTCCGGCTCGACACGGGCGACGTCAGCCAAAATTTAAGGCTACAATGGACATTTTTGCTGGAAAACTGCACTGGTGGCGCCCAGCTGCGGAATATTCCTACCCGCGAGGGCATCGCTTATTTTCTGGGCGCTTCCTGTAGAACGATTTGTACAGATCCGGATTTGGCTTAGTTATTCGGTGTTTTTGGGGACTTCGGTATTCGCTATTCGGCTTCGGTTTTAAAATTCTGCTTCGACTGGGATTCGGCGTCGGTCCAGACCCCTTGGAGGCAGTCCTAATCTCAACGATCGACGTGGGTGGTGCGGCGTATATTATCGAAAGGGGGCTGTTCCTCGGGGGGGGGGGGGGGTCTAAGGCGGGCAAATTCGTATCGGTAATGTCGAAACCAGTAAAGACTGAATTAAGTACGGGAGTTCACAGAGGTCAACGGCTATCGGGAACGGAATCTACCGTGACCGGATTACCGGGACTGTATCGGCGGGGCTGAATTTACATGCATCCACGCTAAATTTGATTCACGTACGCTTCTTGCCGGCGTTGTGATGGATGTTGACGCTGAAACGACGACGGTTCCTGTTCAGGTCTCCGGTTGTCCGGCTTGCCAAGGGTTTGTGCTGTCGGGCGATTTCTGGGGCGTGTGAACTGTTCGTTCTCGCGATGGGAAGGATTCTTCTTGGTCGCGTTTGTCGGCTCGCTTCTTGCCTTTTCGGCCGACATCACTGGGGAAGAAGGGGCGCAGGAAGAAGAGGCAAATCTAAGAACGGCTAGCAGCTTATACGTCGTGCCTTTTTCGTCCGCTTAGCATAAAGACTGACCGAGAACGGGGCATGGTTGCTTCATTTGTTTGCAAAAAGTTGAAAAACATTTTGATGAGCTTGCGAACCCTGATTGGGAATTTTTCGAAAAATAATTTTTTGAAACTAGCTGTAAAACTTAACGTCCTGTCGGTCTTTTGGCGAGTTTTTATGTGCTTACGTGGACAACTGAAAAGGTTGCTAAACGGCGAGTACAGGCCTGAACTCGTAATTTTTCATTTTTAGAATAATATAAAGAGCTAAATCTTACCTTGAACCAATTGTCCGAACCACGAGAAGAACGGCAAATCGGCTCGCTAGCACTTTCCGTCAAAACAAATGGTTGATGTCAACAACTCAATCCGTCTTTGCGGGTCACGCGTAAACAAAGTGTCACCCCGGTTGCAGCCAAGCGGAAACGCCCACCGCGTGGTTACAAAGAACGCGCGTCGCCTTCGAAGCGTCATTTGTCACAGTCGCCGTGGGGCTATGACTCGAAACGGAAAACAATTGAAGAAGAGTAAACTTTGAACTGTCGTTAGTATCGATTAAAAGGAGTGATGTTTTTGGCCACGATACCGTTCCCACCGTAAAAGAAGCGGGTAGCGGAGGAAAAGCGCGTCACAGATGGTTTCCAGACAGATAATCATGATGTGAGCCACATAGCCCTGATCAGGGGCGTAGCCAGCCCAAAGTTTTTGGGGGGCAAGCAGGGGTAATTAGGTCAAAATTGGCTCATTCAAGGCCCATTTCCAGCCCCCTTTGGCAGACCGGACGTAGATGGCCATGGCCGCGTGGCTTACCACTAGCTACGCGCCTGATGTGAGCACTAGGGCTAGCACCTGCGAAGGAGCCAGGCAAAACTTTGGGATTGCCTTCGTCTTGTAAAGCTTTCTCCTGAAAGATGGTCTATCGAAGCTCAAGGCATGCACGCAACATTCCGTTATGAAGGGAAAGGGCTGTGGGCCGCCTTAAATAGTTTGGCAGTGGCGATCGTTATTGTTCATCCGCGACAAGCCTTCATAAGGTCGGGTCAGTCTTCCGTCTGATGACAAATTTATCACCTTGGACTCGCCGAGCGAAGATCGAAAGAACCCGTTTGCTGAGCTACGCCCGAATGATTTCTGGCCGAACGACGCTTCTGAAGCATTCGTGCCCAGCTGCTATCACTTGGTTTCTATTCCACGGATCGTGAACTCTAAGATTTTGTCATACTAGGCACCCCAAAATCGTCAGACCGACAATGCCTTTGTTCCTACAATGTGCACTTACTTTCACATACGGGGCTTTATTTTCTGTCATCTACCGATAAAAATGATCGAAGAAAACGCTCTGGATTCACGCAATGAAGGCGCTTGATACGACGGGGTTTCCGCAATCAGTCCTTTTCGTAAAGTTCTTGCCGGAAGGTACGACGAGCGACGATCTTCACTTCCTCTTTGAGCCATTCGGAGAAATTACGTAAGCGGATGGAACGCATGTTCTGTACTTACGGCGAAGTCCTTAGGAACATCAACGTGGCTCAAGATTTCAAAGCCGGCGGGCGCAAGGGCTACGTGGAATTCGACAGTCGAGAGGAAGCAGAGCTAGCCATGGACGAGCTGGACGGCATGGAAACCGCTGAAGGCCGCAGGCTGCGCGTTGAGTGGACAAAGGAGTCAGAATCCTGGGGTATGCATCATCCATGAAAGCAGCTTGCACGAAGTTTTTCTGCGTTCGCTTTTTGCTTCGTTAAAATGCACGTTTTCTAGTAGCCTGCGTTAAATCAAATTAATCCAGGCGCTCCTAGATCCCGCAGCGAAGCTTCACGTTTCACTCCTACCGCCGGAGGCCGATCGAAGGCTGTTAAAGGAAACATTCGGTCGTTGCGGTACCATAAAGTAAGTCCATCAGTCGCTGTTTCAGTCTTGTTTGGTTAAGATACGTGCATGTGGGGTACGTGTGGGAAACTGGAGAGCCGTTGGTGCCGGGCCACGGCTTCGTGGCGTTTGCCTCACCGCAGCAGGCGAAGATGGCGATGAGGAAGTTCGGAGGTCGAGTAAACAAGAACGGAGTTTCACGGTCATCTGGCAAAAGAGTAAGGCGTCGCGTTAATGTGGGTAGCAGCGTGAACACTTTTAGCAGCAGCGAAACGTAAAACACTATTGAAGAATTTTGAACACTTTGGGCGTGAACGCACACGTGAATTAGCGCTACACGCATTCGGTACACGCTGTAGCAGAGGTACGCTACACGTACCGCTAGACGCATGTGGTAGCTCTAGGCGCATGCGATACCGCTAGCCGCATTCCATGCCACTAGACGCATTCGATGCCGTAAGACACATGCCATGCCGCTAGACGCATTTGCTCCTGCTAGACGCATTCGATGAAGTTAGACGCATGTGATGCCGTTAGACGCACGTGATCCTGTCGGCACATTTGATGACGCCTAGACGCATGCGATGCCGCGAATGTTTCAGCAAGCTGCAGTAACGCAAGGTAGGTAACGACAGATTTCAGACATCGCAGACGGTCGCAACTCGCGAGCGCCAATGGTCATCGTCATTTTTCTTCCATCGGATATTGCCGAGGATGTCGTTCGCGCTATATTTCAACTACACGGTGAAATCCTGTCCGTCTTGACAACATTCGTCCCGTACTCAAACGTTTGTTAAGGAGCATCGACGTGACCGAGGACCGTCACACGGGCGTGACTGTGCGCAAAATCCGGTACTTGCACGCTGAGAACGCCGAATGTGCAATCGACGCAATGGACGGCCGTCTCGTTGGCGGCACAGCCATTCGCGTTCTGTGGGCACACAAGTCAAGACCCAAAGGTGAGCTCGAAGCTCGGTAGAAAACGAGTGCGGTTCGGCGCCGTTCCATCTCGTTGCAGATGCATATGGAACTGCTAGTAAACTACAGAAGGCACTGCCTTGTGCTGGTAAAAATAAGTAAAAATTTAAAACAATAAAAGGTGAAAATAAAAAAAAACGTTAAAAATTTAAAAAATATCATACGGAAAATCTCGAAGATCAGTTTTCTGCACGCATTCCTACTGCCGCTATGGCTGCCGGTACTGAGTGTGAATTACGGAACGATTTTCGAACTGCACGAAAACGTGCCTCCTTTAGGCTTCGACGTCAAGATCGAACTGCTTCCGGACCATGTGGACCGAAAGGTCCTCAAAGAGCGTCTGGAATGCTACGGCAAGATCAGGTGAGAGCGTACGGGCCCCGTACTCTACGCAACCGCGCAAAAATTCCGGTCAGATGAAGGGCAGTTTAGGAGAAAATTTTCTGGGAACATTTTTGGGGGTACAGGGAAACATACCCGCGCAAAGGTTCGATGCTAGGGGGGATTACAAACACGATTTTTTCCAGACGTGCTGATGTGCAATACGACTGGAAGACAGGCGAATCGTTGAAGCACGCCTACGTCATTTTCGCCAAAGAGGAGGAGGCTGAAGCGGCGACAAGCGCTTTCTGCGGAAGGCGTCGTCGACAAGGAATCCTGGGTAGTGGACTGGTGTACCAGTAGGCGGTCTTTTTAGCTCATCACATGAATGTGTAGATTTTAGGCTTTGTCCTCGTCGTCATCGGTCTTCCGGAGGAGGCCGCTGAAGGTGCTCTACGAGAAGTATTCTCCGAAATCGGGGAAATTACGTTAGCGACTTCCCAAATCTCAAATGAATCCCTTCTTTTTAGAACGATCCAGAACAAACGCCTTCGTCGGCTTTGCGCGGTTGCGGGACGCCGAACGTGCAGTGGACGAATTGGACGGCATGGACCTCGGCAGCGGACCCATACGGATCCTGTGGAAAGACACTTCGTTTCCTAATGGTAAGCTGCGGCAATGTGCGACATATGAAGCGGCGATCCTCGACCCACCCCGCATTCCTTCGCGGGCTGAGCGCCCCTTTAGTAACAGAGCCAACGCAGACCCGATCTAAACTGTGGTACTCAGTGCATATGGGGGGGGGGGAAGCGCCATATGCAAGGGGGCGGGGTCTTTGACTAACCACCGCATGGGGGTCAATCAATCAAGGGTCGTACCCACCCCCATAACGAGTTCAATAACTTCATATTTTAAGTGTTTTATGGGTTTCTTATCATAAAAGCCTTGACACTCCATCCCCCCGTGCAGAACATAAGTGAGGTTTGCATGGGTCGACGAGGTGAGGTGAGCGCACAGAAAGAGACGGCTTCTCAGATTATTAACTAGGGCATATAAAAAAATTTAACAAATGGTAACATGGGATAATTTTTAATTTTTACGAAAAAGCATGATGAATGCCATGCTTCATGCACGCATTATTGCAGTCCTTCGTACCAAGTGATACCGCATGCAGTTTTTACAAGATTTCCATCTGAATCTTTCATAGCCGGTGCTGATGTCGAACCATCTCCACTCTTAATCCCTTAAACTTGCGAACAGCGATTAAAAGGTTGAAAACGTAATTGCGGCCAGTCGGATAAACATGCCGTACCGAATTCAGTACTGGCTTTGTGCTTGCAGCGTGATTTCAGGGTACGACATACAAGTGAGGAACCTCAGTCCCGAAACGGATCGCAATGCTCTGAAGGACATATTCCAGCGTTTCGGCGAAGTAATGTGAGAAAGCATTGTCAGTATAACAATCTAGTACATTCACTGAATTCAGTCGTGCCGAGATCAGCTACAACTGGACGACGGGTAAATCGCATCGCTGCGGGTTCGTCCGATATGCGACGCACGTCGAAGCGACCGCTGCATCGCGATAGGGAGCGTCCAGAAAGTCGGTAATCATTAGAGGGGGAGGGGGGGGGGGGGGTCAGGCCTCAGATTACATTTGATTACAGGGGGGGGAGGGGGGGGTCAGGGCCTGGATTACGTAATCAGCACTAGGTAAAATTGGCCCGCCGGTAGGCGCCGCCAGAGCAAATTTTAAACTATATATTGCTCATTTCAACCTAAAAAATCGTTGGTATCGCTGGGGCGGGCCATTTGACGATCCTTTTCCAGAACATTGTCACACCGTTTACTTCTCAAGGTTAAGAAGCACGTGCATTTATCCTTGTTTACGCGAAGAGTGAAATGACGCTAACGCGGGGCGGTTTCTCCGCAGTCGCTAAGCGTATCGATTAGCGACAGCCGAAAGCGGCCGCTCAGCTCATGATGACAAATCATGTCACATTGCTTCTATGCCAATTTATTGCGCACTGTTATTTGTCCGCATTTAGCCCGACAATGGCCGATATCGGTGATCAACGGTACAAGGCTTACCAGTCTTTCTGCAGTGCCTACCGAGACTACCATCGGCTGCTCGGCAAGAGTGCAGCCGACGTCGAAAAGGCCCTTGCGGCGCGATGGGAAGCTCTCAAAACTGGCAAGGGAGCTGATCTAGCAGTGGTAGCAGAAGAGACCCGGAAGCTGAAGGACGCTGCTACGGTTTATCGTTCTCGATCCACACTTACCCACTTCTTCAGCAAGGTAAAGTGGCGATACCTAATTACCGGAGACCTAAGCGCCCACTTTAGGCAGCAGCATGCGCCGTTCCAGACACGTCAGAAGCTTCAGAGCCGTCGACTTCCGTTCCTTCAGACGACAACGTCTCCGAGGCAGACGAAGTAGCATCGCCAGAGCCCGTAGTCAAAAGACCGAGGCAAGAGCAGCTTGAGCGGGAAATAGCAGACCTCGATGTCGACATTCAAGCTGCAGTCAAGAAGTCGCAAAACGACGACACTAAGCGGCATTTAAGGGAGCTCAAAGCCTGGAAAGATGCCAAGGTGGAGAAGCTGATGCGCTTAAAGGTTAGCTGGACCTGTTAGGCTGTTGTTCAGTCTGTGGCACGTTTAGATCGTGATGAAAGCTGTCAGGAAACACCGTGGAAAGAAGCGAGAAAGCGATCCTGAAGTGCGCAAAATGGGCCGCCCGTCACTGGAACAGCGAGGACACAAGGTGAAAGAGGTAACCAATGCAGTCTGTGGCGTCTCATACAATTATTTTCAGGCGATCATAGACTGCTTCGAGAACCGTGGCGCGGCAGACAATCGTAGACGAACTGAAAGCCTACAAGCCTGCCTGACCCTCGAGAAACTGCGTGACGTTCTTCTCGAAGAGTACGGCCTCGATCTCAGACGCAGTACGCTGTACACTCGGCTTCTACCGCGGAACTCGATTACTGCAGAGGGCAAGCGCCACCATGACTGTGCCCCTGTAAAGCTGCTTCGACCTCAGAACAATCTCATGAAGACGCATGCCGACGGACACTTTGCATCCGCCACTATCCGGCACATGAAGGTTAGTAGGTTGCGTCGTTGATAGGTTGCAAAGCCGTTAATTTCAGGACCTGGCTACGCTCTTCGGTCCTGAGGCTGTCTTTTTCCTTTCGCAAGACGATAAGGCCCGAGTGCCTCTGGGGCTGCCAGCCGCCAACAAGCAAGTGTGAGTGGCCATGCATTTGCAGTACCGCGTATCACTACCCGATCATGATTGGGTCATTGCTGAGAAACACAAGCTCATTCCGAGCGTGTACGCCGCCTGCGTGGTCACCGATGAGAAGGTTCTCTACTCTGGGCCGACGTACATCTCGATTCGATCGGGCAAGCATGATGGGAGCAGTGCGTCAAGCCACCTTGCCGACTTCCATTACCTTACGGAAATGAATGTAAGTACTGCAAAGCAGAGTACGATTAAACTATTTTGGATATTTTAGGAGTTCCGAGGAGTGTGCCGTACGAATAGCGGTCGTCTGAAGCCCATTCTTTTGGTAACGGTTGACGGGGGTCCTGACGAATCTCCACGCCTGCCCAAGACGCTCCGCGCATGGTCCACGGTGTTCAAAGAATACGGCCTGGATTACCTCATGGTAGCAACCCATGCTCCGGGACAAAGTGCGTACAACGCCGTCGAGCGCAGAATGGCACCACTTTCGAAGGACCTGACCGGCGTGATTCTTCCATACGACACGTACGGGAAGCATCTAGACGCGTCGGGGAAAACTGTCGACGAAGAACTCGAGCGAGAAAACTTTGCTGCTGCGGGCAAAGTGCTAGCCGAAATCTGGTCTCAAAGTGTAAGCTAAGCACGCTTTACGTCTATAACCGGTCTCGTTGTAGGAGATTGGCGGGTACCCTGTCGTCTCGGAGTGGACTGAGCCGGTCGACTTGCCAGAACTGGACGAAGTTAGCGAGCGCTGGAGGCGCGATCGCGTGTTGCAAACACAGTACACGTTGCAAATACGCAAGTGTACCTCCAAGGCGTGTTGCGGCGAGATGAGGACGAACTTTCGAGCGATTCTGCCTGACGGACTGCTTCCACCTCCAGTCCCGTTCAAGAAAACTTCAAAAGGTTGCGTCCTATGGAAGTTGTCATTTTGAAACATAGTTTTAGGCCCGAAGATAGCCTTGGCAGGTGACGGACACTTCGGTACACTCGAGCGGCGCCTGGCTCTGTGGGAACTGGAGAACGACAGGAAATAGTTCGATTACTACTGCCCGACTGTGTCGTCGAAGGTGCAAGAAAGGACTTGCAAGCACTGCTTGCAGTACCACCCGTCGAAGAAGGCCCTGCTCGAGCATTCGCGTGCTAAGTTTTGCAGCGGCATGCAAACTGCGGAGTCGACCGAAATGGCTGAAGCCGACACGAGTGATGACGAAGAACAAGTGTCATTTGCGGACCATTCCATTGCCCACGTTTCCATTGTCAACGATACGATACAGCGCCGTAGTATTACTACGGCGCTCATACAACGCCGAGAGGGGTATTCGTCGTATGCTTGCCTTCAGGTGAGCAAAGTATCCTTCACTAAAGGTCGGCACTCGGCCCGTACCGTACGCCGTACTGACCAACAGGTCCGTATTTAGCGGGGGTGGGGGGGGGACCCTTTGGTGAAGAAAATTTTTTTTAAAGTTGGTAAAAAATTAAGATAAAATAGGTCTAAAATAAAGAATAAAGGCTAAATATGCCATTTTTAACGTTATTTTAGTAATTTGAGGCCATTTTGACCCCATTTTGACCTATTTTAGGGGTCCACCCCCTGGTCCCGAACTCCCCCCCCCCCCTCCAGAAATCCTGCCTACGGCCCTGCTGACCAATGCCGTACCATACTACCTATCCCGAACCGTACTAACCACCACACATCTAGTACGGCCAGAACGGTACGGTACGGACCGTAATACGGCTCCTGTACGGCCCTTGCTGGTTACGAATACGAATAAATCGAAGACGTACCCGTGCCGCCGTACTTGGCCTCCACCCAATCCGTACCGTACGCTACCGCATGGTAGTACGGTACGGTACGACCGTACAACCAGTACCGCTGCCGACCTTTAGCCTTTTCGTCAACGTGAAGTACGGTCTTAGATGGCGCTGAGACGTTGTCAGAAAGCGTTAATGCTGACAAGCCGGTTGTGCTGCATTGGAAGAGAGACGATAGCTTGGACGACTCCGATTCTGGAAAGGAGAATGGCGTCGACGGCGACGTAACGACTTCGACGAGCGATAATCGCGGATGCGCATCAGTGGACAGCGGCTGGACATGTCCACGCTAGCGCAAAACTAGTACGGCAGCACGTTCTTGAAATTGCTTTATAATGCAAGATGTTGCTTGTTGGAGTTAACAATGTCTTTGCCTACGTTTCCACCTCCGCCGGCTGTACGTTGCCTTTGGTCATTGTCGTGCGTGTTCGTTATTATTTCCTTGCAAACCCTTCTTGTTTTTCCGCCAGGGTTCCGTCGTTGCCTTCGAACTTTTCGACCCAATGACGTCTATTAGTAAAATGTTGGCAGTTCTCACGTGGTACCAGTTCAGCCGAGAGACAAATTCACGGATCTTGTTAGTTCCAGGGCTGCGGGTCTCGGTCCCGGTCTCGGTCTCGGTCATGAGGAAAATCCGATGGTCTCGGTCTCGGTCATGAGAGACAGAAAAGGCCAAAATGGCCCGCCGCTAGGCGCCGACGTACGAAATTTTCACTATATTTCTCTGAATTTCATCCAAAATTTCGTTCGTGTCGCCTGCGGCGGGCCAATATTAGCCGAATTTTTTACATTTTTGACCGCGGTGGGGCGATTTTGGGCCGCAAATATTTCAAGTCTCGGTCTCGGGAAGTCTGGTCTCGGTCTCGGTCAACCAAGTTTCATCCCGCAGCCCTGGTTAGTTCCACGCAGAGCAAACGTTAAAGATTTGAATCCCAGCATTGCAAGGTTTCCTGGATCCTTGAATTCGACAGTGCGTACAGGGCTGTGCGGTACCGGTCCCGGAGTCCGGGCGATCGGATCCCGGTGATCGCCCTAGTCCTGTACTATTTCGGCAAAAAGGGAAAAACCGCGTAACGCATTTTCTGAATGTTCCCTTAATAACATTAAGCAGCGCCTGAATACGAGAATCGTTTGTCATCGTCCGCCGATGCTTTCTTTTACCGGATGACTCAGAGGAAGCAACGGGTGAATGCGCCCGAAGTGATATCGATTAAGCGCTGTACGTTTGGACTGGCGCCATCCGCCTGCAGCCAATGTTCGCGTTTCCGCACAGCCGAGTGATTTCTTCATCGGTTGCATAACTTCAATACCTTCCTATCTATACTGCACTTCGCAAGTCATTTTGAGCAGGCTATTAGCATCTTATTCCAAGACCGGGTAGGCATAAAACATTCCGATAGAACGTAAAAGGAAGACGTGTGCGCCTGAATGAGGTTCGCAGTGGCGGTTGTTATTGCTTCGTCCGTAATATCCTGCCGAAGATCGGGTCGGTCTTCCGTATAATGATAAATTATCCCCTTGGCCTGGCCGAGCGAAGGTCGAAAGAACCCGTTTGCTGAGCTACGCTCGATTGATTTCTAGCTAGACTTCTAGAAGCATTCATGTCCAGCTGGTATCACAGGCTTTTAGTTCTACGGATCGTGAATTCTAGGACTTTGCCATACTACGGACTTCAAGTCGTGAGACCTACGGTGACTTCATTCCCAAAATCTCACAACGCGTACTTATTTCGCGTATGTGCCTTGTTCTTTGCACTGCTACCAATAAGAAGACATGCGGAAAGTTCGGATTTTTGCTAGGCTGTCTGCCGCGTTTCCTGTTTGTTAAAATTTCAACACTGGTTAAAATCGTCTTTTGAAGCACAGTTCAGGGTCCCGGTTGAGCACTTCTTCGCCTTGACAAGTCAGGCAATGTCCGGCTAACGTGCACAATGCGGCGTTTCCGAATTTTACGTGATCCCATGACGTATTCGATTTCGAAGAATCTTATATGCTTTTTTCTGTACCAATGAGTGAACTGCGAACTGTTTAGGTTATCGTCGGGTGCTTTGGGCAACGGCGCAGACCGAGAAGATGAAGCTTCCAAAATCGGTGCTTTTCGTGAACTTTTTGCCGGAAGGTACGACAAGCGACGACCTTCACTTCCTCTTTGCGCCGTTCGGAGAAATCACGTAAGCGAAGTAGAGTCTGTGTTCAATGCCTACGGCGGTGCATTTTTTAGAAGGATCCACGTCGCTCAAAATGTCATAGCCGGCTGGGACAATGGATTCGTGGCATTCGCTAGTCGAGAGGAAGCAGAGCTGGCCATGGACGAGCTGGACGGCGTGGAAACTGCTGAAGGCCGCAAGCTGCGTATCGACTGGACGAAGGACTCAATATCGCTGGGTACGTAAATAGATAGGTAAAGAGAGAACAACATATTGCGGGGATCAATGCCGAGCTCTACGAGACGGAGGCGTTGGACCCTTCTAGGAAATGACGGACGGTTGAGTCATCCAGTGAAGCGGATCAGGGGCGAGGCAAACATGTCTATTAGCGCTATAGCGAGCGGTAAAGAACGCCTAAAATAGGGAGCAATGCCAAGTTTGCCTGCCCGTCGCCGGCGCCGCGCGAGTCGTTTTTGTGTGCTTCGTTTCAAGAACTTATCGAAAAACTAAACTCTTGTCATTATTTTTTGCCTCACCCACCTCTAAGAAAGGAAGACATGGGTATATGTTTCGAATACACCTTTACGCGAGAAAATAATCCTGTGATTGAGAAGTTACTTCAAGTATCAAGGCGATTTTTCGAACCACTCCTCTTTGTTAACACCGCGTAGTGTTAATTTTATTACGGTTGTCAACAGATGGCTGATCTGCCTCCTCCATGTTATGCTAACATAATTTCCGGACGATTCATTAAACCACTTAAGGGAACGTCCAGAAATTATGTTAGCTAACAAGGGGGGGTCAGCGATTTGTTAACCATTGTTAACATAGGGGGAGGGGGGGG